>JAWZYT010001677.1:0-152500 GCA_034508575.1 Petrolisthes manimaculis
TTTATAACTCGTGGAGAACATTACACTGGGATTCTGGTAGTGTTTTCTGTCTCCTTTTACTTCCTTTTTTATATTTTTTATCTTAATTTTTTCAACATATAGTAGGACATTTTTCTTTTTATTTATTTGTGTTTAGGAGATCATTTAGCTTGAGGTTTTTGCCAGTGTTTTCTGTCGTCTTTTTCTTTTAACTACTGTAGGGATTTTTTTTTGTTTCCTTTTTGTCGTGTTTACAAGGTGTGTGTGTGTGTGTGTGTGTGTGTGTGTGTGTGTGTGTGCGTGTGTGTGTGTGTGTGTGTGTGTGTGTGTGTGTGTGTGTGTGTGTGTGTGTGTGTGTGTGTGTGTGTGCCGTTGAAGGGATGAAAACACGACGTCTTCACCACCATCATTCATAATGGAGAAAACACTTAGTGACGTTCTTTTTTTGTACAAGTGTTTATGAAGACTCTTATTTTTTTTTTTTTATGTCTTCTTAGCAGTGCCCGACTCCCCAGTGTATTGTTGGTCGTTCGTGAAGTCATCTTTTTTTATTAGTTGACACCATCAGTTCATCTTCTCATTAGTGCAGTTTGTTTAATATGGAAACTATTTACTGTATCTTGATTATTGATATGTATAATAAACAGGTAGGCCTACAGTAAATTGAAAGAAAAATGTCATTCACAGATCAGACTAAGTTGATATTTTAATTTTCGTTACTACTTCATGTTAAGAAAGAAAAAAAATGTAATAACAAAGAAAGAAAGAAAAAAGTGTTTCAGCCATTCACACTGCCTACAGATTATGCAAACAACTATATAGCCTACCTCAAAAGAAGCCGCCTTCCCCAGATAAGACGAAGAAAGGTGGTTTAGAATTTTGTTCGGTTTTCCTCATACGAATATTGGATTGAATAGCCTTAGTAACCCTGTGTATACTATAGATATTTTACCTTAAAGAAACAGTATCAGAGTAACTGTATGATGTTTTGATTACTGTAACCCACGAAAAGTTATAAGTATTCTGAAGATATTATAACAAGCAAGAAGGGAAAAGAATAGACACATTACCAGGGAAGGTATAGGAAGCATCTGTGTGGTGGTGGTGTAAACAGGTATTCACTCCTACACAGTGTTGTTAATGAGGTGAACTCAGGTAACCCAGACAGTCTTCCTATAGATGTGTTTCTTTACCCGCCAGACAAAGTGCCCTTCCCTCCCACATACCTCAGTCACCACGTGGGTCACAGGTACTTTGTCTCTGTCACCTTCACTTTCTATGTCTCCCTCTCTTACTGACACTCATTCTCTCATTATTTCTCTATCAGTCCTTACATACTCATATCTACAGGTAAATCTGACACTCTTTATGCATTACTATAACAGTGTAATTCTCTTAACTCATGGCTACCTAAACCATCGATCCAGCGTGCAAAAATAAATAGATAAAATAAAATTGATGGCAGATTTTCCTAATTCTCCCTGAGGCATAATAGTCCCTGTAGGTGGGCCCCCAAGGGCTCGTCTGGCACGAGGCTCCTTCCATTGTTACAAAGGAAGCTTCATCCCGCATCCTCCCACCTCACCTGCTTGACTACCTGCCTAAAATGGTATCCACTCGCCCTCAGTCCCTCGCTTACTTCACCACTTAACACATACCGGTACCTCTTGTTGCAACCCTGAACATTTTTATCCTGTTCCTGAGCCAATAGATACTTGATGAATAAAAATAAAAACTGCTCTCCTCTGAAAAAAACACAAAATTATTCAACAGGAGGCATTATGTATAATTATTTAAAGTAGGAGATTATATGGAAGTAAGATAATAATTTATATCCTGTATGAGTCAAGGATACAACAAGGGAAGAGAACAGTGAAGAAAAAGACGTTTGTTTTGACACTAAATTCTACGTCTAAGTGCGTTACGATAATTATTATATGATGGGTATTATTATGTATATATGTATATGAAGATAAAGAGACACAACAAACAGGGAGCATCTGACACTACGAACAAAAAGTTGCCTCATGAAGTGTGGAAAAAAAAAATACATTGTTGGTTTTGACAAGCAGCGACCTTCGTATAAGGGTTTGCTTTGTGGTATGGTTTGGAGGAATCAGAAGTCTTCAGCACTCCGAAATAATATTATCCCTGCCTCGTTAACTCCAACACCACAACTCAACTCCTATAATATACGGTACTTGTTCCCGTTACAAGATGCCACCAGGAGTATAACTATATGACTATGAAAGTAAATTTGTTTGTAGATATCATTTGAAAAAGATAGAACCCGGGACTTAGGAGTTAGAATACAAATTACGAGGTCTTATTAAAGTTGCTGATGCTGTAGTCATTAATTACATGGAAGACTCTACTGATTCCATTTACCTTCACCACAAATCAGCACGTTTAATCTTTTCTTGTTCTATGCTCTCACTTCTTCCTCATTTCCCTTCCTACACTTTCCTTCTTTTCATCATTATTATTCTTTTTTTATTGTATGTATTCCGATGGATCATATTTCATGGCATCAATTTGGAGGAATGGGTAACCTCTAATTCACAGACTGCCAGCATCTCAGTTCCCATTAAAATCGAAAAAACAAAACAAAATATAATATAAAAAAACTTAAAACTACAAAAAAAACTAAAAGCCTTCATCTCGAGACACGTGGGCGACTGAGACGACACACAAAAAAATATATTAGAAATGTTGATCAAGGAGGTTAACCCTATTTAATTAACCTCCTTGACCCCAATCAGTCAGTCAGTCAGTCTGTCTGTCATGTCACCCAATCAAACCCAGGCGACACGGACCAAGGGACAGATTGAAGGGATAACGAAGGCTGGTTGGGGGTTGGATTGAACTGTTTGGACTCTATACTGAAATTTGATTGCTGGGTCTGGGGTGGTGTTGTTGTTGTTGTGGTTTAGGTGTGTGTGTGTTTTTGTTTGTTTGTTGTTGTTGTTGTTGTGTGTGTGAGAGAGAGAGAGAGAAAGAGAGAGAGAGAGAGAGAGAAGATTAGATTGTATGTGAATGTAGACGTTAATGTTTGTGTTAGCCTGAGCAGTAACGTGGATGTAGTTGTATAAGGATGTGAGTGTTGGTGTAGGTGTGGGAAAGGAAGTGTACGAAGGAGTGTGAAAGTAAATATGAGTGTAAATATGGGTGTGTGTTTGAATGCGATAGTACAGTATAGTAGAACGCTGTACATTTGGTTATATGAGTAAATGTGGGTGTAGAAGCAATACATATATAACATAATTGTAGGTGTAAAGTGAATGGGAGAATGTAGATGATGTGAGGGAAGTTATGGGTGCATGTAGAGATTGAAGAGGGTGTGGCTTGCGTCCCTCCCACTCCTTCCTCACCTCAACGTCCCACATATTTACTGACATACTAATTGGCAGTGACGAACGCTTCCTCAGGAGTATCCCCCCTTCCCCCCACCACTACTATACCACCACTCACCAGGCCCCTGCGATAGTTCCTGCTGAGGGTGTGTTAGGTGGTGTGGGTGGGGTTCATGCTGTCGTGTCGTGTACATTATGCAAGAACATTTGTGACGCTGTAAGACAATGGCGTGGTACGGTTTGATGACTCTGTAGTGTGCCTATGGAGTCATCGTATGGGTACCACCACGCCATCGTCTCAACACCATGATGAATGTTCTTGTATATGGCCCATGCATGGTGTCACCCTCAGACGTCCCCTTCATTTGTCACCCTAAATCCCCCAGTGGTGGCAGAGATCGTGGGACAACATGGCTAAAATAAGGATACTCGAAGCAGGTTGTAATGATAAGGAGGAAAATTATTGTAAGATTTTATTTCCCAGTTTCTGTGAATCTATAAATCAGAAACATCTTGAATAAAAGAATATGGCGTTAATTTGATATATGGAAGATACCAACTTTGTGTAACTCAATATTATGCGGTAATGATACAGGATTTATTTGCGTTTCCCCTGGTGACAAAGCCAGTCTCATAATGGATTCCATCCTTGGCCTCTTGATCTCCCTGCATAAACACATCCGATATGAGGGACTGGAAACACTTATTACAAAGATTAATGAATGCTGATTAACACACACAGACACACACACACACTGAGAGAGAGAGAGAGAGAGAGAGAGAGAGAGAGAGAGAGAGAGAGAGAGAGAGAGAGAGAGAGAGAGAGAGAGAGAGAGAGAGAGAGCAAACCAACTATCCCAAACTTCAAACTTTATTCAATTTTTCGTCCTTTACAGGTTGCTAGTAGGAGCTCCCAAGGGCCACAACCTCCAGCCAGGCACCAATCGCTCCGGGGCGCTGTACAAGTGTCCTCTCACCACCTTACTCGACGACTGTGTGCAGGTCCACACCGATGGCTTCAAGAGTGAGTAGCAGACCCCATCCATCCAGGTCCCTCCCTCCCTCCCCACCCATCCATCCAAGAGCCCTTCTGCTGTGTCCCCTCAGCCTTCACTATATGTCCCATGTAGTGATTTTGTAGTCAGATAGCTTGTCAAATTAGCACTGAGTATTTTGTTATTTTATATCTTTTTGTAGTTTCATCATTACAGATGGAAGTACATTAAATTTTGTGAATATATTTGTTCAAAATGCTTCAAACTGGATAGATATATTTCGGTATACTAATTTTAGAGGTTAGGAAACGTAATTAACTGTCTTATAATAAATAATATTTCCAAAACAAAACAGTCATGAAATTCGAAGTAGATTTGAATATATAATAACGTAAAGCAGTAGTAATAAGAGTTGATTCATAAAGTACAAATTCTTGTTCATTTTCCATTGGTTCATTTTTGTTGTAAGTAAAGTTAAGTTAATCATTATGTCTTGCTGACTCAACGAACTCTGGGAACTTAGACGCGACTTTTTCCCGACAACCTCAACGTATGTGATGAACTTAAGACCAAATTATACCAACTTCGTGACATCAACAAACAGCTTAATTAAATCTGTGCTTGATTTCGAATATATATATATTTTTTTCAATTTCTTACGGAACTGTGTGGATTACGAGATATGAAATAGCTTTATGTATGAATGTATTGTTGTTGAGAAGCACAGGATAATATTAATATAGGAATAGTGTATATTTTGATACATTTAGAGCACCTTGGTTGTCTCCAAAGTATGTCAGGAAACAGAACCAGATCAACAAAAAATAATGGCGTTGAGTTGCTTGGAATAGTTTGGAGGATTCAGTTACTCCAGATTTACCAACTCTTGACTACCCTTTTAACCCGAGTCAGTTCACTATACAGGCTATAAATATGTAGGGTACCAGTATATCATGTTATATTCCAGGTCATTTAATGTCAGCAGATTGTGGAATACCGATCTCTCCATAGTGTGTCGTGAAACAGACTCCCTCAGTAGAATATGATGTTGTGAGGCAAAGTATGAAGGAGTCTGTAGTATTCAATTTGCCAACATATTTTTTTTTTTTTTCGTCCAGTTTATCGATAGGCGAAGGCAGAGTTTAGCTATTTTTATTCATGATTTTTTTATTATTATTATTGTTCATTCATAAAATCTCTATGGTATAGTGTGGATCTTGGGTAAAAATAATGTTTAGAATGCAGAGCAGGTTATCGGTATAGGATGTTGCATACTGATTAGTCTTTTAATTGATCAGGTACCGTAATATTATAGAGTACACAGTCCTTTGAAATATACAGCTTTGATAAATTATTTTACTCCTCTAGGTTATAGGACCGTCAGGGTGGTGTAGTGGTTGTGAGAGGTTCATTTCCACACCACCAGAAGTCACTTTAATCCTTTGATTGATGGTGGAAAGTTAATTATTGGTTTGGCATTCACCATAAATAGATAATAATTTGAAGGGTTTGTGCCCCAATGCTATGTGTGTAGGAAGGAAAACCACACCAATCTCACACCACAAGGAAACCAATTAAATTGACCTCTGGTTCTCCCAGACATGAAACTTCCACAATGACTCCACGATTCCCTGTGCCTTAGCGTTACTCAGTATGCAATGTTAAGTCTTCCCTTCCTGTAAAGTTGGATCCCAAGAGTTTTGACTCGTGAACGTGGCAATATCATAGCTAGGCTTCCCTTACCAGAGATATTACCAAGAATTCACGAGTGAAAATGATCAGGTTTCATACTTACGGACAACCAACGCTAAGAGGTTAACGCAGGATTGTAGGCGCCTGTACTGTCAGAAGCAAAAATCGTTTCAGCTACTATCTCTGGTAAGTTCATCTCGTGTGCTAGTTTTGCTATATACGGCTTGGAGTCAATAATTATGTGATCAGTGAAAATAACTACACTAGCAGCGTAATGATGAAACTGACTTGTAAATTGATAGTGGAAACGAGTTTTATACCTGACTGTAACTTGTCATTCTATCCAAACTCTTTCACCCCAAACCCAAGATCTCAATAACCCAGAGATTTTGCATACAAGAATTTATGAGTAACAGGAGAAGTGCATGGTAGGTCCAGTTGTTAAGTATCAGTTGTTTATTCCCTCTTTTATGAGTCTTGGACTTACTTTCCAATGAAAAAATACCATTCAGTGAGGGGCTGTCATTGACAAGATTTTTCTCCTGTTTCTTCAAGTCAATAAACAGTAGTGAAATGTCAATAAAGACTCCTCCTGGAACAGTGTTGCCTTACTCATTCTATCAGGTTATGTTTCTCATCACCTTCCCTTATGTATCTAAGGTTATAATTCCATATTTATCCTCCCAACAGTACCAGTGGTAGTAGGCTACTCTGTTCATGTAATACAGTAGTTTGGATAGTCCCATAAGTCCCATATGAATTTTTACATGGGTGAACTAAAAGTTTAGAAATCTTTTTATAATTTTGTCTATGTATTAGTTGTACAGAAACTAGCTTTGTATTTCTGGCATGACTGAAGGGATAGTAAGGTTCAGTAAAATGTTCTCACTAGATGTCGCTTTAATTCATTAGAACTGTTCATCTACTCGTAAACTATATTTTTATAATCATCTGTTTTGATCTCAGTTACCATTACTTGCCAAGACTTTTGTACAGATCTACCTGTACACATAAATCAGTGTTACCATGACGTTTGTTTTGTGTGTGATGTGGCACTCTTTATCTTTACAAGTATAGCATAATTATATCATGCTAAATGCTGCATATCACAAGTATTTAATGTCACTAATAAATTATAGTACCGGTAATACTAATCGAACATATATATATATATATATATATATATATATATATATATATATATATATATATATATATATATATATATATATATATATATATATATATGTGATTAAACCTCAAGGAGTTGTATTTTGCTTGAAAAACTTACATTTTGAAAACTTGCACATGTTCTAATGAAATGGAGCGAATGTTATATTGAGCACCAATATTTCTGTTATTAGTATGAATGTGTAATTAGTGGGTAATAGTGTATCCCGGTAAGTAGTTTTGCAGTTTCCTACAAAATTATATCATCTTCCCTTACCTCTATCACTGTTGACATTCGTAGGTTCGTTAATCTGAAAATGGTAACAGATGACACGCTGTCAGGATGAGTTTGTTATTCAGATACAACTCTGAATTTGAACAGTGATAGAGAGTCGAGGTGAGCCAATGTACTTTTGTGGTAGAATGTTATGTATTAGGGGCACATACAGTATTAGGCAGAGCGCAATAGTAGTGGTGAGGGTAGCAATAGTATAGTATGAGTAAAGTGGTGATAGTGAGGAAGACCAGACACTGTGAGAGGAAGTTAGACACCAAGTCTTCTCACAGTGAGCTGGTTTAGGCAGCAAAGGTTGTCACAAGTACAACACCATCGCCAGGCTAGGAACAGTTATTATCCACAGATTACCTCACTTGTTAGTATATCATTTGTAATGTACGGTAGTGTTTATACGGCTGATCAAGATTATAGATAGTGTCTTCAATAAGGATGCAGCAAACTAAAAGTTGCGCTGAAACCGAAAGAATGAGAAAAAAAAAAATACCCTGGACAGACATGCCTCCCCGCCCCTTGACAGCACGGGGCACCTTGACAGCCTCTAGTCCACCTGTGTATATGATGACGTGCATGCTGCTGTACAAATACTGCCAGACCTGGCTGTGAACAGCTATTGCTGTGAGGGCACTGCTGGTGGCCCGATGACAAGCCGCCATCTCACTTGGACCCGCACTCTGAATATCATGCTCACCACCCATCGACTCCGTACTCTGAAATCTCTATCGCACTCGATCACATTTCCTTCGTCCTCCGTCCTCGGGTCAGACCTGCTTCCTCCTGAGTCATGGGTGTTCCCCGACCCTCTGGTAACAAGTGTGACCTGTGGACGGAGGAATTAATGTGTCTGTGTGATACCTACTTGACGTTCTCGTGCTCCAGACTTCTCTAAGGCCCTTTCCGTCCTTCCCACACCTCTCCCTCCACACACAAGGCTTCATGTCATGTTTAAGAAGAGCGTCTATGTGTACCCGAAGGTATCATAAGCCAGCGGTTGTGTGTTTAGTCATCTGATGGTATACATAAAGGAAATCAACTATTACTGAATATGCTGCTTTAACATGATAGTTGATATGTAACACTCGCCAATTTGATACTGTAAAAAAGATGTTTTCTCATCAATAATTCTTGTACAATTAGACTATAATATCGAGATCTTTTAAGTTTCGAAATACCAACTAATGTAACCGCTGGCACTGTGGCTTCGGAAATATGATGACCCTGTTCTTGAATGTGGCCCTCAACTCTCTCGTCTAAGGTCCACTCACGATAATATTTTTCGTACTTGCAGGCCCCGATATGTTTTATTTACGTATACTGTATCAAGTATACTTTTTTTGGTCATATTAATTTGTGTGAACTTTTCAAATGTCTCAATCGTGGAAAAGTGGGGATAATCTGTTCACGAAAGGTTTTATAATGACACACATGTGAGTCGTCCAAAAGCGAGAGAGTTAACAGCTCTGACTGTAATTACCTTCTGAACTAAAGACCCTAACAAAATATACCATTGTAATAACTCGATATACTTACTTACTATATACTTACCATACAATACTTACGAGACCTGAAGCCAAACTACAGTATATTTATGCCTTGAGTTCGGAGAGAGAACTGGACTGTCTTCTTTTCATTGTTAACTCTGACCAACAACTCTGAACTCTTCCCACTTTAGACAATGTTAACAATAGGAAAATTATACAGAACTACATTTGATTGTTTTCAGCTACAGTACACTCTAATCTGTTTCATATTAACCTAAGTTAAACATACATTCCTTTCAATCTCATTTCTCTCTGTGCATGAATTGAAAAGTGAAGTCTGTGCCCGAGTCTCTTCAATGACACTTTTTGTGCTGCAATTCCCGTCTTGACTCCTGTTATTATGATTATGATCGTCTGTCAGTCAGTCTTTGTTCCCGTCTGTGAAGAACAGAATTGTCCAGTCTTCTTATTGTGTGCAGAATTCACAAACTCCTCGACTGCATTTTTTATTATATACATTTTATGTGGTATTTGAAAATTATTGGTTTTTAAGCATCAAGGAAAACAACAAAAGTACCCGTACTGTAGTCTATCAATGATGCACGTACCCCACCCTCGCTCAGTTACTCGCAGTTTTAGCTGGTAAAATCTGGAGTAGTAAGCAGGGTTATCTTACAGTGATTGTGACTGGTCCATCTAATATCTGCTGTAAGATACCCCTACTCTAGATTTTACCAGCTGAAACTGCGAGTAACTGAGCGAGGGTGGGGTACGTGCATCAATGACAGACTATACATTCTAATTTTCCCACTCAAGAATGAACAATGTTTATAAAGTAAAGTTTTAAAGTAACAGCGAACAAATGGTTTGATTAGAAATACATGTGTGCCCTAAAGTAATTCAGTATAGCGACGTACAGTTTCCTCAATATTTTCATGAATAAATATCGAATGTTTATATTCCCCCTAGACAACCTTAACTTAAAGAGATCATCCTTAGTTAACCTATATTAGTTTTTCGCCCAAATTCTCATATGGCAGTGACGGAAAAGCTGATGGCACTTTTTTAGAGGATTTTAGTAAAACCTTATAATAATTATCCCAAATGCAGAGGAGGTTGTCCACTTCCTAGCCCTGTCCTCGCTTATCTTGATGTTAAGTTTTGTTGTATCGTGTAATTAAAAAGTTAGAGTAGTACCAGAAAAGTGCTTGAAGTCACCACAGACACGACTCTCACGTTTTCATTCGTGCTTGCTTTTAATGTTTAATTTATATTCACCCCTAAGAAATATGATTGTCTTACGTTATGTATGTTGCTTACTTCTTACAGATCCGGAAACAGGGCTCTACAACTTTGACTGTAAGTTTAACCCCATCACCCTCCACCACTACCACCACTACCACACCACCAACCAACCTCATCCACCTCCAAAACCTCCACCACCACGCCCACGCGGCTCATCCAGCATGCAGCCTGGATTGCTTAACACATCCACTCGCCTCACTGATAGCACTCAACCGTGTGATGATAGGGAAAACGTAACTCAGTATCAAGAGAATTGATCGCGGTGCTGAATGACAGTAGAAACGTCAGTCGCACAAGCATTTTATTCCTTCATCCTTCAATACCTATATCCTCCTTCCTCAGCTCAAACCTTCTTTCACTGTACTTTAGGGTTGTCCTCCAATCCTCGGAGAGTGAGCTTGGCGGAAGTGTTCATTTCACTGATGGACGAAGGAAAAATTTGCTAGTGTGATACTCGCTTCTGTAAATAATGAAGTCATGCTTGTGAGGGTGTCTATTGTCCACTCCCCACAACGTCACATTAAAAATAAAAGTGACGTATCAACCAGAGCCCAACTCACTCTTATGTCACTTTGTATGCTGAAACATTGTATTTCATTATCCCTCTTAAGAAGCACAATACTTCAGTATAGGAGTGACGTAAGAGCCATCTCTCGGGCTTTGTCAATATACACACCTATTTGGAAGCACTCAATTATTTACATTCTCAAACCTTAATATACGTATTTGTTCTCAGTCACCGACGAAAGACTGAGTTGCGTTTTCATTATAATCCACGGCCCCTTGTCTCCACCTAACCTAACCTGACCTGACCTGGGCTGGCACCTGGTGGCAGTAATGGGGTTCCCTCGCCGCTAGATGGCTCCCTCGGCCACTCCGCCTTCCTCCTCTCCTTCTTCCTTCCTTCCTTCATGCTTCCTTGGGTGCTGCATCGAGCATGTCAGAGGTCATGGCATTTACCGCGCATTCTGGTGGAAATGATAACTAGAGTCTGGACCCTCTCACACCAAGGCCGGAATTAGACATGTCTGATATGAGTTGTTTTCTATCATTGCATCAGAGGGGAACAAACAAGAAAAATTATAAGTTACATTAGTATATCATATTCTGCTGCTGGACTATGCTTATTTTTAAATTTCTTATCAACCGTTATAATGGAAACGTTATAACGATCAGAAAATGTGTGATTGCGGCTTTAATGAGAGTAACCGGTCCATAGATTATAACAGATCAGCCAGGAGGTAATCATTTTGGTCTTGTGCTTACTGGCTCATATACTTATGATTATTACTAATAATGATTTCAACAATAAGTTATTTTTATTGTATGAATTCACCTGCATAATGAAGGTTTGATCATATTTATAACTAATGGTAATGCTTGGGGATGCTGTGATTGTAATCTTTGATAACTTACAAATACATTAATCTATTCCATATAATTTGAAACACTATTAATAAACACACACACACACACACACACACACACACACTTACTTTGTAGGTCTATGCCCATGTGAAAGGTTCATTACTGATTGTTACATATGAAGGTAATTTCGCTTTTTTATGACAAGCAACTAATATTTCAGTGAATATATTTAGGAAACCCATGATGTCATGTTAAATGGTGAAGTAATTGTGTAAACTGAGCGTGTTATGCCACTTGGTACTATTCACGTCGTTATTGTGAAGACAAGTGAACATAATGGAAGGACACATTATCCAAGACAGGCTGAAATTCAAACTATAATCAAGTAATAATATTTATGTGTACTATTCTGTGGGTCCTATATATTCCATGTATGAGGAACGGTAGTAAAGGGTTTTCATACATTCACGATAAAGGCCACAACATGCCACCATTAATATTGTTGTGGAGTATGTGGACTTGTGGTGCAGCCGTCCTGCCGCCCTCAGCTGGTGCGACGTGGTGTCATCGGTTCATGTTATCAACTTATCATGGCGAGAATGTATTTTGACATGAATAGAATATACTTGTGGCTTTAGTTATTTACTTAATGTGTCATGGCACCGACGTGTCGTTGTCATAACACCATAGGATACCATCGCCAATTCGCCATTCACCATGATACCATCTACATCAATCGGTGTGCATAGCGACAATCGACAAGCCTGAATAGCCACTGACCCCAACGGTGACTGGTGACAGTGTCACGTCAACTTAAGACGGTACCACTACCACGTGTATGCAACGAGGGCCTAAACAGACGTGTATGTTCCAGACAGTGCCATGCTTACTCGTGGTATAGTGGCACTGGCTGTCACGTCAGTAATACGACGGACATAGGGAAAATATAATTTCATGGAGTGTTTGTGTATCTGGCGTTATGGTTAAAGTTGTCAGCAGTCTCAGCACTAAGTAGTAACATAGTAAGTAGTAAACATTATGTACGGTAAATATGGCCCTCGCTGGGAACCTTACTTGTTCCTATAAACTTTACCTGCTGGTGATTGGTATGAAAACTATCAAGTCATTTAAATGCTACGTATGTTTTATATTTGTTTTAATAGTTTTACACAAAACATATTTTAGAAACAGTATATTTAAACCAATATAAAATATGGCTACTTATTGTATAGTGGTGTGCATGTTAAGTCCTGCACAATGTGTTCACAGATACAAATCGTCGATAGTTCATTATACAGTAAAATCCCGAGTGTTTCACCCAATCCTTAATTTATGCATATACCCCAAGAAAGGTTTTATTTGATAAATGCTTAATACAGTATTGTATGTTGCATAAATTGATAAGATTTTTGGGTTGAAAACTGATTATAAATAGTGTACGGTACCATCTTGTCTTTCCTGATAAGCAGATGATACTTTCAGTTACTTTAAACCACAGTTGTACAGTGTTCTTATTATGCAATGCCAAGCACTGATCTCAAGGGTCTTGGGATTTTATTGTTATTATATACTGTACTCACAAATGTTACATTTGTGAACAGTCTTAGCATGCAATTAACAAATTTGATATTTTTACTTGTGTGTGCTTCATTGCTTGTGTGTTGTCTTGCCAGTAGTACTGTATGTGCATGTTGAATGAGGGATGCATTTTTGCTTCAAATTTTGTAGTACTGTACAGTACTTCCTCATATAAGTTTGATATATCCTGCTTTCTTTTGCCATCCCCGTTCCTACACCACCACCCATTGAAATTTTTTCCTTTATATATCGTACAGTTATTTTTGTTTTTACATCAGAATCATACTAAATATATGTCTACCTCTACTAATAATTTTACTCGTACTACCTTACCACTTAGGTATATTTTTGTGTTAGTTCACATTACACCTATGCTGCACCACTTCTTCTGTTGCTCTATCTCTTCTTCATATCTCCATTATGTTTTTGCCACACATTATGGCTCGGTTTTACAACTTCCCCTTCTGTCTTTATACTGTACTAGCTACGGACTTTGGTGTTTTCCCCTATAAATTTTTATTTTCAGTTGCACCGCCTTCTCCGGAATCATTTGCTCTATATCATTATTGGTTAATGCAGTGTTACAGTTCACCTTTTTTTTCAGTTGCATTTTTATCATTCTGGCAGCATGATGGAACCTGATGGCATATAATATCAATAGTAATGTTATATACCTGTAACTGTTTAGGAGAGAAGTTTTATGTCACAGTATACTGTACAACTAGTATTTAAAAGATATTTCCTCATTCCTCAATTAACCAATATACTTTTCCAGTAAGAATGGGAGTCTCAAAAATTATAATTCGACATGATAAAACTTAGCATAGAGTGGTTTGTTACCAGAGACTTAAACTGAATAGACATAGAAGTGATTGATGCAATTGGTACATGGATGGATTTTGTATTAACCCAGCAAATACAGTGTTACCCTGTGAATTTATGCTGTGTAGTCTACTTCATGTATGGTACAGTGTGCATACAATTCATATCAAGGTTTACAGTATATACAATTTTACTTTTCCACACTGATCAGTACTATTAGTTTTATTACAATATCACATTTGTTTTTCTGTGTATATTGTGCCTGTTGGGCCAGAGATTATACCGTACTACTTCGGTATCAAGTACTGTATACTGTACACAATATTACAGTGTGCCAGTCAGTGGTTCCTTAATTCCAACTGTGACATATCAGTGAAAAGTTCCCAAACACAGCTGAACAAGTACTGTACAGTGGTGTATAAGGTCAAACTCTTATAAAGTAACACTATACATACAGAGTTCATGTATTGTATTTTATATTAAGTACTGTACAGTGTGTATTACCGAATAATCCTTTCTTTTATCCATATGTACTGTAATGCTTATAACTAAGGATGGTGAGCAATTTTATGATGGCATTTGGTCAGTTGTGTTTGGGAGTACAGTACCTCTAGCAATTATTATTTTGTCATAATCGGAAGTTGGCTGAGCTTCTTTATGAATGACTCAACTGGAATGCAGTAGTGTTAGTTTCTAGAGATGCTGAGACAAGATTAAGCTTAAGCATCAAATTGCTGCAGCTCCAGTTTGGTCAGTGTGAAGCATGGAATGATGGTGTGTTTGGGATATGAAATTTTAATCTGATGACAACTGTGCACTAAGCAAGAAAAAAGAATGACTTTATAGATTAGTGACACAGTTACCAAGATAAATGTTGGATGATGTTTTACAAACTGCTTATTGCCCAAAACAACATTCAATAGCATTTCTCAATAAATATTTCTGTGAATTACTTTTGGCTCTCCTGAACACATCCCTGCTGAGCTTGTGCACCTGTGATAGTTTGTGATGCTTTGTTATGATTTTTGGTGTTGAGTTGCCTGACTTTGCATATGATTATGATTTAGGCCTTTTGTTATGTTTTCCTTTCATTACAACTTGCTTGAAGCATAGCTTTTCTGTGGTACTGTGAAGTAGCACGGAAGCTTCTGTTATTGATTTTAAATAGTTTATATAAAGGCAGAAGTGGATTGGTATATGTCAACTATTAATACAGATACTATAAACTTGTGTAGGCTTTCACTGTGCTTTGTAAATAAATAAATATACTTTATTGAAAATTATAACTCAGTCATAGTACTGTACTGAGCAGTTTAGGTATTCTTTCATGAATCAAGAGCTACTGTTAACTGTGGGCTGTGCAAGTCTAATTATTGACCCAGGCTGGTATTCATAAAAAATCGTATGGAAGGTCTTAATCCTTCTTTTACAAGTCCCCTTGAAGAGGAAGGTATCCCTATCTGAATACAATTACAATACAAGGGTCATTTAAGCAGACAGTCACAAAGGACTAGTTTTGTAGATGACAGGAGTTTCTATAAGTCTAACTTGCATGTTGATTTGAGTTCCTCTTTTAAAGTGACTTCAAGAGTTCTATGAGATCTATATGAATACCAGTCTTGTCTCCAAATCCCCAACTAACTCATTGCAATTCTTACAGTGGATGACAACACCCTCTCAGAACCTTCAGAAGAGGAGATCAAGGATGACCAGTGGTTGGGTGTCACTCTCAAAAGCCAGGGAGCTGGAGGGAAAGTACTGGTAAGATGACTTTCTCATGGGAACTAGTGGATTATTGTTCTTCACCACACTATTCAAATGGCACTAAATGGGTCATAAGGATGTGATTTCTGTTTGTGATTTGTATGAATATGTTAAATTTCTGTACTGTACTGTGAAGTGTTTTGAGGTGTTCTGTCTTGTATGTGAAAGCTACCCAGTTGGCTCTTTTGTAATTGGTGTAGGTGTGTGTGTTCTTGTGGTGATCATGATTGCCAGGTAGTCAGATCCTAAGCTCTGACTACTCTCCATGATGTGGGGGCCATATTTGAATGTTAATTACTTGCATCTCTTTGGATGAGAGAATTTGCTGAGGCCAGCATGTTAATTTAGTTCCAGTTAATTTTAACCAAATTAATGCCTGTATTTTTTTTTAAATAGCATGATAACTGACACCACTAACAGTGTGTTCATGGATTAATTTGTTTCAGGTGTGTGCCCATCGCTACATGTTCAAGGGTAGAGGGTTCCAGTGGGGGTTTGGCATGTGTTATATCCTGACGCAAGCTCTAGATGTCGCTGATTCTATGGAACCATGCAGAGGGAAGCCAGTTAACCAGTAAGATATTGAAGTTAATAAACATATTGTTAATTAAAGTTACAGAGTGGAGAATATATAGTATTTTGTATGCTGTGAGTAATTATGTGAATATACAGTAATAGTATAATTTCCACTTACATTCATTGTTAGGTACTTTATTTGGATGATAAGGATGGACTCTGTATAAGTGATTAATAATCTATATTAATCTGCAGTATTTTCAGAAAATCAAGAAAAGTTGATATTACTGCGACACATAGTGAATAATCATGATTAGCCTAAGTGGAGTAGAGCCATATATTTAATTGGTGATAATGTTAACTGCACTCATGTGAATAGAAATATGCTGAACTATACTATTTTTCTCAGAGGACATCAGCAGTATGGGTTCTGCCAGGCTGGGACAAGTGGACTGCTGCTGGATGATGAAGTAGTGTTGGGGGTACCTGGCCCCTACACCTGGCGTGGTACCGTTCATACCTCCAATATCTCTGACAACTTCCTCCTCAGGGACAAGACCCAGTACTTTGGCCCAGTTACCGAGAATGACTCTCCTGTGGACAAGTACAGTTATCTAGGTAGGAACGTGAGGTTGCTGGCTATCACATACAGTACTTCATCTCTTTTACCATAAGGTATTGTGTTCCAGTGGTCAGGATCCTTCATGGAAACTCTCTATATACCATATTTATATAATCGATATGAAATGTAAAGAACTTGGTAAATACTCTCTTCCTTTTGTCAGTTTACATATTTTAAAATTATTCATTATTGTTAAATTTAGGTATATTGATAGAGATTTACTTCTGAGTAATGAAATATTATAGTTCTACAGAATAACAAATTGATTTCAGACAGCTTGTTTCTCTGTTAATGGGAAATGGTCATTTGTAAAAAAAAATATACATGGAATTTGTTTGCTATTACATAGCAGTAGATGATTGAGTGGATGTTGCTGTGGAATAAATTTAAGTTGGTATATTATTCTGATTTAAAAAAATCTTGATTGATTTACTTATATGTTACTTTGTTTTTCAGGATATTCCGTTGCTGCAGGACGTTTCTTTGGGAGCCACATTTCTTATGTTGGTGGTGCACCCAGGGCTAACGGTACTGGACAGGTTGTGTTCTTTTCCCGAGAAAAAATTGGTGTGGCCATGCTAAATGTGGAACTTATTCTTAATGGAGAAGAGTTTGCTTCAAGCTTTGGTTATGAAATTCTTGCTGTTGACATCAATGGAGACGAGTAAGTTGATCAAGCATTAGTAGTACTGCACACAAGTTTCTTCTGTTTTAGGAAATAATTATCAGTTTAACTAGAATTTTCATTCAGTTTCCTACCAAATTCATCATATGCTCTCCTTTTGCTCTCTCTCACCAACCTTGTCACTTGCTTTAAGCATGACTTTTCTCCATCTTTCTCATATCTTTTTCCTTTTCCACCACAATCCTGTAAAGTACTGTACTTTCATATATGCCTGTCTTTTCTTTTTTACACTATCCTTATGCTCTATCTCATTCATCTACCATGCACTTCCATTCTTCCTTCCTTTAACAACTAAAACATGGGTGTTCAGGAGCAAGTCAGCTCTGTATTCTCCCGCACTCACGCTCACTTTGTAAACAACACTTTTGACAGCTAATGTCATGTAAACCACTCGTGCTACATGAATAAATGATACAGGATATTGAAGTACAAACCTTTAGCTGTCTTCTGATATACCTGTGTTTACCAAATGGAAATGTAGCCAGCTAAGAATGACCGTAACTCAAAATTCACTTTTACACTCTATTTACTGTACGTATCTAAGTACATTTTCATGCTCTTATTTCATTATAAAACATGTCAGAATCATATTCTTCAACACAACTATATGAAATATAATGTCACTGTTGTTTTTACTTACATATATGGTAATTACAGGAAAAGCGGAGTGATGAAAATACATCCTCCCACCCTCACTGATTGGTAGCAGCTGGCTGGACTCGGGCTAGTCTCCAGGGTCTCACAATAAGTGTTATCAGCCGAGACAAACATGTTAGGGAGAGTGCAAATTTAGAAACTGTGCTGTTTACTTATGTCATCACCTGCAGTCCTCCACACTTAGTGGTGGCAACTTATATCATCAGCCATGGTTAAGGGGTTAAGCACCTTTTACCTAACCACCTCTGCTGCTGTCAAATTCACTATACTGTACAATACATGTTTTTACAGATGATGATCCAGAATTGTAAATATGGCACTTGTACTGTATATCCATTATTTCCCAGTAGATGGCATTTCAATTAAGTTACTGTGGTTACCTAAATGGTGGTGTCTGATAAACATTTATAATGTATACAGTATTATATATTATTTACAAATGAGCACAAAAAAATTGTGTGAATAATGCTTATTTGAAACTCTTTCCCTACACAGGAATTTTACATGTGCGGGCATTAGCTTGCATTTATCAGATTTATTCAATTGCTTTCAGAAAAGATGACCTGATTGTAGGAGCACCATTCTACTCCAAAGGTTCAGCCAGTGGAGCCATTTATGTGTATATGAACAATGATGGTGGATTTGTCAGGAACCATCCTTACACAAAAATTGAAGGTTTGTCTCTACAGTACTGTATAATTATGGAAAATGTATAATTTTTAGTTTTAGGTTTTAGGTTGCATATTATTTAAAGTCTGTATTATCTTTACATTGAGAAACTGAACAAAATACTGTATAGCATATGCCCAGGTTCCTTCACTCCATTATATTGCTTCTACACAAACAGATAATTATTATATAATTTACAAATTATACCCTCAGGATAGAGTTAATATAAAATATGCAAATCCTTCCCTGTTACAATATTACTGTATTTTACATTGTTAATTGTTTCTCAGGAGTAGAGTTTGCAGTTCAGGAGAAACTTTTGCCAAAGTATTTGTGTTACAATTAACTATACATAGTGCCCTATTAATTCAAGTACTGTACTGTACAAAGTCATACATGGTGCCAATTTTCCATCCAAGGTGTAGGTCTTGCACACGACAAGTTCACGCAGGCAGTCCCATCAGAAAAGACAGGTGAAGCATTGTACAATCCAGGAATTTACATCCAGGAATTAACTTGCACAATAACTTGGGAACATTATACTTTGGTATTGCTACAGTAACGGGGTACTGGTTCATCCTTTCAGGGTGAAATTAAAGGTCACTTAAATACAAAGAAAGGTTTATTCAATTGAAAAAATACCCTTATCCAGGAAAGTGCAGTCCAGTATCTCCTTTTGTTTTGGTAATGCCATTACTTTCCCTTCTTGGTATGATTTTGTTACTGTACTGATGATTACCTTATGGAGATGTTCATTCACAATGGAAATTTGCACTTGGGTTGTGGGTGAATATAGCATGTGTAAGGTTTCAGTTTTCATATACAATACAGTATATATATTTTTTGTCTTAGAATGTCATGGTGATTGAACATCCTCTTATTTTCTTTTATTATTCTGAGAGGATACTGGGCTCACACTTCAGGATGTCATGGTTTTGGAAAAGAGTGCATTTAGAATATTTCTGTGAGTAATTGACATTTACAGGCCATCCAAAAGCCTTGAATATACTACAGTACTATGTCTTAATCATTACACGAGAAAGTAATATGCTCAGAATGGGTATCTGTGTAGATATTCTTTGTAGCTGTTCATTCAAAGTTGATTATTAGAAAATAATGCATAATCATAATCAGAGCAATCCCTCATGTTATTGTGCAAGTGAGGTAACTTGTGAAACTAGCACCTTCTCTGTGTAGCTGTATTTTCTCTTAAATGTTGATAGCCTCAGTGAGTAGTGTTGGGCAGAAGTATCCATCGCCCTACTACCTCTTAGTTTCCTACTACAGTATTTATGTACAGTAGAAGTCTTGTTTCTATGGACTTATTTACTATAACAAAGTAGCTGTCACTTAATGGTCTTGCAGTTCAATTATTCTCTTTATTTCCTTTCTCTTATTTGGTTAGAAAATTTTGATGTTTAGTAAATGGACTGTGTATTTTATGATAATAGGTTTCCTATTTCTGCATGTAAAATTACTCCATTGTTTTATTGTTCACTTTACATAAGATGGTGTTAAGGAGTTGCCTTTCTTGTTGAAGTGCATTTTCATATTTACTAATATAGTACATGTAGCATATATTACTTTTGACATCATAATATATATGTGCAAAGTTAGGAAGTTTTAGTTGCTATCCAGTTAACTAACTACAGTATTTAGGCAATAGATGTACTGTACTGTGCTTATTTTTTATGGCTGCACAGTAAGTGTCAAGATAATTTATTTTATTATGTTTATTTAATGAGGCCACTGTTTCAGTTTGCCACTCAAGAGAATTATAGAGTTTGTGATGATATTGATTACAGGGTGATTGATGAGAATGACTAATATTGATTATACATGTATTTTATGTAACAATGTTCCATGCCACAGACACTTAACCCATTCCATCTGCTGTCTGCTTAACTTCATTTTTCACTTAGACATTAAAGACATTTAATTAAGCCATATTAATTTTTCAGGAACTCTCAACAGAATTAGAATTTAATGATTAAAGATGCATTTGCTTTTAGAATGGAAATGTTGTTTGTGTACAAACAAAATATCAGCATTTTTTTCAAAGAAACCCCTCATCTTTACATCATAATTATATGAAGTCACAGCTAGGGTATAGCCAAAAGAAAAATATTGCATGTATATGTTTCCAGTTTTCCTGTACATCAATATTCCTACTCAACATAACATTCCAACATTGACTCTCACCCCTCTGATAACTAGGAAAAGCTGGGGAGACACGGTTTGGATTCTCCATGACTACAATGGGTGACCTGAACCATGATGGCTTTACTGACATAGCAATAGGGGCACCATATGAAAACAAGGGTGTGATATATGTGTTCCTTGGCACTGCTGATGGCCTGATAAAAGATCCAGCACAGGTGAGTTGTGGGTGCCAGGATAACAAAAGCATGCAGTAATTTATGTAATTTTTTTTATTCAATTATAAAAATGGGAATGGATGGTTGCCATGACATCACAAATAGATATGACACTGTCCAGACAACTATAAATACATGTATTGATAAAGTATTGTACAAAATGTGGTTAACTTTGGACACTTTTCTGACTTTTTTTATTTTTTTTACTGTACTGTACTATGACTTGAACAGTACAGTACTACTTTAAATGTAATGTGTTTAGGCAGATATAAGTTAAAGGTGTATGAAATTATCAAATTTATATGCTGTATGTTTGTTAAATTATAATATCAGTAAAATACTTGGACAGCCCTGTTTCATTAACTTATAAGGTTAGTTTGTCATAATTTTTAGCAAGATACTGTACTGGTCAACAACTTTTTGTGGGATTACTGTAATAAGTATTATCATTACACCAAACATCATATTAGGTTATCCGAGCTGAGGACATGCCTGGAGGAGCTTACGATGCCTTTGGTTATTCTCTGAGTGGTGGAATGGACCTGGATGGTAATGGTTACCCGGACTTGCTGACATCATCCTTCTGCAGTGATAGAGTTCTTCTTCTCAGGTAGGACTATATTTTTGCAAGTTCGAAAACTTCTCATCTGTAATCTTTGCATGATTATTTTATTACACTACACTGATGACTAGTATTTATCATGAACTTTGTGATCAATATTTCAGGCCTTGTCTCTGTTTAGTCATTATAGTATTCCAACTGAAAATATTTACCCTGGACTACGAACCACTTATGACGTACTGTACTTATACTGTATACAGTACTATATACAGTATATATATACCCTCTGAAACAAAACGCCCAAACATAGAACTTCTTCCCCCTCCCCTGCACCCTACACACACACACTCCACATCTTATATACTTCATGGAATATGGCATTATCCCTTCCATGACAATGGAAGTATTATGTATAAATGGGGGAGTATTTTAGGTAAATTTACAGTAAACCTGGGTTCAGTAAAACGTATATATATGTATGTTTTACAACTAATTAGGACCATTCTAAGACTATTTTCTTCAATGGCGTTTCTCTCGGAAATGCCCCGTTTTCGAGATATGCCCAGTTTGTATGATGTATTGGGTATGTCAATGGTTAAAGTATTAAGTAAATTTACCATTATTTTATTTTATTTCAGAGCTCGACCAATCATTGACATAGAGACTAAGCTGGAATCAGGGGGTCAGTTGGATAATATTGACCCTGGGAAACCCTGCCACATTAACCCCAACTCACCAGAAACATGGTAAGAAAAGTGTAATTTATTTATTGGATGTTATTACACAACACATAGTACACCAAATACACAAATAAACAACAAAATTTAAGAACAAAAGACACTAAACTGGCAAAGGTTTGTCAACACACTTTACCACAAAACAAACACCAGCAAACTCTACAAAACACTAAATAACATCACACTGTCCAACAGCAACACTACACAATCACATGCAGCCATCATAACAACAGACACTATACCCTCTAATAAACAGCAAGCAAACACCCTCATCCAGTATTTTTCTCATGTAAGCGACCTTCACCCTCACCCTGAAGACCAACAAGTCATTAGACATAAGAGACATTTCCCCACTGACTCAGACTGTTCACCATTCACAAACTGTCATACAAATCACATCATCCACAACCTCAAACACTCACCTGCCTGTGGCCCTGACATTCTCACAATATGGTTTCAGACCACTACACTCAGCAAACACTTTTCTTACAGACCTCACACAAAAAATTTATGATGGCATCAACTCAAATAAACCCCCACATAGAACACTCCTAGTTACACTGGACATTAGTAAAGCATTTGATGTCATCCCCTGCCACAATCTCACAAACAAAGTATACAACACAAACATGCACAATAATACAAAAAGATGGCTGGCCAACTTCTTGGGAGGAAGAGTAGCCCATGTTACATTTGCTGGTGAATCATCTAACATTAAAAGTTTCACCAATGGTGTCCCCCAATGTTATGTTCTCACACCCACTCTTTTCAATTTATACATGCACGACCTACCAACACCCCAGGCGACACAAATACAGATAGCCTCCTACGCAGATGACACTCACATGTACAGCTCCGGACTGATCAATGGTCCACACTTCTTCCACCCTTGCCTTGGTGTGGGCCTCAACGGATATGGTATCACTGACAGGTGGAGGGGGGAGGGGAGAAATGTGGGCGGAGTTATATAGGGGGGGTAGCGTTACCAATGTTGAGCCATCCAGAAATTTGAATCCCGAACCACTTGTGATCATGGATGTGAACCACTCACTTGAAGGAGGTAGGAGAGGAGGGGTTGGGTTGGGGAGAGGGGGGTAAAGTTTACCAGTGATCGAGATGGAGAGAATTATTGGATCAAGTAGCTAAATGTTTTCTTCTGTAATCTAAATCCAACTCTGATGCTGCATTCCATGGGATATTTTTTATTATTTGAAATGAATCCAGATTTTACCTAATATAATTAACACGACACCAGTTTTTTATGACTAATATATCAAGCGATGCACCACCTACCCAGTGTTAAGTTACATTTCAGGTAAATCCTGTATTTTTATCCTGTATCATTCATGACATTTTCTAAGAAACGTTTATTGTGTAACTGGTTACCAAAGGATAATAGTTATAGTGTAAGATGTTAATTACCCAATTACTACTCCATCTCTTCTTCCTCATCCCGTCCTCCCTTATTCAATTCACTGTTTCCTCTCCCTCCATCCCACCATTCCTTTACTCTCCATCTTACCACCACCACTGCCATCATTCTGTGTGTTGCTGCATAATCTGTTAATGCGCAAACAAGACCACAATAGAAATAATAATAGTGATATCTGGTATCAAAATACAATCCGTTATATATGACGAATATATTTATTACCTTTATTTATTTATCTGAGGTCAACATCTAGGCCAGCCATTCAGATGCCCAGTGTTAGTGAACCAATCACAACATTTAGAGGATAACTATTGTTATTACTAATTAAAATAGGGAAAAATTGAAATCAGACATTTATTGGTTATTGTTTATATGACTTAGTCAATTTGTGAAATCTCCACAAGTCCTCGTCAGGAAGCATTCAAACCCATAATCCAACTGGGTCTGTAGGCACCACACTGTAATTATAATAACCACAATTATAATAACTGTTAACTTATTATAACCTGAAGTTTATACTTCAACCTCACGTTTGCATTAAGCATGTGTAATGTTTGTTTTGTTTTCTTATTATTATTATAAGCACCGATATATGTATTGCTTTAGACCCTTAGCCACGATGATATACAGTATATACACTATTTATATACACTTCTATTAAGATATTAAGGCTTGAAATACTGTAAATTACATATTTCATTTTATTACTCATCAATTTGTTGCTAGTATCGTGTTCAACCACCCTCCTTCTCAATGACAGCCTGCAGTTGCTCGGGCATTGAGGCACCATGCCTCCTCACTGTATAATATATATGGTTTTCCCCGAAAAATCTCCCACTGTGTTCTGGTGTGACGTAGCAAATTTGCTGTGGTTCTCTGTCGTTCTGGCTCCCACGTGTTAACGATAGAACCTCATACATTTTCTATAGGGTTCATATCGCAGTCTTAAATAGACAAATCTATCACCTGCAAATAATCATGAGCAGTAAACCATTTTTGAACTTTCCTCGCCATATGGATAGGGCATCGGTCGTGTATAGGACAGATAAGGGTGAGTAGTTGAAAAGAAATGAAAAACATTTAGAATATGTGCTTCATTATATTGCATTTGATCGATCTATTAAACAAAGACACTGTCTGTTGTTCACCCCCGTAGAGA
The DNA here is from genome assembly GCA_034508575.1 of Petrolisthes manimaculis. Taxonomy (NCBI): domain Eukaryota; kingdom Metazoa; phylum Arthropoda; class Malacostraca; order Decapoda; family Porcellanidae; genus Petrolisthes; species Petrolisthes manimaculis. Next base: position 25,220 of record JAWZYT010001677.1, read on the forward strand.
GATACTGATTATAATTATTATTCTTTGGATATTAAGCAATAAATAACGGAGCCGAGACAATTAATGTTCTGTCTTCAGCTTTACCTGTATTCTTTTCACCCCTCATGCTGGTAGTCCCCCTCTTTATCACCTTTTCTCGCCGTAAAATAAACTTAATACCTATATCTTTCAAGTAACTGGCAACCTCACACAACCTCCTCTCCCCTGTCTTCTCTCTCTCTCTCTCTCTCTCTCTCTCTCTCTCTCTCTCTCTCTCTCTCTCTCTCTCTCTTCCTTGCCTTCTGTAATATTGTTTATCTTTTCTTTCTCATATTTATAACCCTCTCATTCGTTCTTTCAAAGTTTAATGACATAGGCCTTTCTCCCTTATCACCCATAGTCCTTCAAATTTATGCAAGCAAAAGGATATGATAATAGTTATGTAGAACATATATATATATATATATATGACGATGTGCAATCTTCCAACATGTTTTCCATTGTGACCTGGTGTGACTGATGCCCCGAGGTGGCTGATACCTCTGTGTTCATGGCAGGAAACCTAACCGCTGCGTATAGTGTCACGTGACACAAGTTTATCTTCTAACTACTTTATTTTGTGTTTTCTTCGCTACAGTTAAAACTATATAGTTCACAGATTTGACAAATAATACTCATTTCAGTACGCCACCGTCTCAGTTGACGGAGAGGAACTATGTGATTCGGTACTTTCAGATTCATTCATTTCAACAGTTGACACAATATGGAACTGTTGGTCTGTCCTGAGTAACAATGTTTACTGTCATCCTTATAAAAGACAACTGAACCACTGTCGTTTCTCGTTATGTATAAATATCTTATGTATTTATGGTGTAGTAGTCATTATAGTTTTATTCTTACCTCATCAATCCATGTCTGAGTTTCGGGAAGTGGGGGCAAGAGATGGGAAGTTAAGAGGATTCTGTCTGCTAAATTGGAGCTCTATGCATCCTCCAAACTTTGCCACGAAACTGATCCCACATAAGAAACACCAAGGTCGTCTGTTTTCTGGCACCTCCCAACGGGAACCACATTGCCGTTGTGGGGGTCTTGTGTGTCTCTGTGACCTGGCGAGCTAGACTAGAGGGGGCTCTGGCCCCTGCTCTGCCCCGATTTCGGGGAGAGAGGGTTTCCCATGCTAGGAAGGTCGCTAGTGAGAGACCAGACTAAATGGTTCCCATCTTTCAGTTCTTCAACTGTCCCTCTTTTCTTTTTATTTCCTTCCTGCTTGCTGTCACACCTCTCTATCACCTTTTTTCTGGCGCTATAGGACCTCGATGTTGCGGCGCCTAATATCCATCAATCAATCCTGGCATAGTCTGGAGTATTCATGGAACTTCAATTTAACACGAAGATATAGTGTTCCCTTAAATGTATAGCCTACTGTGGTTAGAAATTAGTTCCCTTAACAAAATTACCTTTCGTCACACCAAGATTTACTCTATGTGGATAGATTATCTTTACGAAATCATATTTATCTTGTAATATAGACGATAAGGATATCTCTACCCAGGATCAAGAGAATACCCATTTATCAATTCAACTCATAACCTACCGAAATGTTCTGGAACGCAATAACGCTGACGTGCATATGTATAAAATTATTGTCAATAAGCTGGGTCTAGAATTATTACTATTCATTAGTACTATCTTCAAGTAGAGAAAATTCATCTTTTCATCTCACTGGCTTGCGATAATTATCACCGTCGTCATCCCTGATATTTCCTTACACTCTACGATATGACATCCAAGTCGACCGTGTTAAGACATAGCTGGTATTGTAATATGCATCAATATTGTAAGCTTATGTAATTTGAAATCCTGTGGGAGTAGCTTGTCCTATGTAGCCAACACCGTATGGAAAACATGTTGAAAGATTGCACACCGTCATATATAGTGTGGGCTCGTTACTCCATTGAAACAGTAGCATCCTTTGTTGTGCAATAAATGTTAATTTGTTTATATTGTTTTCATTATATTTGGTTATCAATATCATTCTGTAGTTGAGCATAAAACATTGTTTTCAGTAGCATATAGAGAGATACATGAGAATTACGTTGACTAGCATTACTGTCCTTGTGGTCCATATTGTGTCACATGTTCTACACAGTAATGCTGGATGTAAGTAAAAGTAAGTTTATATATCTACATATATATTTTGATAACAAATGGCCATAATTCAGACTAGCAACATACTGGCAAATGGCAATACATGAAACCTATAGTCCTTCTGATTTAAGAAGGCGAAATGCTGTGGGTGGGATTATGCAGGCAAGAATGTGTATCTACCAACACCTTTGTTCTACATAACTATTATCATATCCTTTAGCTTACATAAATTTGAAGGACTATGGGTGATAAGGGAGAAAGGCCTATGTCATTAAACTTTGAAAGAACGAATGAGAGGGTTAAAAATATGAGAAAGAAAAGATAAAGAATATTACAGAAGGCAAGGAAGGAAGGGGACGTGAGAGAGAGAGAGAGAGAGAGAAAGAGAGAGAGAGAGAGAGAGAGAGAGAGAGAAGACAGGGGAGAGGAGGTTGTGTGAGGTTGCCAGTTACTTGAAAGATATAGGTATTAAGTTTATTTTACGGCGAGAAAAGGTGATAAAGAGGGGGACTACCAGCATGAGGGGTGAAAAGAATACAGGTAAAGCTGAAGACAGAACATTAATTGTCTCGGCTCCGTTATTTATTGCTTAATATCCAAAGAATAATAATTATAATCAGTATCTCTCTACGGGGGTGAACAACAGACAGTGTCTTTGTTTAATAGATCGATCAAATGCAATATAATGAAGCACATATTCTAAATGTTTTTCATTTCTTTTCAACTACTCACCCTTATCTGTCCTATACACGACCGATGCCCTATCCATATGGCGAGGAAAGTTCAAAAATGGTTTACTGCTCATGATTATTTGCAGGTGATAGATTTGTCTATTTAAGACTGCGATATGAACCCTATAGAAAATGTATGAGGTTCTATCGTTAACACGTGGGAGCCAGAACGACAGAGAACCACAGCAAATTTGCTACGTCACACCAGAACACAGTGGGAGATTTTTCGGGGAAAACCATATATATTATACAGTGAGGAGGCATGGTGCCTCAATGCCCGAGCAACTGCAGGCTGTCATTGAGAAGGAGGGTGGTTGAACACGATACTAGCAACAAATTGATGAGTAATAAAATGAAATATGTAATTTACAGTATTTCAAGCCTTAATATCTTAATAGAAGTGTATATAAATAATGTATATACTGTATATCATCGTGGCTAAGGGTCTAAAGCAATACATATATCGGTGCTTATAATAATAATAAGAAAACAAAACAAACATTACACATGCTTAATGCAAACGTGAGGTTGAAGTATAAACTTCAGGTTATAATAAGTTAACAGTTATTATAATTGTGGTTATTATAATTACAGTGTGGTGCCTACAGACCCAGTTGGATTATGGGTTTGAATGCTTCCTGACGAGGACTTGTGGAGATTTCACAAATTGACTAAGTCATATAAACAATAACCAATAAATGTCTGATTTCAATTTTTCCCTGTTTTAATTAGTAATAACAATAGTTATCCTCTAAATGTTGTGATTGGTTCACTAACACTGGGCATCTGAATGGCTGGCCTAGATGTTGACCTCAGATAAATAAATAAAGGTAATAAATATATTCGTCATATATAACGGATTGTATTTGGATACCAGATATCACTATTATTATTTCTATTGTGGTCTTGTTTGCGCATTAACAGATTATGCAGCAACACACAGAATGATGGCAGTGGTGGTGGTAAGATGGAGAGTAAAGGAATGGTGGGATGGAGGGAGAGGAAACAGTGAATTGAATAAGGGAGGACGGGATGAGGAAGAAGAGATGGAGTAGTAATTGGGTAATTAACATCTTACACTATAACTATTATCCTTTGGTAACCAGTTACACAATAAAAGTTTCTTAGAAAATGTCATGAATGATACAGGATAAAAATACAGGATTTACCTGAAATGTAACTTAACACTGGGTAGGTGGTGCATCGCTTGATATATTAGTCATAAAAAACTGGTGTCGTGTTAATTATATTAGGTAAAATCTGGATTCATTTCAAATAATAAAAAATATCCCATGGAATGCAGCATCAGAGTTGGATTTAGATTACAGAAGAAAACATTTAGCTACTTGATCCAATAATTCTCTCCATCTCGATCACTGGTGAAGCTTTACCCCCCTCTCCCCAACCCAACCCCTCCTCTCCTACCTCCTTCAAGTGAGTGGTTCACATCCATGATCACAAGTGGTTCGGGATTCAAATTTCTGGATGGCTCAACATTGGTAACGCTACCCCCCCTATATAACTCCGCCCACATTTCTCCCCTCCCCCCTCCACCTGTCAGTGATACCATATCCGTTGAGGCCCACACCAAGGCAAGGGTGGAAGAAGTGTGGACCATTGATCAGTCCGGAGCTGTACACACCGAAATGCAGACACAGCCACTCACATCTTCCAACCCTACCTGAACACACTTACTGCCTGGTTCACCACAAACAGACTTAAAATAGCACCCACCAAGTCAACTGTCACCCTTCTCACCAACTGGAACCCAAAACACAGCTACACACCACACATCACCATAAACAACACACCCAAAATTCTTGGCATAACATACATTACTTCCATGACATTCAAACAACATAACACGGCCATTAAAAACAAATGCATGCAAAGACTTAAAGCTCTCAGATCACATGCCAGCACAACATTCGGACATAACAAAGAATCCACAATCACAGTATACAAACAATACATTCGATCAGTGATGGACTATGCAAGCCCTGCTTGGGCCTCCAACCTCACTGAGACTCGTCATAACACACTCCAGACCATACAGAACAGAGCCCTAAAGACAATCACAGGCTGCACAGCTACCACACCTACAGACCACCTGCATTATGAAACCAAAGTTCTCAAAATCAAGGATCATCTTGACATGAGAAGCACACAAACACTTGCTGCAGCCTTCACAAACCCACAAGATCCACTACACTACATAGCACAACACCCACACATGCCAAGGAACGTCAAAACAACACCCAGTACACGATACTATACACAAATACTATCATCTCTTACACCATGCCCAACCCAAACCAATCTCCAGAAACATATCCATACTCAAATCACTCATCAATCCATCCAAACACTCAAAAACAACACACAGCTGCATGCACGACCTCCTGACATCCACCCATCTGAATCATCTCTTCCCGTGAGGGCAGAGTCCACCTGGCCAGGCTGCGGTGTGGCCACCACCCGGCCCTTTTGACATATCAGAAGAGGCTGGATGGAACCATTGCAGATGCCTGTCCGGGATGCAACACAGCACCCCATTCTATTAAACACATTATTGAAGACTGCAATGCACACAACCACACTCGCCAACAACACAACATACACTCTGAGGGCATTGTGGGAAAGCCCGGTTCAGGCCATGGCCTTCCTCAAGAGCTCGAGGCTGCTCGGCCAGACAGCTTGAGGAACTTCAACAACAACAAACTGAATTATTATTGTGATCCCATGGCTGAGTGTCTGCCTGTGTCGAGGGTGAATAAACATTTTAATTACTGTACTATAATTTACAGTATTAGGTATAATTTTACCTGTACAGTAATGAATTCTGCACTGTGCTTACCTGTAATGACTGCACTACCAATATATAACCCCAATTTTAACCAGGATTTGAACTTAGAGAGAGCAGGAAATAATAAAGTGAATTAAATATGGAGAGGAATGAGTGGTTCTTGTAAGCCACAGTGTACAGTATTCGGGTAGAGAGAGTATGTTCATGGCCACCATGTAAGAGATGCTGCCTAAGGCATGAGGTGAATACAGTTTTTAATACTCTGGCTAATTGCTTATGACTTTGAAACACCTTAATCAAATACTATACTCTGAGCAGTCACCAGTATTGTACATATATAGGACTTGTGCTACATCAATTTGTATTTCTTTCGGCTTTTCATTGAATTCATTTTACAGAGCAGAAGTTTTAGTACTTGTATAGATTTGAGTAACTTGCCCTTGCTGTTGCCTTGTATTAAAATAAAGGTTTATATCTTGATTCCATTTTCAGCTTTTCCTTTGAAGCCTGCTTCAAGATGGATAACACGGCAGGAACACGAACTTTCCTGCAGTTGAAATACAAGATAGAGGAGCGAGTTTACAAGGACCGACCCATCCCCCGAGTACGCTTCTCTGACGGTGACTTGGACAGACCCAGTCAAGTGGAGCGTCGCATTAGTCTGAGGCCAGAGGACATGGGCAGGTTCCAGTGCACGCTTGAAACAGTTTACCTCCTTGTGAGTTCTTATTTATTGCCTTTACCACTTTAATTGTGTAGTGTGTTCCTTGAAAAGTTGGTCATGTTTACAATATGAAAGGATTGGCATAAAGAATTTGAAAGTCTAACTTTTTAAAGATTCCTTTTTCCTCGTATTACTTTATAATCAATTCCCTTTTCACCTTTTCTTTAATAATGTACATATTTCCTCAGGATGGACCCCGAGACATCTTACGGCCTCTGAGGTTCAAGATGTCTTATGAAATAATCCAGGAAGAACCTGTACCGGTACAGGAGGGAGATCCTTTACCTGAAATTGATGAATACCCTATACTCAACCAGCAGGAAGCAGTCAGGTATGAATATGTATGATTATTATTACAGTATTTTGACATTTTCAAACTCTTTGATAAGTACCGGTACTGATTACCAGTAGGAAGCTTTAGAAAAAATCAGGAAAAATTAAGATTTATATATGAATGATGCAATAAAGTACAGATATGAACAATACTGTAGGTACAAAACCTGAATAGCCTATAATGCCTTTGTTACTGTATCTTAAAGTACATTATTTTGTAACTCCATAATACATTTATGAAAATGTACTTTTTTCCATGAATAACACTGTAAATCCTAAAGGTGCACATTCTTTTATATCTTGAAAAAAATAGTCGAGGTGTACCTAGCATTATTATGTTTATACATTATATAGGAGAATAAGGTAATAAATAACTTTTATTTTGTAGTTAATTGTTCTTGTATAGTATTTTACTCTGAGCGATGATGTGGTGTTTTGTAATTTCAATGTCACAGATACAATTGGATTTACTAACTTTCCATTTATTAAATTTTATTTTGGGGAGAATTCAGTCTAGCACATTGTGCCTTTCAACTTTTTTCTGGTATAGTATACTATACTGTAATCTCATGGTCACAGGTACTTTGAAGGAACATTTGCCAAGGACTGTGGTGATGATGATATCTGTGAGAGTGACTTGAACGTGGACGGATGGCTGGTACTGGAAAGGAGTCAGAACGATCGCCACTATATACTGCGACTGGGGGAGCAAGACACTGTACACATGTTTGTGGAAGTTAACAACACAGGGGAGCCAGCCTACCAGTCCTCCCTCATCATCACCCACCACAAGGCTCTCATTTTTGACACCATTCAGTATGAGGTGTGAAATTTATTGCTTAGAAGTGCATGGATAAAGAGGACAATTTTTAGAGGAAACCCTTTCCAAATCTTGAAAAATCCATATCTTAAACAAATTTTATAATAGGCAAGCTTATGGTGTATTACCTCTGTATTTTGGCTCTAATAAGACTTCAACATATCATTAAACATTTCACAAAAAGGTGTGGAAAGTGTAAAATAGAAAAGAAGATTTAGGATAATAAGGATTGAAAAACATGGACTATCATATATTATTGCTGGATATTACCAGCAATAATGTCACAATGTGATAATTGTTGAGACATTAAAAAATAATTGATTTTGTTCTTCATTAAAGGGTACAGGTATTATAGCGAGTCCTTGTATTCTACCACAGAACTACTGTAGTGGAAAATCTGTATCCATTTATGGTGCTTGCATATCGTCTGTTCATCTGTCCTTAACTAACAGTTAAACCCAGTCTCCTAATAATTGGTCTACATGGGTAACATGGCATGAGAAAGTAGGATAAGTGACATCGAATTCTAAGGTCGATCGAATGCAATATAATGCCAACATATTTACAGATTGGCTCATTTCACTGAGAATTATATATTTACTCTTTCTCTTGGTCTTCCTATTTTCTATTTGAGACTAGAAACCCTTTTCTCCCATCCATTATGAAAAGGGAAAAGGGAACTTTTTTATCACCCTTGTTTCTTCCCAATTAAGTACATACTGTATATGGTTATAAAATTTGAGTGAATTACTTAATTTCATAATTTCAGAGGGAAAAGTAAGAGGTAATTTCCAATACATAATGCACTACTTTGCAGAGTGGCTCCTACCAGTGCAACCGGGCAACTAAAACTATGATTGTGTGTGGGATTGGCAACCCGCTGACTGACACCACTGGCCGATTACACCTCACATTCATTAAATCAGGGGAACCATTTGACTCCAGGTTCATTGATTTCACTGTCGCAGCTAACTCTTCTTCAGTCGAGTTGACAAAGCAGGCCCCACTTCATTTCCATGTGGAGGTGATCAAGCGAGCAGAAATATCCATCATTGGGTATGTGTATACTTTAATCTTGAACATTGTGCTACTTTTCTTTAGTACTGCAGCAAGTATTCTGTAATAGAATAGTCACTTGATATTTGAATATCAACCATCATTGCTTTGCCTAGCTCTTTCATTGTAGAGTGAAGACTCCTAACAAACTGACAACTCAATGTTGTCAGCTATTTTCTTTCCTATTCTCTATGACAATCAGTTCATCAAACCTATGTTGTTAGACGAATATAAATCTAGATGGAATAAATGTTGAATAACACCATTAAAAGATAAGATATAAAGTCCAAAATAAAATGTTACTGAATTTGATCTATATTTGCAGTTCTGTGAAAGATGAGCAAGTGTTCTATGGTGGTGAAGTGGTGGGTGAGTCGGCCATAGAGTACTTAGAGGAGATTGGAATGGAAGTGACTCACAAGTACAATGTGGACAACAATGGACCATCTAGGGTGGATGAGTTCCAGGTGGAAGTGGAATGGCCACACCAAGTTGAGAATGGCAAGGAGAAGGGCAAGTGGCTTCTTTATATGACAGAACCTCCTATAGTGGATGGTGAGTGCTTTTAGTGGATTGTTCACATACAAAATTTGTCTATTTTTTTCTGTGAATATACATAAAGCATAGACTTCATGCCCCTTTTGAGGTCCAGGTTATTATCAGCACACATCAATACTTGTAACCTGTCCTTCAATAGCAAAAAGAGTGACATGAGGGAGTATTTAAATTACAGTAATACGTTGTAGTGGCACGCCTGAATATAAGTAAGTTACCCCACCTGGGAATTGAACCATAGGCCTATGATTGTAGAGCTAGGGTACATCCCATTAGACTATACATGTTGCTAGGTGGCCGTTTGATCAGGTACTGAAGCCTCATCATTATCTCTGATGACTTATTTCCTCCTGGGAAACCCCCACTTCTACAGGATAACCATGAGAGAATTGCCTTTGGGTACTTTTTACCAAAAGACACTCCTTTTGCCTGTACCATACTACAACTCCCATTACATGGAGGTTAACCTCAATAATATTATAGTGTTCCACATTTTTCTCCCATCCCATAAGGGGTATTTCACTACTATTTGCTACATCTGATTCCCATCTGATTTCCACATCTGATTCCCATGCATCCTTCTCAGCATTTTATCATCCTCTATTCTCTGAATATGGCCATACTACCTCAAAACACTTCTCTTTATCCACTCTACCACTTAACATTTGATGCCCAAGACATGCTCTTTCATTCTATGTAGTGTTGATACTGAACTTAGGTCTTCAAGAAACCTATTATAGAGGCCCAGATCAACTCCTACACCACACACACACACACACACACGCACGCACGCACGCACGCACGCACACACGCACGCACGCACACGCACACACGCACACACACACTTCACAACTTCTTGACTGACACCCAGCCACAAAGAACAGGGTGAGAGGGTAACTCCAAAATATTGTGGCTGTTGCAGTACAAGCAAGGGTGTTTTATGACAATCAGTAGTCATACTGTTTGTACTTGAAACTAAATTTGGAAGAAAGAAAATTCTCAGCCTCTCACTTAGGAGGATTCTCCTGACCTTCAGGTTACAAGTCCACCACACTAACCACAAGACCACCTTCCTTCTATACACTTCCTTACATCCAGCGTGTTCACATAAGCTTTCATTTTGAGCTAGTTCACATCTACAACTCTCAGTCTGGAAAAGACCTCGACTTTTGCTGTCTACACCTCACTTCCATAAAAGAATATTGGTTACAATAAAATGTTTCATGTTCCTCAATTACTTTTCATATTTTGACTGACAAGTCTTCCCTTCATAACACAATCAAGTTCTCCAGTCACCTTTCTCCCTTGCAGCTTATTCTTTCATCTCTCTCCATATAAATATATGAGTTTTAATTTTCTCCTCTATATTAGCCAGGATATTGCACTTAAAATTTATCTTATATTTTCAGGTGTAGGAGAGTGCGAAGTTGATGACAGGATGATCAACCCTCTGGGTTACCGTCGCCACCGCTTGATAAATGTGGATGGTGAACAGGAATCTCTATCTTCACCTGATCCAGGTCCAGGTCAGGTTGAACCAGAAGTACCAGACAGAGAGGGAGCTGAGGGTGGAGGAGTTGTATCTGTAAATAGAACTGTGAAAGTCACCAAGACTACAAAGAAAGAAACAAATATCTCGACCAAGAAAATTACCTCTAAATCATCATATGATAAGGATACAGAGACATCATCATCATCTTCATCTTCATCATCATCCTCGTCATCGTCATCTGGTGGTTTCTCAGCATCTTCATCTGGAACTCATTCCTCATCAGATTTTGATGAGATGGAAGGAAGTGGTGTTGATTCAGGCAGAACCCATGTAAGGTATAGTCGGAGAGTATCATCTTCATCGGATGACCGATCAAGATTCAATGAATACGATTTCACTGATGATGATGATGAAGGCGAGGTTCTTGAACATTATGACCGTACTCATACCTCCTCTGGAGTTTCTCCTGATGGACGGACACAATTTCACCACAAGCACCGTGAAACTAAGAAAGTGACTGTCACGGATGATTCTGATTCTGGTCATGGGGAAATCCCTCGTGGAAGATGGGGTGATGGTGGAGGTTACAGGCGTACACACACATCATCTTCATCTACTTCATCATCATCAAGTTCCAAGACTCAAACCGGTGAACCAGATGAGAGAAGGTCACAGTGGTATGGACGGGGAGAAACTGACACTGATGAAGGCTCGAGCAATTTCAATACACACAGACATGGACAGACATGGAGGGAAGGAACCAATACTGGACGAGAGGAATCATCTGTCCACAGAAGTCACTCTGGGGGATATGAAGGAGGAAGAGATGTTGATGGTTACAGAAGAGGTTATGGGGAAGAAAGGAGAACATCCCATACGGGAGAAACACGGAATTACGGAGGTAGTACAAGGATCAACACAAATCAGGAAGGCAGGACAGATGAAGTTGACAGGCGAGGAAGTTGGAGAGAGGAGACTGATGGTGGTTATGGAGGAGAGAGTGGATATGACAGATATCCATATAATCGGAGAGAGGGGAGCCATACCAGTACATATGAGTATGAATCTAGTAGAAGAGGAGGAAGCACTGATGATGATAGATATAGCACCAGGAGAAATCAAGGAAGCTTGAATTATGATAGGACATCAGATGGCCATAGGCACAGAAGCTCACAGGGCAGGAATGAAGGTGATGGAGCAATAGTTGATGAAAGGAGTAGAGATCGCTTTGGAAGTGATGTACGCACTGAAGATGGGGGAAGCAGAAGAAGAGTTTTTGACTGGGAAGACAGAGATTCAGATGGGTATAGAGCACCTGGCCATACTGAGACATCTGAGAGCCACAGAACTTATAATGATGATGGTTCCAACAGTGATTATAACTATAGAGAAAGTGAGAAAAGCTATGATAGATCTAGTCATGATGGTGGAGCCAGACATACAAGCCACAGAACCACATCATCTTGGGACAGGGACAGATCATTGAGTCATGGAGATGGTTCTACTGGTCGGATTCACTATGACTCTGCCAGCTCCATTGAAAATGCCACATATCAGCGAGTAGAAGTGGACCCTGTGACTGGAGATACAATTGTGTACACTCGGAAAGTTTATCACAATCCCGACTGGGGACAGAATCCCAGTGATTCTGACTCATCAGTCCATCATGAAGATAAGAGTGCGAGAAACAAACGAGACTTGATACGAGTCAAGCGTGAGAAGGAGATGATCATTAAGCCTCAGGCTGTAACCGACCAGAAAACTGGAAAAACATTACAAGTTGTTCATTTGGTAAGTGATGATTACATTGCTTTTGATTCATGTTTGTTTATGTTTACCAGTTTAATAGAATTACAATATAGTACATGTACTGTACAGTAAAATTTTGTGAATGAGATATTATACAGTATGGTAATAATGATTCGTTAGTAATAATGCTATACACTATTAATTATGTTTAACACACAGTGTTTCTCTATAATTTTTAGTTGCATTTTTCATTCAGTCATTAAATTGTTGAATCATTGTTCTTTCCAGGAACAAAATATATCATGAGGGGATTGCCAGGGCTCTAGAGGAGTGGTTGGTAGCTTATCACAAAGTGGCAATTTCACTTCCTACCCCTAAGAGACTGGGTTAGACAGGAGGTTAGCTTCTGTTATTGGAAATATTCAACTCTCTGCAAGTAGAGTGTGTCAGATAGGACAGGATGGAAAATAGTTTTGAGAGGCAATGTCAGAAATATTGGAACTTTTGTGCCTGGGAATATTATTGTGTAAGCATGAGAGTATGAATAGGGAGATCAGAAAGAAAGGAAGAAAGTAGAGCAGAGTGACCCTCTTGGGGCACCACTATAAAAAAAAATTATTTATATTTCCAAAGTAAGGAAGGTTGTAATGCAAGTAGAGGAAGTTTTTGTGGTAAGATAGACCAAAATGTTCTGTCCAGTTTAAGACTGAAAGCGAGTTTACTGTTCATTACTTTGAAGTGGTTGTACATAGGAAATGTACTGTATTATGTCTCACTTAAATTTGGTTCATTTGTTACAGAAATGTGATGGCACCCCAACTGCAAAATGCTTTGTTTTCCGGTGTAATATTCGTAACTTGGGAGCCAAGCAGGCTGTAAGCATTCGCATCAAATCCAGATTATGGAATGCAACACTGGTTGAAGACTACCCTCGGGTCAGCTATGTCAGCATCAAATCTAGAGCATCTCTAATACTTCCTGAAGACATGCGTGAAGACCAGGACCAATCTGATGATGTAGACTCTGCTGAAACTCTGGCATACCCTGACCTGCTTGACCAGCTACCTCCAGAGGAAGTTCCCTTGTGGGTAATTTTGGTCTCTATTTTTGCTGGGCTTTTAGTGCTCATAATTATTGTTTTAATTTTGTGGAAACTGGGCTTCTTTGAAAGAAAGAGGCCAGATCCAACGCTCTCTGGAAACCTTGATAAAGATGCGAATGGATACTAAAATATTTAAAAGATTATATTTAATATTGTGTTCACATAAAAGTGCCAATTAAGTTAAGTATTATTCCAAAGTATATGAAAATCATGATTTACTGTCGTGTAATGTATATAATTATATATTTTTCAAGAAGATTGAGATGAAGATTATTTGATCAATGTAGAATTTCAAATTTGTTAGTGATATGAAGGATATGTTGACATTCTACTGCTGTGTGTGAACTTGGTGCTATGGTCACAACATTATTAGCTCTAACCCCAGTAGCAACCCAGTCCCCTCCCTCTTGACCCTCGTCCATTTCACAAGGCTCTCTAACCTTGACAAGAATATTGTGTATTAAAAATAGAGTTGCAACTCACAAGACTACCTTTATTGACTGAACATTGAATCAGTCTAAGTTATACTCTTCAAAAAAGGATATTATGTTTGCAGCTTTCATACTAACTTTGCTTGTTATTCGGCTTTTATTTATTTCAATAATTGAAAGAGGGCAAAGGGAGGAAAGAGCAGGATAATGAGTGGGAAAGAAAGAAATTTACAAAAGTAGAGGAACACAAAAAGAAGACAGATATGTGTGGAAAACAAGGAAAACTGAAGACAATAAAAATAGGAGAACAGTAGCCTTATTGAAACAAGTTATTTGTCTTCATGGCTTTTTGACCGGTGTTAATAACTGAACTTAATATTGAATACTTTATGACTGCTACTAAACCCAGACACTCATTGCTGCTGCTGTGCCATGACTGTGATGTTTCAATGTGCCTTCAACACTCAACTTTCTGAAGGCTTATTTTTTTAGATGTACTGTAGAGAAATAGGGCTGTGGTCACAACAAAAATACTTATGTTGAGTACAACTGTACGTGACTCACCATTTCAGTACACCTTTATGTCTGTGTAATTTTGCTTAACGGGACAGTATACTTTTGATAGACTGGTATGCCTTGATTCCTCCAAAGTATGCCAGGAAACAGACCCACATGAAGAAAAATAATGGTATTTTGTTGCCTGGAATAGTTTAGAGGAATCATTTACTCCAGATTTACTACCCAAAACAATGTGCTATATACCCCCTTAAGAACCCTATGATCATGTTTGAGACTTGGTAGCTTCTGATTCCTCCTGACTATGCCACAAAACAAGCTCCTTCAGAATGGGTAGAGTCACGTGCAGTCAAGTAAAGTATACTGAATATTCCTCATGCAATCATATTCATATTCATAACATACAACCCTAAATTAAACTCATCAATATGATAAAGCATTTCTTGGCAGTTATTGTCTTTAGAATGTATACTGGTAATTCTCATACAAAAGTAAAAAATTTAGGACAACATATTTTTAAATTATTGTTTCAAGACTTGTTTTTTAACATTAATTTTATTCTATATTTACTCACAGATTTAACAGTACCCTTTATAAAAAGAATTCTGATTCATGACATAATGTTGTACTGCACAAATATATGAATGTAACTTTGACATTTTTATCAGTTTAGGATTAATTCAAATTCAACTTTTGGTGTGGACACAGCCTAAATATGTTATAGACAGTGGTACCTAAAAATTCAATCTACTACTTTTCTTTGGATTGTTATGTTGTTTTTGAAGGTTGTTTATTCTTCAAGTCGAAATTGATGGATACTTATATTGTACAGTATATCTTTCCACAATTTTTTTTATAGAAAACTGATGCTGCCAATATTTAAGTTGGTAATGAACTAAGGTGTATGTGAAGTGAGTGTGATGGTGATGCTACCATATTCCATTGCTGCAGCCAAAGGTAAAGCCAATATTTTTCAATATTTGGATCCGGACATACATAGTAAAGCGACTTACAGTATGTTAGCTTATAGATAGGGTTAGCGGAATATATTATTTCTATACTGTATTTCCCATGAAAATAGAGACCTACATTTACATCACTCATGTTTCGGAAATTTTATACATTATAATTTAGTTAGTTATGTGTGTATGACAAGATACACTATACAGTAGTTAACTGGATGGAAAATTTGGATCAATTTTATTACAGTACTATACAGTCAGACCTCCTCCAACATGAGTTTTTCAAGTGCGATATTTATCTAACACATTGGAAATTAGAGGACCTAATATACAGTAGTAGTGTTGCCATGGGGAATGTTTTGTGGTAGAGTTTACCTCTCAATTAAGCATTTACCATTTTGAATCCTCCTCAAGAAACGTACCATGAAACCCATACTCCAAAGTTTTAAAAACTGTCTTACAGTACAGGAATGCAGTTAATCTATAACTATATTACTTGAACCAAGTAAAGTTTGATAGGATGTTAAACTTGAGGGGCTTCAAAATCAATTTCACCACAAGGGGAGAAAAAGTTGACTTTGGGTTAGGGTGTGGAAGCAAATTAGGGTTTTCAAGAGTCCTAACGTTGTAACTTTGTGGTAGCTATTTAGGTAGTTATTAGAGGAGGTCTGAATGTACATACCTTTGGGTAACTGTATGTAGGTTAGTGTTATACAGGGTTATAGATGGAATTACATATCCATACTTAATACAGCTTTTTACTACAAGTACTGTACTTAAGTCCATTCATTACAATATCTCAAAGACATAGATGTATATAAAAAAAGTATGTGGCTGCAATATGAATATTTAAAATTATTTGGTTTGTAGAATCGAGTGAATAGAAGCTCATCATTGTCTGGATGCCATATGTATTTTGTATATTGTGCATATGAGTGATTGAGTGAGTGTGATGCATAGCCTATGTATTGTATATCATGATTGAGTAGTGAAGTGAATGTGTGTGGTGTCATATGTACTGTACTGCATATTTTGTGTGATGTAAGGAGTGTGTATGTGTGCTAAAGTAACTGCATTTTAACTAATTTTATTCTTGGTTGTTATGCTTTGCGTCCTGTCTTTTGTATATATGTGTAGATACTTGCCGTCATTTGGTGGTTTTATAATGCATATTTTTATTATACAGTAATTCAAGCTATTATCTCATGTACTCCTCCTTATTTCCAGGTCTATTAAAGCTAAAGATTCTCATCTTCTGCAGTTAGGATCTCACTGTATATATTGAAGAATTACTTATCATGAAGCTTTGCTCGAGTGTAACTCATACGAGAAGCAGTCATTGTACTTGTATGTTCACATTTGTTAAAAGAGGAGCAAATTCTTATGTGATTGTGAAAGATGTGATGTATAAATGTTTAAATGAAATGAGTGTATAATAAAGAGGAAGTCTAACAAATAATCAGCAAATCATGCCTCCCTATATTGTAGTACTGTACTGTACTGTATTCAAGTTTAGTGTGTTGTTTATTTCCAGATGTAGTACAGTATTACTGTACATTTAAATACTGTACTGATAATACCTGATGATAATGCAAAGGATAGGAATTTTAGTCTATTCACAGATGCAAATGACAAGAAAGCTACAGTAGTTGGAAGAAATAATTTCAGGATAAATTAATGGTCACGGAGGTAATGTGTTACAATTGTCAGCATTATTATTTTTTGAGGAGTCCAGATGGCAAGATAAAAAATTAAAATAGGTATATCTATGATTAAGATTAAAGATTAATAGATTGATGATTAATGATGGTGCTTGATGATACTATTATGACCCTGGCTACAGCCAGGGTCATATACCACCAGAGATTAAAGAAAATGGCAAAAGTTTTGAAAAATGGTAAAGCTTCATGAGTGGATGAAATGACTGGAGTTGATACAGTACAGTGGATGCAATGGAATGGTTGAGAGGGATATACAGTACAGTATCAGCTGGTTTGGGAAAGTGGCAATGTATGTTGTGAGTTGGGGTGTGAGAGACAGTTTGTACAGTAGTTGCATATAAAAACAATAGGTTATATTATAAAGGTAATAAAACATGGCTGTTAGTTGTTTTCCTCTGACTTCTAGGGCTTATCCACACCATTCATATATCATCATAACCTAGTGAGTGAAAAAAGTTTGGCACAGCAAAGAGTTTATTAGCAGGGATCACAAATCGTGTCTTTCATGCATTTGCTCAGGATTGTACATGAGGAGTGGAGAAAGGCAATGGTAGTAATCCTTAATAAAAATATGGAAGAGCATATCAACAGTAAGACCTACAAGGCTGTTAAGCATAGTAGACAAGGGGCACAGAAGGAAGGTAAGTGCAATGGTACCGTAAGGGTAATATCAAAATAGTTAGTGAGCAATGAGCAGAGAGGCTTTCTTGCAGACACGTAAGAGTTTTGAATCGGTCCCTTTCAGCTCCCTATATGTCCCTATGTTCCTTCTTTCTTCTTGGTGCTTGTTGTCCCTCCTCTTCATATTACAGTATCGGTATTTTCCAGGTCATATTATTGATGGAGATGGAACAACCTTATTGATGATGGAGATTGGAAACCTTAATTTTAGATAGACTCAGGAAACCATATTACTGATGGAAGCTGGACACCTGTTACAAATGATGACAGAACACCTTATGACTGATTGTTGTCTTTATTTTTCTCTTATTTCATTTAATGTTCCAGTTCCTCTATTTGTAAATATCTTTGTCCCATCTTTGTAAAAAATACCCTATATGACCTGGTACTAGTTTTGCTAGGTATGTCACCTAGACCCAAATTGGCCTTATATATTGGTATTGTGTATCCCATGTATGTCTGTCTCAGTATTATGTTGTGTTTACTCACTTCTTTATTATGCTTTGGTTTTGTTCCATATGCTTGTCTCCTTTTATTTGTCTATTTTCTTGTAATGTTAAACACCAAATTCTCTCTACTGTATGATCTGGTAGTCTACGTGTTATTTGTATTGTAGTAAATTTCATGGGCTTGAATGGAGGAGTAAATAACGTGAGTGACCCATGAATTCTCATCTGGCAGTTATATTTAATGTGATAAGCTGCCTGCTATATGTGGTGTATTATTTTTGTTGTAATGATTCTGGAGTGTCCGTTGGTAGAATGATAAAATAGCACAAGACACCTGTTGTGACAAAAAAAAAAAAAAAACTATCATCGCTACTCACCCTGACCCCTACTACACCACCCTGATACTCGCATCATAATGCATTTTACAACCAACACCAAACAAAAACCATTGTTATTGATCTCCCTTATACTGTATGTAGTGTGGCTCTTGACAACCATTGCTTTTATTATTCATTAATATGTTATATTTTAAAAGTTTGGGAAAAGGCCAATAATCCCATTCTGTAAGAATAAACAAATCTGACTAAGTACTGTACTGCTGTCATAGAGAAAGAAGGGATTATCTGCTAAAATCCTCCCAGGACAGATAGTGATAAGAGACAATTGATCCAGCTGTATATACTATTATAGGCTACTGTACCTTCAGTCTCTCACTTGGTTTCATCCAATTAGCCTTCCTCTGCTATCAATATGGTGAATGCTACTTTCCCTATCTTGTGCTTCTTGGTCATGGCCTGTGAATTTGTTTTTTCTTTAATTTGTTTGTTAGTGTTTTCAATACTTCCTTCCCAGTTTTTGTAAAATTTCCCCCTTCTGGGATTCATTCTCACCCTTCTATCTTTCCAATGTCAAACCATTTGGCCTTGGCAAGGTATAGTACCTATCATTGTGTATCTTGTGCACTTCTCCTACTTTACCACATTCACCTTCCTCGTGCTCTCTGGGTCAGGAAGCAAGGTGAACTTAGCCTTTGACCTTGACCGGGGCCTAGTTTTTGAATGACTGAACTGAACTGAAATGCGAAGGAAACAAGAAGGGTTGCTGTCACCTAGTTTTGTTGCCGACCTTAGTTAGGTGAGGAAAAGAAAATAATGTAGTGGAGGAGAGATGTGTACGACAGAGGAAATTTAATAGAAATTTGGTAGAAACATGTTTCATATTCCGATATAGAGTGAGCCAAGTAATGAACTCTTGGACATCTTGAATTGTCGTCAACATTAAGGGGTCAACTGTAGTGAGTTATAACGAACCAATCCAGGAATCTTCAAGGCTGATTTGCTTGATTCCATTTTAATAAAGTCGGATATTGGTAAGGCGTGTGGTTTGTAATTCAGTATACAAAATTTTGTATGTATGACGTGAAGAGTGCGAGAGTTGTGCTTTTGAAAGTATTTTGGACTACTGTACTTTCAGTGTAGGTCGAGATGAGAGATAAAGACGGTCAGCATGTGTGGACATAGAGATAAAATGGGAGTTCCAACACAGTCAACACTCCCTATCAACAGTTGGTGATAAGGGGTGGCTGGCCCGCGGACCCGCAGTAGCCTACACACTGCAGATTCCATTATAAATAATCATATTTGTCACATTATATTATAAATCCATCATTTGGTGTGGAGTACGAGAAAAGTTCATATTCTGCATGTCGAATTAATATATTAATGTATTCCACTAAAGCTAGGCCCTACAGTAGACCTATAAAATATCGGGACAACAGGGCACTCGGGGATATTCAAAGTGAGGTGAATGAGATAGCATGATAATATATGATGTAGTTAATTAAGAGACCCTAATTTTGTTGGTGGAAATAAGTTTTTCAAATGCAGTGATGAATTCCTTGGATCACAGATTTCTTCGTGGCGATACACGTGGATAAATCGGCCAAGGAGAAGAGTAAAGGGAAAAATCGGGAGTAGAGATACAGAACGAGTGTGGTGGAGGTGGTGGTGATAAGCGTTGGCTAGTAGTCGGACTATAAGTCAGTCGGTTATCTCGAGATTGTCAAGCTGAGTGGACGCCAAGTAGCCTACTGTGAATCAGTCAGTGACCGACCCACCCAACCAGTTAGTACCATAGCTGGACTTATCCAAGGTGCACGTGTACGGTATTAAATTCTCCTTCTATTGAGCAGTTGTCGTAATTATTATTCTCAAAACACTTATGGAAAATATTAGAAGACCAGACTTATTATATGTTTACTGCACCTTCCTTTCCTGGTGAAATTAAACATTGGTTACTGTTAGGTAATTTAATTCTAGCAGATTAAAAATAAAGTAATGATGATAGGCTAAGTGGATTACGTTATGTGAATTTCAACTTCATAACATTTAGAAAGTAGACACTACTGTACACTACCGTTGTTACCATTCAGCTGGAAGATGTGAAAGGGAGTACAATAATTAAGGTATAGTATCTTATTCATTCATTCATTGTCATTGGATCTATGGTATCCCTTCGAGTCCTGGAATGTACTGTGTAGTAGATGTAATTCACATATTTTAGATATATTTCAGGACTGTACCAACCCCATTCATAGCCTATATAATTCATTAGGATTAGTACAGTGGTAGTGTTAGACTGTTAACCTACCGTATCTGCATGGACCGCGTATAATCGCCTTTCTTCTCGATACTGAATCAATAAACTAAACGAGATGTCAGGCGGCTCAACTAATGTTCAGGGAATATGAAAGTAACTACTGAAGGACTGTATTTTTGTACTGGTAAGTAACTGTATTACAAACAGCAACATTCATTGTCCAACCCATGAAGCAGGACAAGTTTTTGAAAAATAGGACTGCTTTCTTCAGAAACAAATACGTCATTGCGACATAGAGTAGACCGTGCAGTAAGTTGGTTAGTAATTAAAGTAATTGCAGCATAGATTTCGCATATTACCATACTGCAAGATAGTTTGTTCACTGCAATACTAATCAATTCCATGCACTGGCTCATGCAGCTAGTGGTTACTACAGCACCAATCAATATCAGAAAATCATATCAAACAAGATCACCGAATCAAGAGTACTATATCATCACTGCATTACATATATAGTAAATGACTCGCTTGCTGTAACTACTTCAAGCAAGTGAAGTCTGATTCCGGCTGTCTGAAAAGTGGAAAGGTACACCTGCCAGCTGGGAATGAACTCCTGAGGCCTCGATCAACACAAGAATGGCCCCCCGGCTACGTTTGGCCCTACTCCTCTTGTTGGGTAAGTTTGTTTCAAGTATGTCAGCTCTTCTGGTCTAGATAGAGAATGAAGGATTTGGTATATCATATCCTGCCCTATTAAAAAAAATGCCTTGATGTAGGCCTCTTGGTCCCTCCTAGTGTGTTAAATTATTCGATAAAAAAAAATGATATTGTATAAATATGCAATATAGTATGCCTACATCAAATATATGCGTAAGGGCCTTAAGAGTGTCATTAGCATTTAATTAACGCCGCATTTTTTAACAACACTCCCGTAAAGTTTCCTATATGGCATCAATGATTACTAAAATACCGAGTGCCGAGTAAACCGCTTGAGAATGTTATGACCCCCAACTTCACTAGTACATAATCAAGAACGAAGACGTCATTATCAATTTCATGGGGTGATCACACGTGAGGTCTAGCACCACGCGATATATGTCGATAAGAAAGTTTAAATAATGAGGGTCCAACCTTACTATCATAGTAGCCCAAGCCTACTGTTTTTTCATTACACTCGATCCGTCCCTCCCGCAGGGCTTCCTTGAACTCCGAGCCACTTTTACCCTAAAAAATTACTAATTTATAAGTTACAGAGAAGAAACAGATGCTGAGACGAAGTTGCATAATATTAAATTATTATCATGACCAAGGCTTCAAATTTATATGTTTGTCTACTAATTGCCGGAAAATACCGTATCTTCATTAATTCGGGATAACTTGATATTGCAAGCTGATCGGTCTATACACCTTTATTAAATTAGAGTAGGCTGTAATAATCTGCTGTCTGCCTAGTGTTTCAGTCTACCATTTTGTCCAAGTCTTATTTTAACTAGTTACTGCACTCTTCATTTTTAATTGTTCTTTGTACCGTAAGTTGCATCATCAGCAAACATTCATGTAAGTGCCATCTATAATATTTACTTCTAAATCATTTATATATATTAAGAACATTATTGGTATTATATGTATACATGTATACATTATATGTATAGATGTACAGTACATGTACTGTAATGTTATCTCGGTAGCTGTACCTGATATACTCAGTACTTTACAGGCTATATCACTGCAAGCTACAGTGCTGCAAGAACATATTATGTCATCTTGAATTGTAGCTAAAGAGACTCAAGAGACACCACTATCTGTACTATCACAGTCACTACTCGAGTAACGTTATCAGCTAGGGAACGATGTCCGTCGATTGTCCGACGTTGTCCGTTTTTAGTGCACTACTTTTTTAGTGTTCTCAAACTTTGTATTAATTTGGGTCGAGAGCAATGGGTACTCGCTGGTGCGTGTACTGTTTTAATTTAAAGTATCTTTACACATGAGTCTGATTAGGCAGTATAACTGAACAATTTGGAGGGTTGGGTGGCATATGTAGGCCATACATCTAATTCGCAAAAGGCGTTATCTTCTGTATATTTCCCGAGATAACTAAAGTCATTGGTGACGATATAACATAAATTAGGATCACAAAACTTTAGTGTACGATTATACACTAGAACATTCGCTGGATCAGCCCTGTTTATAGCAAGTCACCACGTCGCGTTGTTGGGCACAGTTGGTGGCCACCATATAATATTATTATTAGTTGACTCTCAGTACACACTGGCATAATTTATTTTTGTGCATTGGTTTTCGAAATGTAATTGTTTGTATGGATGAATAAACTTTGGATTGTTGTTAACCCATTTATAATATTTTAAGCTAAATTTTATTTTCTGAGAGCATTGAACAAATAAACGGTTGTTGTTGTTTTTTCATTGATGTGATTGTTAGTTTGCATTCACTACCCAATATTAAAATATTAATATGAACTTGAAAACATGGATTATGATTTGTTTCATACTAAGGATAATCTATCTTATATTTTATGTGTTCTGTGTTAGTTGTAACTTATTAGCAGCATGGTGATTGAGACAATTTAATTGGAATTTATGTATTACACTGTATATTACAGTGGCTACACTATATTGGCTAATTTGGCTAGTGTAATATAACTTTACAGTTTATACACAACAGAGAAAACCTTGAGCCATCTGAATAAAACAAAAAACATTCATTCTGTTATGGTGCGATAATAATGGTGGTGCAGTCTCGACTCTCGACCTAGAGTATCCACTATCCAGTATCCACCCACTCCCAGCCAACCCCGATATGTGGCAACATCATACCCAGGGATACGAGGGGTGAAGCAGGGCAAGACTCATTAACCTGAGTTGAATCAATGAAACACTGTCTTCCCTCCACCTTCTCGCTGGTTCAAGTAACTGATTCGACTCAGATGGACGAGTCTTGCCCTGCTTTACCCCTCGTATCAACGGTAGCGATGGTGCCACATGTTGAGCAGTCGAGATTGGCTGGGAGTGGATGGATGCTTATTCCAGGCCGAGACTGTACTTTGTAGTATGCTGGTTTTGGGAGATGAGTGTACTGATAATGATTATGATGCGTTCCATTGCCAGGTGTGTGTAATGGGCTGGTGGTTGGAGATGAGTGTGCTGATGATGAGTTCCAGTGTACAGAATCCAAGGAATGTATTAGCAAGACTTGGGTGTGTGATGAAGTAGCTGACTGCCAGGATCGTACTGATGAGCCACCCCTCTACGAGTGTACAGTGAGTTACATATTGTATATTACCAAGGATTACTAATGCCTTCTATTTACTGAGGTTTCTCTGAGAAGCGAAGTTGTGAAAATGCCTATTGCACCTGATGATGTTAACTTGTAGTGTCCGCAGTGTTATAAACCTGTTATTGATGGAAAATCTGCATAAAAGTTCCATGCGGCAAATATTTACAATTTATGTATACAGGTATTTCAGTATGGAATAATGTAGTATGTTCGTGTGTAATGAATATATGGTAATGTCATATGGTAGTGTAAGATGCAATTTAAATGAAATAATCCTTCTTCTAGCTGATTTTCTTTGATATTATAATAAAGTTTAATTGGATGTACTTTTCTCTTGCTCAGGATTATGGAGAAGAGGAGGAGGAAGAACTGCCTGATGATGATGAAGATGAGGATGTTGATGAATGTAAGTATTGTAATGTACTGTACTGAACCAATATCTGTGAACATAGGAGGTTTGAAGCTTGATACAAGTTTCGTTTCTTTCTTTTTCTATCACCCACCGAGATAATTAATTCACAAGCTGTATATACATACAGTAACATATTTATATTAGTTTTGTATACCTGCTGACCAGCGTATCTCACTTTACAGCTGGAGGTATGCCCCCTCTGGTTCAGGCACCTGCTGCTGGCTCTACACCAACACCTGAGGAACCAGCCCAGAAATGTGGTCTTAAGAAGTGTAAAGGTAATGTCCAACACAAAAGAGGATGGGCACTGCAATACAACCTTCTTTGAGATTAGTCTGACTCACAATTATTAGATATATGGACAAGCTTGAAAATGTTGGGTTTGCATTCCTTATACTGTACATTGTTAGACTTATTTCCTTTTTTTAATCATGACACAGGAGGCAACAAGTTTCAGATGATGGATGGACAGACATATAAGTACCAGTATGTGACACAGAGTGAGACTCGTGTGGAAGGTTCCTCTCCCTCCAACACCACCCTCACCATGACTGCCGCTCTCGCCATCAATGTCCTCACTGCTTGTGAGATGGAACTTCTGGTCTGTAGTTTTTTATTAGATTTGATTAGCTTCTCCCACACC
Source organism: Petrolisthes manimaculis (assembly GCA_034508575.1). Lineage (NCBI taxonomy): Eukaryota > Metazoa > Arthropoda > Malacostraca > Decapoda > Porcellanidae > Petrolisthes > Petrolisthes manimaculis. The sequence goes on from JAWZYT010001677.1 coordinate 50,425, forward strand.
ACACCACTCCCTGTTATTCACGGTGTCTGTTCAGTAGACTATCCTGTTATTAATGGAGATAAAATGTGGTCATTATTAAATATAGGCTTGATATTAGTGGGTATAACTGTTGATCTCACCTCTTCTCTCTCTCTCAAGGACTTGCGAGATAGAGAGAGGAAGGGACGTGACTTATAGAGAGAGAGAGAGAGGTGAGACCATCAGTGTTACCAGCTCTAATCAAGTCTCTCATGTGAGGAAGGGGCTTTAGTGGCTACTGTAGTTAAAATGTGATCTGTGTGATGAGGAGGCTTTTGTCACTAGTTTGCTTCTCAAAGGATGGTAATCTGATCATCAAGTTTGTGTTGGCTGCCGTGAGGTTAATTTTTATCATTTCTGTGCACAACTTTCATCACTGTACTGTAGCACACCTTAACTTCGGACATTTTTTACATGTTTTAGTGAATAGCCTAACTCTGTTAATAATGGTGCAATTTTATCCTTGATGGTGTCATGTGGTAGCCAGGGAGAGTACCTACTGAATCCATATAACAAAAAATTTAAGCACGCTAAATTCGTGCTTTATTTATTTATTTTCAAGTGTCCGAAGTTAGGCAGAAATGTTCTAACTTCTGACAGCTCTTCCCAACTTTGGACAGGATTGTATTTTCCCTTTAAACATGAGAATGCTTAACAGCATCAATCTCTGGACATGCTGGCCAAAAAATGCAGACTTTTTCCCCATTGCACTTGTTGAATATTTTCACCCACACATATTCAAGCTATTGTAATAGAATTTATACATAATAGTCTTTGAACATTCCCCTAACTAACATCATCGTTATATTTTGCAAATATAGCACTGTATTCCAGTACAGTTCAATTATTAAATTTTTCCTGCGAAATGTCCGAAGTTATGGCGCAGCATGAAGTAAGGGTGTTTTACTGTTTTTACGGTATATAATTTATTCTGTGGTACAGTACATTGTATCAGTAATTGCTAGACTAAAAACAGTTGTTGCATTCATTCATTCATATATTTTATTCATCCATTCCTCGATTCTTTCATTCTCCTTCATTAAATTCAGTATTCGTTCATTTATTTTGTGTGTGTGTGTATGTGTACAGGTGGAGAGTTTACGAGTGGAGACCAGCAGGAGTGATAGTGGAAGGCAGCAGGAGACAGTCCATGATACTGCATTTGTTACTGCTGTCACCAAGAACCCACTTCGGTATGGCTTCTTCAAGATATGGGGCTTCTTTTTTAAGTACATTTTGTAGAGTCGTGGCAGGTAGTCCTCAACCAGTCTGTGATAGAAAGATGTGGCCAGCTGTTTAAAACTGTCAATATGTGGACTTGTTGTTTCAGCCAACTGCCTGATGATAGTATGGGTATAAATGTTCCGAGTTTTCGGACGCTCCTATGTTGGTCACAGTATTCAATCACTGACTGGTCCAGGGCTATTTGCCGTGACTGTACTTTATTGAATATAATGGTATTGACTTGTGTAGTCAATATTGTACTATACTTGTTACTTGTTGTTATATATTCTATGCCCCGCTCCACCAGCAGCTGGTGCTCCGCAGGGCCTCCTTCAATATTATTAAACTCTATAATCACTTGTAATACTGTACAGTACTCATATCATCCGTGTCGTAACACTCAGCGAACAGATGTGTTTTCAGTCTTTTCTTAAAAATCGTGCAATTTTCACTTCTCCGGACATTTAATGGTAATCCATTAAAGAGTCTTTGTGTACACCTTTCAAACACTCTGAAGCCCATTGTCAGATTACTCCTTGGTTCATTTAATCTGTATTGTTCATCACTATGTCTGAGTTCCATGGGGGTATTTACATGAAAACCTCTTAAAAGATTTGTCAAGTACTCCGGTTTTCCAAATGTCAATGCTCGAAATGTTAAAAGACATATCTTGTACACAATCCTCGCCTTTATTGGTAACCAATGTAAGTCAATGAGGGCTGGAGTTATCCTCTCACGAGATGGAAGACCTTTAATTAATCTTGCTGCTCTGTTCATTACGTGTTGCAATTTTCTTAACCGATAGTCCGGCAAACCATAATAAAGAGAATTGCAGTAGTCCAGTCTGCTAATGACATAGTTATGAAGAAGCATCTTCACGGTATCCTGATCTAAATATTTTCTGACAAAAGCAATACTGTACATTCCAAGATGAGGTGATGGATTATACATTTACCGGTATTTGTACAGTGAAGTGTATATACTACTAAATATATTAGTAATGTTGAGATGTCAGTATTACTCTATTTTTATTGAGTGATATAACAATATTCTTTGTATTAAGGTTTGCATACCATGATGGGATGGTGAAGGAAGTGTGCCCAGCCCCGGATGAACATCCACATGCACTCAATTTCAAGCGGGCAGCTATCTCTCTCTTCCAGAACACCATGGAGCGACTTGATCTCGACCACCATGCTCTGGAGGTATTCTGTGCTATAAAGTTAGGAAAAGATATTGGTTGTTGATTTTTATTCCTTTATTAGTGTTGCAACTGTGTCAATTTTTTGCATGCCTATGCAACACTTTCATCCTCAATTCAATTCTGTAAAGCCAAGCACACAGTGAATTCCAAGCAGAAATAGAAAAGCTGTAAATAGAGGCTGTAATTGTTTGGTGAGGTAATCTGAGAAGACAATAAGATAAGAGGATTCAGTAGTAGGGTATTTGTAAATACGTGCCAGACTTGGTCAACAACTGTCAGCCTGCTCGAAAGAGTAACATAACATAAAGTGTTTCGAATGCATCTACTTTACTTTTATATCTGTGTATTGCCAGATGCCTAAATCCTGGATGAAATGGCTATATATGACTTGCCAACATATGACTGTTCAATCACTTGCTTCAGCCATCATGCCTTTACTTAACCTTTAACTCTTCCCTCTATCTCACTTTTTCCACTTCATGTTCATAATCAAACCTATCTGTTGATAGCCAGACTAAAATATTATATGATTTAGCTTTTAATGTATTATGATATGTCAAGCAGGATTCAGATATCTATATGGTTTCCACTAAGTGAAGTACCCACAATAGGAAGTACCACTAAATTGATTATTTAGTACAAATTACATTCTTTATCACATGTAAGTCAACCAAACCCGAGAGTGTTTTCATAACTTGTTTAGATTCTGAGATTGTGTTATCTGCTTGGGCTGTCCTTGACTCATTGTATAGTGCTCTCAATCACTTGATGTATATACATAGGCTATTATTTTATATACCTGGGTCTGGTATAGGTAGGACAGCATGTGGGTCTGGTATCTGTTATCTTATCCCATGTGGAACACTGTTGGATTCATTCATATTCAAATTGAGTACAGGTTGTTTTGTCTCTTATCAGCTGATTCATTGTCTATTATTTTACTTCAGCGTGATATGAGAAAGATCTTAATCTTTGACTTGGTATTTTGATTTATTGGTACCATACTAAAATACCATTGATTAGATAAATTCAGTTTGAAATTGCTAATTGAAATACCTAAGTGATCTAGTATGATTTATGATGCTGACTCTATGTTGTATGCTGTTCTGTAAAGAACGTGTAGCATGCTGTACGCTTCTCAGATGACCAGTTATTTTCCTAATGTATAATTACCGGTACCTTAATAATTACTTCTCGATCATTCACCTTTTATTGTGATTAACTTTGAAATAGTCTATCCAAAGCCTGAGATACTTATCATTCCCATATGCAGGAGAAAGGGGCACCAAGCTCTATGGCTCCTATACATTGACAATGATATGGAGAAAGGGAATAAAGAGAAAAAAGTTTTGTAAGCTATGTGGACGGAAATCCACTGAAAGCTTAGGTTTCTTGTCTGTACAGTATATTAGTAGACAAGCATCAATTAGATCACCTGGAATTTTCAGACTTTGCACATCCCATTCCAGACTGACGTGGTGGGTGACTGTGAGATTGACTACCAGGTAAAGGGAGTGTCGGGAAAGAATCTTCTAATACAGCGCACCCGTGACCTTCCCACCTGCACCACACGTTCCTCCACCACTTCCTTCATCCAGGGCGTTCCTTACGATTTTGTAGGGGTGAGATGCTTCAGTAATTTGTAATGACAGTAAAGGGGATATAATGTTTTGTTTAGTGATATATTGAGGTGTTTTTATGGGAAATTTGTCATTGATAATACAGACTGGATTAGGATTTGAAATTAATGAAGAATAAAACCCGCTGAAAAGGGCAAGCATGAATTGCCAACCCTTCCTTATTGTGTGTTTGAGGTTTATTATGACTTTCTTTTTATTTCAGTTCAATATTTTTGTAATAGGAATTGCAGTTCCATTTCTTGGTTATAGGCTGCACTTTCGTATGTGAGAAGCTTTCCATACATTATGTCACACCTTGCTGTTGCTTCTTCATTGCCTTCATTAACCCTCGATTAAATTCCTCTGCCGAATCAACTGTTCAGACTTTGCCTGGTAGAGGTAACTTTTCTGATACCTGTAGACTGTGATCCTGTTAATCAAAATGCCCTTAATTTGAAATGGCTGCCTGGGGTGTGGCTAATATCTTGGGTGACAGGACTCGTTAAGCTCTACGGGAAACCCTGATTTCACTATAAAATGTCTTGTGGTTAATTTCTCTTGCTTCCTGTTATATCTAATTATGACCGATCACTAGTCTCACTCTCCTACCCCTAATTTACTTTACTTTTGCTTTTAGGGCATCCACACAATACCACTGTTGGACAGTAGCAGTATATGTATACAGGAGATAGGACAGAGAATGATGCAGACTGCCAGCTGCAAAGAGGAACATCGACTCACTCCATTTAGATCAGACCAAGGAGGCATTGTCACTACAGTTACCCAGAACCTTGAGTTTTCCTATCGTACCTTCTCGAAGGCTAAGATGGGTGAGTCACAATCACCATCTTTAAGGCAGAAATGGATGTATCTTGAAATTACATAGAAATGAAGTATATATTGCAACATATTTTAGTATTAGTAACATTACAAGGATTTGGATATATTTTTACAATTAATCAGGGAGGGTCTACCATCGCACAAGCCTTCTGTATGACCACCATAACCACATCCACCATGAGGGTATGCAGACTGAAGCTGATGATGCACACATATGGAGGTCACATGCTAACCTTGTACTTGACCAAATCAAGACAAATATGGAGGTATTGTTCAGGTGTTTTATCATTATAAGCAAACAAGTGTTTTATGCTAATTTAACCCATAACCATAGACATATAGCTATCACCAGTCTACAATATTGGTATTACTAGTAAGTATTATCTGAAAGTTTGCTTAACAAAAACCTCAAAAATCAACCCTAAATTGGGGCAGAGCCATGTTGGGGGAATTGAAACCTTTAAGGGTTAAGTAAAGTTTGTTAGCTCTTATGGGGTGTGACATGCTGAAGGAACAATCACTAATGACCCAAAGTGTTTTGCAATATTATTAACTAACATAAATCATTACTTCCCTCTGTATGCTAAACCTAGTACTGTATAGTGTAAACCTCTGTATACGAAACGCAATATTTAGATAGATAGCTTCTGTATACTAAACCTAATGTTACCTTGTATATTTGATGACAGACTGAAGGTGTAGCCACAAATGCCCCCAAGCTTTTCTTGGAGCTGGTGCAGATTTTGCGACACCTTGACTTCCAGCAACTTTGGGCTATCAGCCAGGAAAGGTCTTGGGGCCCAGAGAGGTGAGACTTATATGGTTTTAAGAAAAGACAAAACTATAATTGAATTATTATTAGTAATAAACAAGTACGATTTTCACTTTGAATGCACCAATGAGATTAATTTGCACTTTACATTATACTGTAGTGAGAACTAATAATGTTGATGATATTGTAGCCCATGCATATCTTTCTCTGCATCCCTTGGGTAGGTTGGTGTTTGATGATGCCCTGCCTATGGTTGGAACTGGGGGCAGTGTGGGTGTAATGCGAGACATCATGGGTCAGGGCCACAACAACATCCTTGCTAACACCTGGCTCACATCCCTTGCATTTATACCCAGGTGGGTCAGTCAGACTAGATGATAATCTTTTTCAATATTTTATGATCAGTTAGTATGTTTTTAGGTACAGTAAGTAGGAATGAAATAGCAGTTTGAAGGGTCATACCTTCATTTATATGATACTGCTGTACCATACTGGTTAACTCTATGCTTGCCTCTTTTGCACCTCAGCCACAGTTTAATTGTCAGTACATGCACCAAATCATTTCGTATCCATAACTACTATATAAAAAGGTTTCCCTGAACCCTCAGACCTGACTTGGACACCATCAATGAGGCTGCCCCACTGCTGGAGTTTGAGCAAGTACATGCTGATGCCTTCATAGGTGTGGGAGCTTTAGTTCACACATACTGCCGTGACCACCCTGATTGCCATGACCACCAGCCTGTGCGTCGGGTAATGGATGCCCTTCATCACTATGTTACCTCTAGCTGCCGTCGTGACACATCAGAGAAGAAGATAGAGGTTAATGATCTGCTTTATTTTTATTATTAATATTATTATTATTTTATTCTCCTGTCACTTGGTAAATTTGACTAAGATTAATTTAATTTTCATGACTTGCTTTAGGTGTTGAAACGAAGATTACAAATTTAGTTACTACTCATGATTTGTTCACTCTTTTTGTTGTTCCTCAAAGTATATAACAAATGTAAGGTATAATTTGCAGCATACGGTACTTTTATGTATTCAAACTGCTTGAGCTTTGTGGAGATGGGGAATAGATATTATTGTTTCTTATTTAGAAATTATAAATTGTGGAGTAATAATTAATGTGTATGCTTTTAATATATGGCATTTTACAGGTGTTAATGGCTCTTAAGGGAATTGGAAATTCTGGTCTTGCTGTGACTGAGGGCATCCCAGACAGCCTGGCTCAGTGTTTCTTTGAGCAGAACAATGAGAATGAAATAAGACTTGGTGCAATCACTGCTTTCAGGTCAGGTTGTTTAGTATGTTGTTCAATATTAATTGCATTCTTTTACAGATATTCTGTTGTCACTTAGACCTAACTTTCCTTTCTTTAAGGATTGGGTGATCCAATTCCAAGAAAAAGGACAGATTAAGAAACAATACCAGAATTACCAGTGTTATGTTCACACGCACATTTACTTTTTCCTTGTCGCTATGATTTGTTTTCTTTTCTCATGTCTTGATCTCCTTAAACCTTAGTAAAATGGATATGAGATCTTGATAAGGATAATGATAAATTTGTTTACCATTTGGTGGATCTGAAATTTTCAAGCATTTTCAAGCAGAGATATGTTCCCCCATTAAGCATTGTACAGTATGTATAATGTGTTTACTGTTAAAAAAAATTAAACCATTCTAGCAGTAAATATGCCCTAGAGGGGTCTTTATCTGTAGTTTTGACATTGTTTCCCTCCAGGAACTTATCCCAAGTGGATGGCCACAGCAGAAGAGTGTGGAGTTCTCCCTAGATTAACAGTCACACTGTACACAATGAAGCCTTCCTCTCTGGCATACCTTCCCCCTTATGTAATTCCTTTTCTTACTTCTTAGACCTTCTGTTAACCATATCATATACTGTATATTCCCCAGGTTCATGAATGCAGCATATAACTTTTTGCCTTTCCTTAGATGCAGTACTCTTACACATTATGGGGAAGAGAAGAGTCAGACCCAAATACAGCACTCTTCAATTTATGTGGGCTCCGAGCATTCAGCATCACATCAAAATAATGTGTATGGGGGCCTTTACACTGGCTGTGATAGCAAAGATCTGATCCGAGCATTTTCTTTTCCTTTCCTCAGAGTAGTAATTTATTAGCTTACCCTCCTCTCTCCCCAGACGTGTCCCATGTAAGGTGTCGAGGGGCCCACTGAAGACACTGTTCCTGGACCCTAAACAAGACTCAGAGCTGCGCATTGCTGCTTACCTGGAGTTGATGCGTTGCCCTGACTACCAGATATTTAACATGGTCAAGGAGGTGCTGCTTCATGAGGAAGTTAACCAAGGTCAGGAAGGGACATATAGTACAATAAAGCTTTGAATAATGAATAGGTATAGGGAAATATAAATACTGGGTAAATTAGAGTACCAGTTATTTTACACATGAATATGTCAAAGTACTTTACCTAATACAAACACTTGCTGCAGCCTCCACAAACACATACCACCTATTACACTACATGGCACCCACACATGCCAAGGAACATCAAAACATCACCCAGGACACGAGACCATACACAAATACTTTACACCCTGACCACTCCAAAGCAGTCTCCAGAAACATATCCATACTCAAATCACTCACCAATCCATCCAAACACTTAAGAACAACACTCAGCTGCTTGCATGACCTCCTGATATCCACCCATCTGAATCCTCCCTTCCCCGTGAGAACAGAGTCCACCTGGCCAGGTTGCAATGTGGCCACCACCCGGCCCTTCTAACATGCCAGAAGAAGCTAGATGGAGCCATTGTAAATGCCTGTCTGGGATGCAACACAGCACCCCATTCTATTAAACACATAATGGAAGACTGCTATTCACACAACATACACTCTCTGAGGGCTCTGTGGAAGCCAGGTTCAGCCCATGGCCTTCCTCAGGGGCTCGGGGTTGTTCAGCCAGACGGCTTTATGAACTTCAAGAACATTAACCTTAGAATTTAAAATTGTATCAGTAAAAGGCATTAAAAGTATAGAAATTATATTAATACCACACTCATTAGCATGAAATATATCAAGACGTGAAATAAATGGTCTTATTAATGTCTGCCTGAGAAAAGTGTACAGTATCCATTGTGAGATAAAGAGACTTTTCTTAGCCTGTGTCTTGATTTTATAAGTTGGACACTGGAGTGGAGCTAAGAGTACAGTAGGTTCACATATTACACGACAATTTGGGGGACAGAGGTGCTCGCTTAAAGAGAAATCGCATAGTATGAATATATATTTATATGGGGAAAATTACTTATGAGTGGCCACTGTCTTGCACTGACAATTTACAAAATCTTATACGCCAATACTCTATGCAGGGTACAGTACAGTATTTGGTAATTGTGATATGATTATGAGTCACAGTAGCAATGAATATAAGTTCATACCAAAGAAATACCAGTACAGAAGCACACTAGGAGTTAGAGATGGGGTTCCAAGGCGGCTGTGACACTATATTGGGGTCCCCGCTGCACCTCCCAAGGTCCTGCCACTACTACCCTCACCTGCCACCATGTATGTACGCTAGCTCCTCTGTCACCTTAACTGTCGCGCAATATGCGAACCTACTACTGTATATCTATCATTTTATATTATAAGACTGTAGTTGATAGTTGTAGTTGACTGTGGTTGATATTGATTATTGGCTGATCAGAATTAATACACATTTGGAAGATATCGATGTCTCAGATGATTCATTGTTTGATTTATGTTGACAGTTGGATCATTTGTGTTCACTCATCTGGAGAACCTAAAAGAGACAGGAATGCCCTCACGTGCTGAGCTACAGGGTCTCCTCTCGAACCAGGAGATCTCTTCCAAGTTCACTCCTGATGTCAGAAAGTTCTCACGTAACATAGAATTATCCGGCTTTTATGACCAGCTCAATGTTGGTGAGTTTGTGTTGTTTTTAGTGGAAGTCTATAATATTTAATTCACGCATTTGATGCAATTCGAGTCAAAAAGGAATCGTCCGCCAAATAATTTTTGAAGCGAATCATGTCAAAATGCCTTAAAAATACACCCAAAATTGAGTTTCTTATAAAACTGCATCAAAGGTCCATGCAGGACCTATTGAATAAACTAATTGGCAACTCTGTGATGTTTATGAGTGATTGTATAATGCAAACTTTCTCAGTCTCCCAGCAAGCTAAATGTATACTGTAGTGTATTGAGCGGCTATTTGATTAAATTGTCTTTCCATCCATGCCCTTAGATTACAGGGCTCAACAAGTGTCCTCTTACTGGTCTAGATATAAAGTGATATTGAGGTGATTTATTGCGACATCTCTTTTTCTTGTCTTTTTTCATGGACAGATTTTTTTTTTTTTTTTTTCAAAGAATGGCAGCAAAGTTTTTAGTGAGAAATGAGGAGATTATCCAACTCCTTTATAGAGATGAGGATGATGACATAAATGATGTGGAAAATGAAAACTCATATCCAGCAAAAGAGAGTAATCAAAATGGAAATGAAAATGGTAATAACGAAAAAGTGACTACAGCCACACCATCCACTATACTGTTACCTCCAGTAAAGTCAATGTGTAATGTCTGTTTGTAGGAAGTTGCTTTCATCTGTACCACACTGAGCATAATCTTCAACTTGAAAAGCACACACACGCAGTATCATGTACTTATGCATGCCATCATCATTATCATCATTTTCCTTACTTCTAAGAAGTGTGGTACTCCGAGGCCTGGAAATAAAAGGAAATTAGAATTACACAGGGAAACCTGGAGACATCCCCTACCCCACCCACAGCCATAGCTGTTGATGGCTGGCAAGGTCAATGTAGCGCTCATTCCCGTAGGGACACAGGCCATCAGATTTAAAAAAAGGTTCACCAATGGTGTTAAATTTTTTTTTTAAACTTAGAGAAAAGGATATATGCAACTTCTAAAACTTATATGTGGGATAAGCTAAATCTAGCCCCCCCACACCACCTCCTAGTTTATAAAAAAAATGGTAATAAAAGGAGGTGTTATCCGAGGTTGCCACTTTGAGGCGTGGTAAGGCTTAGGCTACCTACCCTCTCTGAGGAGGGGATAGGTCTCCGAGGTGCTGCTCTTCCCAATACTGATAGTTAACTATAACGCAGCAGCATTCACCTCAACTTCATTGGTTACGATATTGCCACTGCACAGTATTATATTAATTTCAGCCACAAAATTTGATCTTCCTCTACATAAATTATATATCATTGGCTTTGTAAGATATTGTTCTACATCACCAAAGAAAGAAAGATATATAGATAAGCCACCATAATATCCATTGATCCCTTCGAATATACATCGTATATTCTGTTTGACTCAAATTTTTCCGAGCCGAATTTTTTTGTTTTACCCATCACAAGCGAAATTTAATGAGCTTTCCAATGCTGCCATCAGAATATGTATATCACCAAATGTTTCTGAGCTAATAGAGTAGAACTCTGACCTTCTGATGGTGGAGGCGGTGGTAATGAGGGTGGTACAGTCAGGCACAAGAAGAAAAACAACCCCTACACTCTACAGTACATGTTTTATCCATATCCATGAGAAGTTTAGTTTTGCTTGGCATTTGTTGTACATAATTGGTTTTGTAGGATATTGTTCTGCAACATCAGGCTGGAAAATATGGCAAATTGGCATTTACAGCAAATATTCATCACTCCAGACATATACAGTACAGTATACTATATACAGGAAAATTCTGTACTGTACTGTACTCACATTTCTGCTTCATGTTTGGTTCTTGCCACTGATTTTGTTTGCCATTATTTGTAAAAAAATAAATGTATGTACAGTAGATTATTGATACAACTTTGCTCTGTTGCTGAAAAACGAAAAGAAAAAGATATGTCGCATCAATATCACTTTATATCTAGATCAGTAGGAAGACAATTTTGTTGAGCCCTGTAATTCATGGGTGTGGATGGCAAGACAATTTAATTAAATAGCTGCTCAATGTTGAGCACTACACAGTTAGCCTGCTGGGAAGAGACTGGGAGAGTTTCTGTTATACAATCATTCATAAACATCACAGAGTTGCCAATAGTTCATTCGATTGATCCTGCATGGACTTTTGACTTAGCCAATTTTGACATAGTTTTATTAGAAACTCGATTTTTGGTAAATTAATAAAATTATGTGGGATGATTTTTTTTTTACGCGAATCATGTCAAAATGAGTGTGAGAGTGTTAATACTGTTATTCAGTAACATTTAGCCAGTATGCGTCTAATATACATTAGTACAATAAGAATACTGTAGTGTCAAGATTACTAATTGTTGCTTACCTACCACTCCATATTAAATACTGTAATTGTTTTTCTTAGCATACTGCTCTTCATTATCAATAAGATTATGGTTTAAACTGATCATTCTTTAGCACAAGAGTTTTAAAATATTTAAGAGATTGAGAACTCTGGATGAACAATGACTCTGCACTGTTCTTGTATGATAAAAAATTATCCACACTTAGATGAGGTGATAATTTTTCTCTCATTAACTTGATTATACAGATATGTATGATTGTACAGTAATTGTATGTGTCAGTTTACTGTTTCTGAAAACATTTATTAGCAATCAATTGGATCAAGTGTTAATATAGATTATGACTGTGTGTATACAGGTGGAAATATGGATGCCAATGTGGTGTTCTCCCAGCAGTCTTACATTCCTCGCTCAGCTACCTTCAACTTTACTACTGATCTCTTTGGTCATTCCCTTAACTTACTTGAGGTAGGTATTGCACTCTTGTCTACATACACTGTACTGTATTATCATTAGCAATGTATACAGATAATTATTTGTTGTAATAGTTTCATAGAAAACTCATTTATTTGCATGTAATTATGGCTTTGTACGATTGTACTTTATATAAGTTGTAGAAAGAAAATTGATAAATTACAGAGTAGTGGCTCGTAGATATGAATCAAAATATATATACAGTAACAGTATAGTCTTTCGGCATCCAACTTTTCGGCACATCCAATTTTACGGCACTTAAAAAAAAAAGGCCCATTCTGATAATTATTCAACATTTCGGTATATTTATCAAAATATATCGGTACATGACAGCTTTGAAAAGAGTGCCATGATCGTCGGCCATCTTGTGTAGTGACGTCATGGACTAAACTCCTCCCATTACACTACAGTAAATTCTCTCAAATCCGGAAGGCAAGGGAGTTTTGGATCTCCGGATTAATGAAAATTCCGGAGTTACGAGTTCGCTTACGTATACGTATACGCTTCAGAACAAACCATTTATAAAGTACATCATCAAGGTCTTTCAATACTGGTTTGCGAAGGGTTTTACGACTTTCCATCTCTTTTATGTTCTCACTTTTTGAGGCATAGGCACGAAGCTGGGCGGCCTTATATTTTATATCATAAATAGTCGACTGACCAACGCCATACTCAACCGCAAGGCAAGACACACGCGCACCTTTTTCAATCTTCTCCAGCACTTTTAGCTTCTGAGCCAGTGTTAATGATACATGGCTTCTCCCTGGCTTCTTGCCCTTCTCTGTGGGCTTCGTATGTTTCTTGGGATGGCGTTCAGGCGGCATATTTGAGCTAAATAAATCACGATCCAGGGAAGTATATGGCGGACGAGAGTTTAAACTAGACTGACAATTCATAACAATAACAAAATTCGATTTTTTTCGAAATTCGAAATTTGGCTAAAATATTGTTAAGTGAAATTATTAAGACACTACCTGTAATAACTTTATATTTTTGAAGGAAAAAAGTAATTGGCAGCACTATTGTGCCGAAAAAGATCCATCAAATCGCTGCTCGTCAGAGTTGCCATACCCGCCCGGGAAAAATCCCAAGATCGTGTTTTGTTTTTGTTTTTCTGTTTTTTTATGTTTTTTTTCATATTTTCTCTCTCGGAGAAAACTCTCCGAGGTTTCGAGTACTCCGAGGTTCTGAGTTCCGGTTTAGAGAGAATTTACTGTAACTAGTGGTGAGCTTTTTCTTGGCCTACCTCTATTATTACAAACATTTATTATTGAAAAATGGCTTCAACAAGTGGAAATCTTTCTTCTGTAATGGAGAAACGCTCCAAGCCACAGATCATCTACACATCATTAATACACCTTGATTTTTATATTTCACAAATAAATACGAAAAAAATACGTTCTGTATTAATTATTCATTACTTACAGTTACAAAACATCACATGCTAGACAATTATCCAATGATTCGGCTAATTCAATGTTTTGGCACCTTCGGGATCAAGTAGGTGCCGAAATACAGGACTTCTACTGTATATATATATATATACAGTACACACCGGTATATAAACCGTATCACACCTGATTATATTATTTCCTAGGTTGGGGCAAGAGTTGAGGGATGGGACCACCATTTGGAGTCCATGTTCTTTGGACAGCCTACGTCTGCATTTGGTCCAATCATCAACAATCCCAAGATACGAGAACTCATAACCACCTCTGGCAGGGGTAGAGAGTATTTTGAGAAGGCTGCTGAGGTAGGCTTTGATAATAAATGTTGTGATGGATTTTTAGCTACAGTATAGTGATGTTAACAGCAGTAAGTTTCCAAAAAAGTTGAATCAAGCGTGTTATGTATTGCTTCTGTTGATATTTCACTTAATGATTTTGTATGTGTTGCACAATTTCATATAATTTTAATCGTGCTGCACAAATTCATATAATTTTTAGGGTGTTGCACAACTTCATGTAAGAGTTGATTTCACTCTAATGAATTAATGCAACATGCATCTCCCTACACATCACAATAAATAACCCACTCATTCGACCTAAATGTTTTGCAATTTTATGGTGAATTTCTTTTTCCTATATGTGTTTTGTAGCTTTCCCTACACATGAAGACCTTTGGGAACGAGATATATTATCGCCACCTGCATGGACTGGAAGAGGTACTCCGTGCTTTCAACACTCTCAATCCTGCAGAAAGAATCAGGCAACTCAATGAAGGCAATGTAAGATATTTTATTTGTCTTTGACAATGTGACTGTCTCTGGGATCCCAGAAATAAAAGTACTTGGTGAAGTTATCTAACTAAAGGTTTTGTGTGTTCTATCTGCAGTACTGTATTATTTCTTGTGGAATTGGGTTACAGGAAATAAAGCACCTTATTAATTAAAAGTAAATTTTAATTATTGATGCTCTGCTGTGTCCTGTGGGGTAAATATTCAATATAGGAGACTCATATATATTCTGGATTTTACTATAGACAGTAGTCAAACTTTAAAGCTGTAGCTACAAAATTGCCTTGGTTTTAGTTAAAGAATGAACCCTGATATGTGGCTGGGGGCACAGCAGGAGGGAATTGTGATCTGTGTGGGTTAAGGCATCATAAATTTTTCTGTGCTGACTTCACATCTCTCTCTGTCTCACAGGACATAAACCTTCAGAAATCATGGTTGGCAGCAGAATCAGCCTATATCATCCCCACCACTGCTGGTTTGCCTCTCAACCTCTCTGTCACAGCTTCTATTGCTCTTGATGTCCATGCTAGTGGGAACATCGATCTCTTAGACATCTTCCAGACTGGACGTGCCGGCATCAGGGGTCGTCTTAAACCTAGGTGTGTAGCTGAAGGAGGGAGGAAGATATGGCTGGTATATAAATAATCCCATATGTAGGTGGTTGGACAGGTGGGTTAAAGCATCAATGGCTGAATGGTTAGGGGGATGAAGAGATTGATGGATAGGTGGAAGTGTATTACAGTAGCATATCACAGCCAACATGCAACAGAGAGAGCTGGTAGTAAAGGGATGATATTGATGCCGTTAGAATGGATACCTCACTGACTTGACTTCCTTAGAGGAGCTTGGTGTCATGGATTAGTAAGTGACACTGAAATATGTGTCTGGTGTGAGTTTTTACCCACTATGCAGCATTTTATTGGTACACTCTACATGTACAATTTCTACGTTGAAAGTTGTATATTTGTAGAGTAATTCTGTGGTGGTTTTTAGTGTGGGTGTGGAGGTGGTGGGGTCGATGATGGTGGATGGACATGCAGCACAGTCTGGTGCCGAGTTGGTATCCACACTCCATTCCTCCACTGTGGTCGAGGGCAGATTCGAGGTTGGTGGTTCTGAGTTCATCAGAATCGACTTTGGCATGCCAAGGGATGAGGTCGACATTATGAACATAACGTAAGTATATAATTGTCTCTTACATACATACTCATTGCTTTGTTTGATTGCTGTATATCTTATATTACATGTACTTGTATGTAGGCATTTTTCATAACTTGTTTTTACTGTACATCCAGTATATGGTTATAAGTCTGTGGGATACAAAAGTAAAGTATAGACCTTTGTCACAATTATATCTCACTAAGTTTTGTTGTAATCATCATATAACATTGGAGATGAAGATGTTAATAAAGTGAAGTTATGTATGCCATTATGTAAATTACTTCTGAGTACATGTATTGCTGAAACTCTGATCACAGAAGAGCAGTCCTTGGATGAACAGTTACAATGAGTGTCATTAACAGACATTAATTAGATAAATTTTGTACTGGTGCAGTCTTGTGGTGTAAAGATTGCTTGTAATATTTTAGTGCTCAATGGTCCTAAGAGTTAAGGATGAATGTTTAGCCTAGAGCTGTTGACATTAAGGATCCTATGATTGTGTATGAGAATTGGAGGCTTCTGATTTCTCCTGACTGTGCCACGAAACATACTTCTTCCATATAGGTGGTGTTTAGTGGCAGTATTTGAAGGACTCATTTACCTCCAATTTTCTGGCTACATCACAGAGTCCCTTAATGGTATATAGTTGTAAAAAGATGAAAAAAGAGTTTGGCAGTGCAGAAAGTTAAATTTTGTATTAGACATTGTTTTCATATTTGGACACTTTATTTAATAAATATGGAAATCCCAATATTTGACAGGACAAACTTGGTTCTGGTGCATGGGTCAAATGATGCGAATGCACAGCATTCGAGGGAAGCAGTCCAGGGTGTGACAAATGACCGGATGGAAGTTGTTGGGTGCTCCAGCTATGAACAGGTTATAGGGAGCAAGTTGTGTTGGAATGTTCAGTACCCTAATGCTTCAAGGGTGCCAGAGAGTCCTTTCTACCCTCTGACAGGACCATCACAACTCCAGCTAGTTCTTCTCAAGACAGATCCCACACTGACATCCTACCAGATTCGTTACACTTGGGAACGCCGCCCGGTATGGCAGTATCTTGATTATATTTTTACTTTTTTTATCCACTAAAAATGTATCTTATTTATTATAGTATGAGTAGTGTACTGTTTATTACAAATGTGTGTAATAACTATTGTCATTTAAAGTTTGTATTCAGTTTAGCATATGTTATGAAAGAAATAATCATATCTGTGCTTCCGAAGGCAAGCACTCAAAGAAGCTGCAGAACATGAAAGATATTAATGATCATGGTTGTACATTAGAATTATGTTTGTTTTTTGTAGGAATACCGCACCTTTCTACTATCTGTTAACACTCCGGGCACAGCAACCCCTCGAGAGCATAGCATTAGGTACAACATTAACTTCAGGTCGCAGAACATCAACCTGGATCTGCAGTCTCCACAAACCACTATATCAGCAACAGGTATGTTTCATTTTAGCTAGTCAAAGTATGGAAGGTGGAAGTATCAAGAAAATGGCAGAACAATATTGATAGATTGCCACAGAAAGTTTGGAGCAGTCTTTTTGTGAGAAATGCTAATGTTTTTACCATAAATGTGCATAATTTGCAACTCAAAACAGAACTTATAGCAAGTCTCTTGTCACCAGGTCGTTATGTGTTGGCTGAACGGGAGCGACGGGCAGATGTAAGTGTGGCACTAAATGGACAAGAAGTGGCCACTCTAACTGCTGGTCTGTCTGCTCACAGCAAGCAAGGCCGAGCTGTCATTACTCCTATTTTCACTGTTACCTATCGAGGCCAAGATGTGATCAAAGTTTCAGGTTAGTTACATGTCCCTTTAACAGTTAACACTTGGGATGATTACCAATTTATTGCATTTCAGATTTTGTTGGAAGGGATATTTAAAGCCATTGACAAAAATTCATTATCAAATAGTCTTTTTGTCACCACAGCTACAAATTTTGTCAGGTTTCAAACTATGCATATCTGGTGAGCACCTTAATATACCACACAGGTGTGGTGGACCGACGGGAGAAGCAGGATGCCCATGTGTTCAAGCTGGACATGCAGGTGAAGGGACTGGTGCCGGTGGGGGAGACAGGCCGCTGGGAGGTGGCCAACGGAACTATTGAGGGGGAGCTCAGTGTCAAGGAGAATGAATGGGGTGGCCAGTTGGATGCTTTCTACACCACTTCGGTACAACTGTGAATTTACTTTGTACACACTAGCATTCATAAACAGTACCAGAAGTCTTGCTTTTTTTAGGAGTCCATCATCTAAGTTAGTTGAAGTGTTCATTTAAGATGAAATATTTAAGTGGATTTATTTTATTTTTTATTTTTTTGTATTTTGCATAATAAATTCTAGTACATTATTTACAATAGTAATTGTTAAAAGCAATGGACCTGTATGTCATTGTCATCCCATTAACCCATTTTAGAGCATTTTATCATAAATAATTATTACTTCATTGCAGCAGTAAGCATTGCTATGTATACTCTTAACAGGTGTCATCAGGTGAAGAAAGAGTGAGAATTGAGTACGACTGGTCAAAGTCTCTGTCACCAACATCAGACATCAAGACGGAGCTTAACGTGAAGTTCTTCTCTTCTCAGTTTCCAAACATTAACTTTAAGGGACAGTTACATCGCTGGGTCAGTGTGTTTTTGTTTTCAGTTTTACTTTTATACAGTTTACGCTCTATGTTAAAAAATTGGATGCTGATGACTCAAACTGTGATTTATAGATAAAATTTGGAAGCAAAAGTAATATTAGATAAAGCTCAGGTTTCTGTAACAAATTGATATATCTTGAAAGCTATAAATTATTCTTTGGGTGTTACATAATATAGTGATAATGTATTATACAGGTCCACTATGGCTCGCGGAGGAACAGCATTCAACTTAACTTTGGTGAAAACTTTGAGGATGACAGCTACCGAGTGGACTTATATGAAGGTATCACATACTACTCCAGTGAGATGAGTACCACCTTTAACTTCACAGCCAGCATCAAGGTAAGTTCAAGAGGTATTTAACTGTTGCATCAGAGAATAAGAGGTATTTATAACACTATAGTAACTGTAGGCTACGAACCAAACTTAGATGAGATAAACATCATGGCTCAAACTATCCGTGCAAAGTATATTTAAGAAATATCACTTACAGAGCTTGTACTTGAAAATAGACTGGCTTAGCCCATATATAGTAAATCCTCCTATTTTGCTAATTTTAATTTTGTGTTCCACCTAGTTTGCAAAGTTACCCTTAAAAATAGATTTTGAAAATACTTTTATAACCGAAAAATTATGGAGGAAAATATTGGGTAAAAATAAAGAGTAAATACTTACCAGATGGGAAGTGCCGACTATTTTGCAGTACTGTAATACATTTAATCAATTGTGTGATTTTTGCAATTTTTAATATTGCGAGGTTTATTGTCAACCATTTTCTCACAAAATAGGAGGATGTACAGTACAGTAGGCTCGCGATATAGGCGTGCTTAATATAGGCGTTTCGCGATATAGGCGGAAGTCACTCAAAAATATTCGGGGGGGAAAATACCTATATAGGCGGAACGAGTTTAACATAGGCGAGCGTAACGTATTTTAAAGGTGTCTATTTTTACTATTTTCGTGTTTTAGGCGGACAAAATTTGTTAAAGGCGCTCATGTTGACTGATAAACTAGCCTTCCAGTCTTGTAAATGGTGTTGTAACTTGTTTATTTATTGTACTTTACATACAACGTGAAAGTGATTTTTCAAAGAAAATTACCAAAATTAATTAATACAAATTAATACAATTGATCCGAAATAACCAGGGTTTACTGTAATCCTATAATTTGTGTGTTTCTTTTTGCATATCTGTATTTGGAGGTCCAACCAATAGTCCGAATGACCTTCAGTCCCTTGCAATTTGGATTACAGGACTTTTACTATATGTATTATTATTTATTATGTCACATGGGGTGGTCTGCCCACCATTTGGAAGTTTATTTATTGTACTTTACATTATGTATTATTATTTATTATGTCACATGGGGTGGTCTGCCGACCATATTGTATTTAATACATGGAGTGAACGGTTCGATATAGGAGTTTTCGATATAGGCATAGGTTTTGGTCTCCTAATTTAGCGCCTATATGACGAGCCAACTGTACTGTACTTGCTGCAGAGCTTTAACCCACAAATCAAATTGGTTGTACAGCATATTACAGTACTAATATGGCATGGTGTCATATCCTAGTTCTGTTAGTGGTGTTTCAAAACAATAGCTCAAATATTTTGAGGATTCCTGTCATTGATTCAGAATTCCTGTACTAGAAAGAACTATTGATTTCAGTTATCACAGATACAAAGTATGCAGATCAAAAGTTGTATTAGTTCATGTAGGGTTAGTGTTAGACTTTAATATTACATTCACTCACAGAATTAGAAATTAAAATTTTTCAGTGAAAAATATACACTAAACTAAAGTAAATTTACTTTATGAGTCCAGAATAACTGAAGTAAATTAATAGGAAAAGAATCAGTTAGATCGAACATAGGAATAGCAGTGGTTCCTAGTACATTTATAGATAGCCTATCAGTTGCAGTATGATCCAGAAAAGGATTAATGTATTCCAACCTTTTGTAATTTTCTTTTGGCAGCAACGCAGACGCAACTTGGACCTTAAGTTTGGTGTTGACTGGTTCCACGACAATTATGTTGCCAATACTGGTTTCCTCATCCAGTATGCCACAAGTAAGATGTCCATATTCACCCTTATTTCTTCCATTGACAAATTCAAATTCACCTTCTGAAAATCACTTTAATATATATTGTAGTGCATATTAGTAGTTTATTTCAAGCCTCATAAGCTCTCATTTTGATATTTCATTGGGTTATACCTCAGGAATTGCTATATTTAACCATTAATTCGCCGATGTAATAAAATTTCGACACTAACAACAAGTCTGGAGCACTGCGGGTGTAACTTTCATTCGACAGTAGAGTTTTTTAATTTGCACGGTCCCTAACAAGCTAGTTTCGAGTTGGTAACACCTCAGGGACTTGGCTACAGCTATCTCACCCACCACCAGTCTGTCTTGCTTGAACTGTGAGGGTAGGAGGACATATTTTCATCACCCCTCTTTACCTGTAAATACCATATACAGTATATACGTAAAAACAACATTGACATTATATTTCATATTGTGTTGAAAAATGTGATTCTGATATGTGCTATAACAAAATAATTAGAGTGTGAAAACTTACTTAGATATGTAAATAGAGTGTGAATAGAGTGTAAAAGTAAACTTTGAGTTAATATCATTGTGAGGTGGCTACCCATCTTACAGATGTTATTTTAGTCTTCTCAAGTACCATCTCAAACAGAACTCCCTGGACTAGATATAATCGTACAAGGTAATATGCATGCTGAGTGGTTCTGTGGTGAATGAAACGGGGTTCTTGATTGGCTGAGATCTGTAGAATCTTACTGTAAGACACAGACGATTTAACTTTCCCTGTTAGTACTGATTTTTCTTTTGTAGATTTAGCATTGTATTCCCCTGATCTCAGTACTAACATGGAAAATTAAAATGTGAGTCTGAAAGTAAGATTCGACGGGTCTCAGCCAATCATGATCCTCGTTTGATTCTCCCCAGGGCCACTCAGAGTGCATACAGTACAGTATTACCTTATACGATGATATCTAATTCAGAGAGTTCTGTTTGGGAAAGTACATCAGGAGACAGTTAAAGGTTTGTACTTCAATATACCGTATCAATTATTTATGTAGCAATGAGTGGTTTACAAGTTATTACCGTCAAATATATCGTTTACATAGTGACCACAAGTGCGGGAGAGAGGCCCGAGTGAGGGAGCTGCCTTGATAGAAAATGCTTGTGGCTAAGTGGTTAACTAATTTGTTATGTTCATTAACTTAACAAAAATTTCTAGTTCCCAATATTGGGGTGCAGCAAATGACTCCTAAGTACAAAACTTGATTATTTGTTTGTAATGTGTGCTACCTTTCACACCATGTGTTGTTTGTTGGTAGTAAGGTACAAAGCTCATGCTTAATTATGGTCATAAAATACAGTGGTTTTGTCTACAGTACAGTATATACAGAATTTGGATATCACAATCACTTATTCCCTTTTCCTTACAGACCAGCGTGTGGAGTCACGACTGCACCTGACGAAGGAACCAACTGGCCTGATGGATGTAGAGGGTCAGTTGTTTTTCAAGGTGACAGATGGGGTGGACTGGGAGGTGAAAGGTCATATCAGGGAGGACCGAGGCAAGATCTACAGTGTAAGTTACCAACATATGCATATATTCAGTCCTCTCTAAATATTTCTAATGAGCTGATTTGCATATATAAAAGGACCCAAATAAATTGATAAAGCTGTTTTTTGAAGTGGCAAATGCACTCTTTATATCACCAAATAGTGTACAGTCAGCAAAAAAAAGTATCAACAACACCCTTACATTGAAATTTGAGTGGTAAGGTTGGTACACTTAAGATATGAAATCGGCCTCATTACCAAACTTCTCAATTTTTATTACCAAACTGCACTTCTCATTACCAAATTATTAAAGCAGGAGTAATATATATACTGTATATACAGGGTGTATCGCGACGTATAGCATTAATTTTGAGTATATTTTGTTATTAATACTAATAAAAAAAAGCTTTACGCAGTGGCAATATCGTAACCAATGAGGTTGAGGTGGTTGCTGCTGCGGATTGCTACCGTCGGTGTTGGGAGAAGTAGTCACCTCGGTGACCTACCCTTTCTCAGGAAGGGTAGGTAAACCTTACCCTGCCTCCACGTGGCAACCTCGGGTAACACCTCCCTTGTTTTTACCGTTTTTTATAAAGCAGGAGGTGAAGCGAAAGGGGAAGGCGGTGTGGGGGATTAAAGTTTAGTTTCCCCCACATATAGTTTTTAGTTTCTAACATTTTTTAACATCTTTTATTATATTTGACACTAGTGTGACTTTTTGTTTTCTATCCCTACTACCTCCTTTCATGATGGATGGGAGGAAAAGTGAGTAAGGCACAGTCTATAATTCAGGGCATAAGAATTGTACTTGCAAACACACAAAAATACTGTATTGTCAATATATCATGGGTCTTTCACTCCTCCATTTAACCAGTTTGATGGAAGTCTAAGGTCAGGACAACACTGGCTGGTGGAAGTCACTGGAGCTTATGCTGACCTTTCCACCCGCTTGGAGCACCTACACAACCTCCTGCTAGAACTCCGCCTACCCTCGTATGGACTCACCAAGATCAATGCAACTTTCCAAGCAGATGGCCATCGGATCAGCCTCGACACACACGTGAGCCCTCTGACTCTTATGAATAGAAGTAATTTTGTTAATTTTAAACTACTGATGGAATTGTTCTTCATGTGGGTAGTTTAGGTCTTTGATGCCCCACAAGTACCTACTCTATGTTTCCTGTATAAGTCCTATAAAGATGCCGTAGTATCCCATAGGTGACAGGATGATGAAGTCACATGAAACTCTGGTACCAATTAACCTTGTTTATACTGTATACAGTATGTCTAATGCCTCAGATTTGGGGATTTAAGATTTTGTGTGATTTTTTCAGAACTATTAAAAAGTGTGAAATATGGTTCACCACTGTAACACTCAAAGAGTAATATTGATAGGATGAGTTATACATAGTATTAATGGTTTATCTTCAGCCTATAATTTAAAAGATAAATCAGACACAGAACTCAGATTGGGAAAAATGATGTATTCTAATATAGTATTCAGCTAATAAGAAGCACTACTTAAACTGCGATAATTTTTGTGTGTTTTAACTCTTGCCAGGTGCTGACAAATGCTGGTCACATGTACCGTGTGGTGCTGGCCTATGAGAGTGACACTGACCAGTTGCAAACAGAGACACACAAGCTGCAGTTAGAGGTGCACATGCCCAATCAGTTGTACGCTATCAATGCAGCACTCAATATAGGCACAGTCATCACACTTACCAGTGACATACATCTTGACAGGTAAAACAAAGAGGGAAGAACTGTATTGTACTATACTATACTTAAAAAAATATTCAGAGTCATAAGTCAGCCATAATTATCTATCTATTTATAGCTCTGATGCCTCGTTCCCTCCGGGAACCGTCCTCAAGGGGGAGGCCACGGCAGAAGTGTCTCCAGTTTTCCCTGTTCCATTACTCCCTCCTTACTTGGTCAAGCCCTCCTCTGCCCCTCATGTTTCTCTCCTTTACATACTCTTCCACTCTGTTCTGCCATCTAACCAGAGGTCTGCCTCTCACACCAGGTCCCACAACTTCACTTCCATACACCTTTACAAACTCCTCACCTTGCATTCTCTCTACATGTCTAAACCACCTCAATGTATTATGCTTCACTCTCTCAACCACTCCACACTCAATACCAATTGCCTTTTCACTCATACCACATCTCTCATACACACACTCATTATTTTCTCCATCCCACCTTGTAACTCCACATGTTCCTCTCAAGTAGCTCATTTCCTCTGCACCTATTTTGGACTGATGAGCCCTACTCTATTATCCATGTCACTGATGCATATGTCAGAGTTGGCAGGATTATACTATTTTTTAGTTCCCTTTTCACTTCCATATTCACACTTCTACCCTTCTTTATCCTCCCCTATGACCTGTCTACCCCTCATTCCTCTCTCCCTAATTTCTCCTTCCATACTTCCATGTTTACACAGAACTGTATCCAGATACTTAAACTCCTTCACTTCCTCCATCCTCTCACCCCTCAGAGTTATCTCACACTTAGTCCCAGTTGGTACAGTACTCTCAGTCTGTAAGGTGTGGCAAAGTCAATCATGTCAGTTTCTGCCCTCTCAGATACCATCACCTTACTTTTACCCACATTCACCTTCAGTTTCCTTCGTTTTCACATGGATTGAAACTCTACCACCACCCTCTGCAACTCCCTTTCACTCTCGGCCATCAGCACAATGTCATCCGCAAATAAACTTGCCACCAAGGACCAATTTACTTCATTCATCCCCAACTTCACCCTTAGTCCATTCACTTTGGCATTCATCTCTCTCATACAACCATCCATATATATATATTGAACAGCCATGGTGACATACCACACCCCTTTCACAGCCTTACACTAAAATTAAAACTCTTACTTAGATCACCCTCTACCCTCACATACTTTTACCTCTACATAAAAGGCCTCAATGCCTTTCAGCAAAGACTCTCAACACCATAAATCCTCAACACCTCTGTCATAGCTCTCCTATCAACCCTATCGTATGCCTTCTCCAAATCCGTGAAGGCAGCATACAACATCCTACCCTTCCCAGTATATTTCTCCACTGATGATTTTAATGCAAATATCTGGTCCACACATCCGCTACCCTTTCTGAACCCTCCCTGCTCCATGCTGACTTTATTCCCTGTTACTTCTATCAGTCTCTCTACCACACTCATCCCTACTCCCCTTACCCTTGTACAGAGGCACATTTATTGCTCTCCTCCAGTCCTCTGGCACCTCTCGCTACCTCCAAGCCAATGTGCATATAAGCAGCATCCACTCCACCACTTCTTCCCCCCCCCCCCTACACCTCAGTATCTCTGCAGTTATGCCATCCACCCTCAGTGCCTTTCCCATCTTCAACTTTCATATTGCTTTCCTAACCTTTCCCTCCCTAGTTCTCCCTGTACATCCTGTCATCTACCATCTATAATACAGTATAACAACTTTTTATGCTGGTGAATGCAGTATGCATCATGACACATTTCAAAAACAAAATATTGTACCTTTATAACATGTCAAGTTTTTTATATGGATGAATATAAGTAAAAGGTACATTAGAGAAAAATATTCTTGATGCTAACTCTAATAAGACCATGCATGTGTCCAAATAAATTTTTCTAAGGGCTTATGCATCCCAGGGACAATTTAGTGGTTCCATCATGTAGTGGGGTGTCAGACTATACAGACACCCCATGCTCATGTTCTAGCTGATCTGTACTACTAATTTCATATCTGCTATTCTATACTAGTTGAGGCTTGTGAAGCAGGCCAGTTTTGTAGTTATTGTTCATAGTCAGAGTAGTGTTGGATCAGTTACAATGTAACACAGAATGGTGTAAAATGAGGACAGTTGATGGAAATAATTATATATTGATATTTCTTCCAAAACTTATCAAGAGTACACTTTCAGTCACTCACTGCCATATTCAAGGAACAGGGTATAAATGATGAGTTACTTCATCTCTAGAACATCACCAGTCAGCCATATTACAGTTAGTTTACTGGATTGTATGCCAGTTTACTTAGAACATAACACAATCTATCTGCTTCACTACTCCAGACTACGGGATATACATATGAGTATCACAGCAGACATCTTGCAGGCTAACCAGAGAGGACTTCAGGTGCTCATCAAGTGGGATGCTAACAGGTAGGTATCGAAAACTTCCCTCACTCTCATGCAATCTGTAATAGGGTTAAGCCCATATTTTACACTTAATCTTTTTATCCTATGAGACATGATTGTGGTGTGTGCAGTGTTTGTGACCCTGCCTATATGCCATGACTGAGCACAAGTTACAAAAACTTGATGGGGCAATTTCTAGCCACTCCTTTTTCCTCATAAATGAAAGTCACTGATAACTCTAATCAACGAAAGGCAGCTACAAAGTATTACTCTCTTAAAGTGGTTAATACACAAGCTCTTCAAACATTTGTCTAGAATACATATAAATAATTAGCTGCTATAGCCAGAAATTATGATTATTGCTTATAATGATCCAATTATAATTGTTTGATTATAAGATTTTGACTACAGTAATTGGTATTGGTTACTAAAACCTACATTAAACATTTTTTACCATAATCTTTTACATTTTCTTTCAGAGATCCAAACCAGAAATTAATGATAGAGGCAACATATGCAACTCCAAGTGAGAACGAAACAATCTTCACCCTCTCAGGTCTCCTTTACTTCCTTGGCCAGCACTACCGCACCAATTGGATGACTCACCGTCGATGTTAGTGTTGATTATGTCTCTAGAAAACAAGCACACTAAAGAGGAGTATTGGCTGCTTTCTCATTGTACAGTATACTGTACTGTAATTCTTCCATACCAACTGCTTACTGGCTTATCTATCCAGGGGTGATGTCTTGACTCACAGTAGAAAACAGTCATGGATTACCAGTGAGCGATTTTGAAGCCCTAAATATTGTAGGGTGTATAAATGTCCCATAATTCAATGTGTAA
This sequence comes from Petrolisthes manimaculis, assembly GCA_034508575.1. NCBI lineage: Eukaryota > Metazoa > Arthropoda > Malacostraca > Decapoda > Porcellanidae > Petrolisthes > Petrolisthes manimaculis. Next base: position 77,523 of record JAWZYT010001677.1, read on the forward strand.
ACTTACCATGTCTATATCAGGCTTTCATCTTGGTGTTGTGATTGCTCAGATTTTTTTAAAGCCTAGTATTTATTTATGCAGAAATATATTGCATTATAGTATCATTATATACAGTAAACCCTCGCTAACTCGGATCAATTGGGGGGCGACCCTTGTCCAAGTTATCTAAAGATCCAAGATATACGGGGGCTTAAATTTTATGTGTACGACTGAACGCATGCACGCCCGATCGCAAACCTACGTGTGCTTTCACTCGTATCTCTGCTTCCCAGACACAGATGCGCACACACAAAAACATGACAATTTCACAAAAAGAGGATATAATACTGCAGAAATTGATCTAATAATGTATATTAACATGAAATGTGGTATTGTGGTGTGGTATGGTAATAGGTGACGAAGTTTGGGAATCAGAGCTGGTCTCAGTCAGGTTATCAGTCATGGCTTACTTGTTACCACAGGGACACATTATTCCTGTGATTTCTGTGATATTTTTGTGCTTACTTCTCGTACAGTAATCTCCCTTCAATGGCGATTAAGAAAAAGCTTTCAAATGGTATTGGTAGTGATGCAAAGAAAAGACAGATCATCACGTTCTGTGATAAAGTCGATAATGTTAAGAGGAAGGAGAAAAGATGGCAACATTTGGCCATGCTTTAGGGTTGATCCAAACAATTATAGCCACCATAGTTATAGACAGAGTGCATTGCTCATCTTATCTCACGTTAAAGATACATCTATGTAGTCAACTATAATAACAGAGCAAAGATTAAGGTTGTTAATGGATAATGGAACACTACATGGAGTCACCGTGGTGATACCGTCATGACTGTTGCATGTGTGGCTCCGTAGCTTGCTTGGCAGTGATGTAGCCAATTATATATCAGTGCAGTACATCCCCATTTTCAGGCAATAAAGTTAATTAATTAAAAACATTGAGTTTCTTATACATACAGTACCTGTTATGGTTAAAGCATGACTATTATATGGTCAGTCAACATAGGATATAAATGTATGGTATAGAGATAGTAATTTGAATTTTGTACAAAATCGACTTGATCCACCTCTCAGGCTGTAGCCCTTTGTGACGATGCACCTGGAAAATCTCTGCATAAGGCGGGTGTACTGTACATCCGAGTTATTTATAAGTATCCGAGACACTGACAGCATCCGAGTTATCCGATATCTGACTTAGCAAAGGATTACTGTAATTCTATTTTTTCAAGATCATAGTGTGCCTCTTTGCATTGTTAAATATTTGATAATTTATTTTTATTATTGAATCTTACTATTGAAATATTGTTGTTTTACAGAATTGATCTTTCATCTCCCGAGATATTTTTCTGGAACCCCATACCTAATATGTAAATGGAGATAGGATCTTGAAAAATTATATTTTCTTCTATTACTGATAGTTTATGTCTTTCCAGTTGAGTATGTGGACAGAGACATGATCTGGGAAAACAAAAATGATGGAAGCTTCAGTTGGACACAAGCAGATGGGTCCAGGCAGGAAATCAAAGGCAATGTTACGATGAGGCTCCGTAGGGGTGACACAGCTGAGCTGTATTGCATGTTTGATGTTGGTACACCTTTCCCACATTGGAGGGATAATTATCTGGAGGTCAAGTGAGTGTTACAGTGTTCATAGTTTTGGGTATGAAAATAGGAATTTAAATAGAGCTGTATAACTGATGCTGAACTGGTATATTGTATGCTAAAAAATTAGTATTTATGTTTAGTTGCTAATAATGCTTTTTGCATAACTTGACAGGTACTTCCGAAATCCAGATGAAATAGAAGGCAAACTAACAGCTAGATGGCATGAAGATGAGTTCTTGGATCTTCAGTTGTTAGCACAGAAACAGTTTGAGGACAATAATTATCGCATTGAGAGTAAACTGGATGTGAGATCTTCTTTTGAGGGCCTCATCAGTGCCACTACTGGAGTCTTGCTGGAAAAGAAGCCTGGAATTGTAGACACAAACTTCTATATACAGGTCAGAGTTGATATATTTGATCCTTCCACTATCCCAGTATAACAAACCATTTAGTTTGTAGGAGCAGAAATGCAAAAGATATATAGATTAATTATTTAATAATCATACTTGTCTTACTCATTACTTGGTCCTAGTTTCAGAAACAATATACCAAAAAATCCAGTCCAATTTATTTTCTCAACCAAGGTAGGTATTATTAATATTGTGGCTCCTGACACCAACCCTTCCTATTCATTTGGATTTGCTGACACTGCACGGGGTTTGCAGTGACTCTCTAGGAAAAATTAACAGTTGCCAGTAATCTTCATGAACACTACTGCTCACAGGGACAGAGTTTTCCTCAGTCTTGGACCGAGTACCTTATTACTGCTAGAACAGTTCCTCAGCCCAGATATGAAAACTGGGGTCTCGTGCTTTACAGTCAAGTGTCTTATCCACTAGACCGAAGGTGCTGTAGTAGAATTTCTCAATTGTACATTTATTCTAAACTTCTATTCAAAGAAAGATAAATAGAGTTTTAGTAGTATGTTATATGATTTACTTCTAATGCCTCATATAGAAGGAAGCAGATGATTCCTTAGTTCTGATTCATCATGGAAATCTGAATCATCATGTTCAGTACACTGTACTAAATATTTTCTTGTTTTTTTCCATAGTGGGACACAGACCGCCTGGAGGTGACCCTGGAAGGAAAGGATAATAGCTTTGGGGAGGAAGGTCGCTATTCCCTCTTTGGCCAGATCCTCACAACCATGGAGGGGTATCGGGAGATGTCTTCAGCTGTAGATTTCATATATGGACCTGAATCCACAAATATCCAAGCCACCACCAAATGGGAAGGACACTTCTATAAAATGAAGTTCCATGGTCAGTCTAACCACAGTACAGTATAGTAATGAAGTACTGTAAAGTACTTGAGTTGTATCTAGTGAAAAGCTCTTGAGCTTGCAATTTCCAAATTTGCAACTCTCATTACAAGCAAAAGTCTGTGTAAAATGTCTAAAAAACAGGTTATGGTTGAAAGATGATTATGGTTGAAAGATCAAGGAGTGTTAAGAATCAGGCAATGTTTTTTCTGGATTGGAGTGAAAACAGTTATGTCATGATTTCTTAGCAGTTTTGCTGTTATCCAAAAAACTTTTGTAAGCCATCATTGTTCTCGGACACTCCAAGGACGGAATCATCAAAGTAAAATATTCACTAGAAGTTCATTAATTATTCATTAATCATGGGCCTTGAATTTTTATTATAGAAATTCTTCAGAAACCTCAAAATAAAGTAAACAAGGAATTTGGGGATACTTTACTATTTGGTAACATGTGTACAGTAGTAGTATACATAGTCGTGGAGAAATATTTTTTTCTCACTTCCCTACCTCTATAGGTACAATCGGCTTGCCATATAGGCGCTAAATTGGGAGACCAAAATCTACGCCTATATCGAAAACGCCTATATTGAACCGTTCACTCCATGTATTAAATACAATATGGTCGGCAGACCACCCCATGTGACATAATAAATAATAATACATAATGTAAAGTACAATAAATAAACTACAATATGGTCGACAGACCACCCCATGTGACATAATAAATAATAATACATACAGTAAAAGTCCTGTAATCCGAATTGCAGGGGACTGAAGTTCATTCGGACTATTGGTTTTTTCGGACTATTGGTTGGACCTCCAAATACAGATATGGAAAAAGAAACACACAAATTATAGGATTACAGATGAGAGGAGACCCTTGTCGAGTTATCAGAAGATCTGAGATATCCGAAGGCTTAAATTTCGTGCGTATGACTGATTGTCTGTCTGTACACTCACTCTCAAAATTACGTGTGCTTTCACTCGTATCTCTGGTTCCCATACACAGCTAGTAACTAAAAATAATTCTAAACTTGTGCCCAAAGTATGGAAAATGAATGTTTTTAAAGGTTGTTCATTCTAAAAGGTTAGGCCTAATAGCGTGTGTAGTGCGTGACGAGTTGACAAGTTCAGTTAGCACCAATAATTCATGAGTTTCTACTCATACAATCATATTTACTTAGTTTATATTAATTATTCTTTGTAATTTTCTCATACAATCACTTGCACTTTTCACCATATCAAATGTCTGTACCGGGATATTGTTAAAAGTATAAAGAAGTTGTTCACTATAAAGGGGTTAGGCTTATCACGAGTGTATCAAGCCAGCGTGAGTGACAGTGGGGTGGAAATTTCAGTTATCACTAAAAATGTAAAGTACAATAAATAAACAAGTTAATAACGCCATTTACCAGACTAGAAGGCTAGTTTATCAGTCAACATGAGCACCTTTAACAAATTTTGTCTGCCTAAAACACGAAAATAGTTAAAATAGTCACCTTTAAAATACGTTACGCTCGCCTATATTAAACTCGTTCCGCCTATGTAGGTATTTTCCCCCCGAATATTTTTGAGTGCCTTCCGCCTATATAGCGAAACGCCTATATGAATCACGCCTATATGGCGAGCCGACTGTAGGTCATGAAAGATCATGAAGATGTAATGAAATATAAAACTGTAATGAAAATGTTTACAGTCATCCCTCCGCTATCGCGCATAATTGGTGCCATAAATAGCACGTGATAGCGGAAAACTCGATAGCAGAATTTAATAACTAATAGGAATAATTGAAATTGGTTCCCGGTCCCTCATCAATCAATCATGCCAGGTGGTGCATTTACAAAATGGAACGCCATATCCTTTGATATAAAGAAGGAAGTTATTTCGGTATTTCTCGGACAGAAAAAGAAGGAAACACTAATAACGTATGATTAATAAAATGTAAAAAAACGATATCACACTATCTCCCCCCTTCCCCCTACCACCTCCACTACTACTACGCATGCCGACGACTCATTTCAGTCATGAGTCGTCTTAATACAAATTGTTATATGCATTTAATATGCTTAATACGAATTGTAATATACATCCCTGTAGGAATGACGTCTTATATCGACGTATTGGACGTTCTATAAGAGACCGAGGTGTAATTAGGCACCGATGAAAAAGCTTTATCTCCACACATCGTATCACTAGTTAACTCTCTTGTGGTAAACAAAGATAGGGTTGATAAGTAGGGCTAGCTAGAAACCCACCCAGTCCTCATCTTTACTGCTGTAATACCATCAAGTCATGGTAAACATGGCGGTCAGTCGAGTGTGCTTGGCCAATCGCACCGCCAAATTTGAATGTTACGTGCGTGATAGTAAGCATACGGATGCGCTATAGAGTATGAAGGTGAACTTTTCACACATGAGCAATAGTAACGAAACGCTATAGCCGAACCCGCAATTGCGGAGGGATGACTGTATACAGCATGACAGCAGTGATAATACAGAACGGTAGTTTACTTCCCTCAGATATACTTCGTCAAGCTTGGTTTGATTTTTAAAGTACAGTACAGGAAGAACATTTCCACAACTGTCCAAACATTGTCTATGTTATTAAGTTAAAAGTACTTAAGGAATTGTTTAAGGTGAAGTGTGGTGTTCTAGGTAATGTTTACAATGGCATGGAGTACTTGAAGGCTGTGTTGACGGTGGATTCTGTGTACGAGGACCGGCAGCTGGTCACTACATCTCTCAGAGTTTACCATGAGCCCACAACCATGGAAGAAAAGCTTTTGGTATGTATGTTGTTGTTTTGGTGTCTTTAGTTTATGGTGTCATGAACCTGGCAACTTTTGCCAATTTTCCCAAGAAATAATTTGTAGATTTGTAGAACGAAATTGGACATGATTTTGGACCACTCTCTCACTGTACTATGTAGATGAGGACGGTAAGCGGGCCTGTGGCCTTTGTCCTCATCTTTATTAATATATAAAAAAAAAAAAAAAAAAAAAGATACATGTCCCTGTATTATGTTTAAGGGTTTTCTGTGTTGAGCAAAGTGTGGATTTTCAATGCACAAAGTATGGTGAGTTGGAAGGTACTGTTTTTAATATAACCTGGGAATTAATGATAGCATTGATATTCACAAATTAAATTTATTTGATATCCATTCTGAAAAATATTATTGAATGTCATAGTAAAAACCCAGACAAGTATTGGTAATGTATAAACATGTAATAAATGCATGTGCAGTATATTAACAAAGAGTTACATAATTAAAATGGGCTAATAAACACTTACAGTTTGCTTTTTTTGTGTCCTAACATGAGCATCCCAACAGATCATAGTGAAGTGGCCTAAGAATGAAGAGGTGAGAGTGGAGGGTCAGGTGGCTACTCTCCCTCACCACTTCAAGGCTGGCATACATGTTGACACCACCATGAAAGACATATTGGACAGAGCCATCATTGTGATCGGACACTCCAAGGACCGTGTCATGAAGGTGGGGATTCAGTATTGCTATTCTTCAAATCTGAACTATGTGACTACAAGCTTTTTCTTTACTTTATATCTCATCCCACCAGCATAAACAATTCATGTCTCATTACTTATGATACCTAACCCTTAAACCGCAGGTGATGATATAAGTCGACACCACCACAAATGTAGGTAACCGTGGGTGACGACATTAGTCGATAACACATTTTTTTGTGCACCCAGCTGATTGTACACTGTAGTGTGAGTTTTGGGGAGTGGCTTGTGTCATGCTGAAGCCGGATTTAGACGTGCTTCTGTCTGGAAAATGCTTCAGATTTGGGCCACTCCTGGCCACAAAAAGCTCACTGTGGAAGCATCGTACGTAAGATAACAATACAATGTAGGTGCTGATTTGGGGTTCGTCGCTCAATAGGTGATTTGTGCATGGAGAACATGCGCAATATGTGAACCTACTGTACGTAAACATGACAGTGACGTTGTGTTTCATATTGTTGTGTTGAAATTTTTTATTCTGAAACATTTTATGACTAAATTAAAGCATGAAAACGTACTTAGAATTGTCAGGAGAGTGGAAAAATGTGCTATGAGTTATGGCCATTCTGAGCTGGCTATCCATCCTTCAGATGTCCCTTTAGTCCTCACAAGTACATCAGGAGACAGCTACAGGTTTTGTACTGTACTTTATTATCCCGTATCATTTATTCATGTAGCGGAAGGGGTTTAAACACTGTATATAGCTGTCAAAAGTATTATTTACGTTTTGATCGCAAGGTGAGTAAAAGGCCCGGGCTACAGGGGTGATGCAAGCCAGAAGGCCCACGCGCTTAGAGGGTTTTTCTCTCTTTTTTTTCTTTCCTTTTCTTTTAATTTGAAGCTGAAATATTCTGGGAGGACTGGTGCCATTAAAGATACACATATAATATATAATTATACAGTATTCCTTTTATCTTGTCAGACAGAAGCAAGAATCCAGTGGAATGACCAGGTAGATGCAGGATTTGAGCTGCTTGGTCAAGTGGAGTCCCTCACTGACTTTTTCATCAGTTGCACCATTCTTACTCCCTTCCCTGGTTATGAGGTATGTATGTTTCTGTGTCTTGTGGGAACTGATTTAGTCACATATGCAAAGTCAGTCCCAAGAGCTCACCTACTTGCTGTTCATTAAAGGGGCTCATTTTACTATACTGTATTTAGAAGCATTGTGTGAATATACTGTACCTTAGACTGACTCTACAGTAAGATCTCGCATCTAACGAATAATAGGTGCCAAAAAAGGTGCGTTAGATACGAATTCGTTAGATGCGAATACATAAACATATGGGGAAAATTATAATCGGTACCAAAAATACAACTGAAACTCAATTTTCTTTCTTAATTTACATTATTGGCTTGTATATACGGCATACAGTAATTAAAAATATACAAGAAATGTGTAAAATAATCAAGAAACATGTAAAAAAGTCTGTTAATCCGACCACGGATACTCCGAAAATCTCAATACAGTACATATAGTCCGAATTTTTTAAAGTGGTAATAAAAATATCAATTTTGGTGCCCGAGAGGCCTATGCGGGATTTTCCGGGTGTATCGTCACATATGCCTACGTGATTCACGTACAGCTGGGCCATCCACACTCTCACGCCTATTAGGCGTATCTATGAGCAAATTAATGTTAAGTGGAAGTGATTTTTCAAAGAAAATTACCAAAATTAATTAATACACACTAAGGAATGTTTATGCACGAATGAATATTCAATGAGTTTTAGTGATGACTGAAATTTCCTCCCCACTGTCACTCACGCCGGCTTGATACACTCGCCATAAGCCTAACCCCTTTACAGTGAACAACTTCTCAATATGGCCATTTTTCATACTTTTAACACATATCCTGGTACAGACATTTGATATGGTGAAAAGTGCAAGTGATTGTATGAGAAAATTACAAAGAATAATTAATATAAACTAAGGAAATGTGATTTTATGAATAGAAACTCATGAATTATTGGTGATAACTGAACTTGTCAACTCGTCACGCACTACACACGCTATTAGGCCTAACCTTTTTTTAAAAACATTCATTTTCCAAACTTTGGGCTCAAGTTTAGAATTATTATTAGTCATTAGCTGTATTCAGTGGCAAAAATTCAACTTGAACTGATGGGTGACGACCAACTAGGTAACGTGGCCGATATCCAACAGCACAAGAGACCTAATCCACCACCACAAAGAATAACATCACCACTACGCACCTGACCATAAGGGTGATAACACTAGGACTGAGGCGGCAAGCGTCTCTGAGGCGTGTAGGCGGGAAGTGGGAGCAGTGTTGCCAGGTGCAGGGAAATTTCTCTGTTATAGGGAGGGAGTCGGGAGTGGCTGTTTGTTTGGGATTTTTCGCTGTTCACTTAGGATTTTTTCGTTAGATTTGAAACTATACTCGTTAGATGAGAATATAGGTAGATGTCCAAAATGTCGTTAGATACGAATTCGTTAGATTGAAACACGTTAGATGCGAGATCTTACTGTAGTTTCAAGAAAGCAACATTACAGAGTCACTTGGGTCTACTGGTTACAGGATTAATACATATATATTCAAGATTCTATGGACTCTCCAGATTAATATCATATGAATTATCCATGTGACCATGCAAATATTTGATAAGCTTGAAGGACCTCACTTGTACTGTATGTACAGTTGCCAAAAAAAGGTATTGCGACAACAACATTACTGTAAATATATTAATGTCCATAGTTGTTTGTAGGGATTATAAGTATGTATTACAAAAGGATATGTATATTTCCTTCTGTTATACATGCTTATAGTCCCTACAAATAGTTGTGGATATTACTATGGTTAAAGTTCTATCAAAATTTGTCGCAATACCTTTTTTGGCAACTGTACATTCCTATCTTAACTTTTTTTTTAGATTGAAGTAAATATTCTTGCTTAATTTCATGGATATATGTCACATTAAGACTCTTAGCTAATTCAGTTGTTTTTTTCTACAGACAATTAAGGGAGAAATAAGAAATCTTTTCCAATTACACCCTGAAGTGAAGGTTCATCCTAGGATCTTTGGTCAGCTTGGAGAGCGAAAGGTATGTAAGTTGCAGCAAGTACCATCTGGTGTTGATGCTGGATGGGCTGGAAATTATATTATTGTTGATAGAGTTAGTGTTATGTTATACAGGTATAGTGACTGTGAAAACAATAAATATACGGGGCTGCTCGGCCAGACAGCTTGAGGAACTTCAACAACAGCAATAAATATATGTAAGGTCTCATTTTATATATACCGGTACTCAATACTTGATCTGACTGAATGCCATATTACATATTGTAGGTTATAAATCGAACTAAATAACTCTGAAGTTCTTCACATTCCCAGTATGGATTAGGAGCACGATATGAGCAAGGTCAGTTGCCACGTCTACGGGTAGCGGTGGAGTTATACACACCACTTCCAGAGCTACACACAATTTTCCTTGACATTTGTGACAACTCTACCATGTCAGAAGTCAGCTATGATCTCACCATGAAGTACGGGCCTACCAAACACCTTAGAATCAACGTTGAACTGGAGGTAAGCTGGTATCGAGCATAATTAGTTTTCCATTTATACTGGATACTGTTTTATAGTAAGATGAATTACTTGCAATCTAAAACTATTTTCTTGTTCCTGAACAGAAAAAGGAGGGAGGTGTGGATGGCCATGCAATTGCTGAACTTCCTCTGCAGTCACTAGGAGAGAATTTGGAGGATGCCACTTTGGAGGCTGTGGGGAGCTACTTCTGGCAGTCAGGCACCACTCTGAACCTTATCCTTAGCTCTCAGACCTCCTCATTCACCAAGGTATGGTGTAATCTCACTAATCTGTCTGGTTTAGTGATTTATGCTATTGTTTCAATCTGCTGTTGTAGTGTATTATGTTGATGAGCATAATTCTTGATAACATAATTCATTATAGTAGATCTTCCGGGTTTATCAGGATTCTGCATGTCTTGCACCAGATCTTTTTGTTTAGGACAATATATAGCTACCAATATTAGATCAATTGATCGGTATACAGCGTGTATGTTGTGCCCCCTTTAAATGGGGTAAGCAGCTGCCTTGGCAAAAACTACCGTTACTTACCATATTAATTTTGTTGACACATATTAATACTGTGTCCTCACATATCTTCCTTCAATCTGTCTTATCCCCGTATGGCCAAATGCCTTTTTTTGTAGCATTGACTTGTATTGTATTTTTTAATTTTTTTCTTTCACTGACACACATCTGAATATAATATCTTCTTCCCCTCATATGGTATCTTTTTTCGTTCTCTCTTATTTTTTTTCCCATTGTACCATCACATTTCACCAAGCATTTATTATCATCTTGCAGGTTGAGGTGTTAGGAAAATTTGCCAGGAAGGAAAAAGGCAATTTACAATTGTCTATCATAACTCCAGTGGCTGGGTACGAATCTTTGGACCTTAACCTTGAATACCAGCTTCCTTATGATGATCTTGATGGCCAATTTGAATGCCAAGTAAATACTGCTGATGGCCGAGAGTTTCACTTGAGCACTACAGGCACCACCAAGAATATCCAAGGATCTTTCTCTTCACCTTATGATCCTTTCAGGTAAAAAGACAACGTGTGTATGGTTTATCAAAGAGGTATGTGCTACAATACCACTGATAACAGAGTGTTGATTAATTATATACAATTCAGTATTAACCCTTAATTTGCGGATGCAGCAATATTTCGACACTAGCAACAAGTCTGGAGCACCACGGGTGTAGCATTGCGCGGTCCCTAACAAGCTAGTTTCGACCTGGTAACACTGCTGGTGGCAGCCAGAGACTTTCCACAGCCATCTCAGCCAGCACCAGTCAGTGTTGCTTGAACTGTGAGAGTAGAAGGAAATATTTTCATCACTCCTCTTTTCCTGTAATTACCATATGTTATATGTACGTAAAAAACAGTGGCATTATATTTCATATTGTTATGTTGAAAAATGTGATTCTGACATGTTTTATAATGAAATTAGAGTGTGAAAACTTTCCTAGATATGTAAATAGTGTAAATGTGAATTTTGAGTCTATGTCATTGCGAGGTGGCTACCCATCCTACAGATGTCATTTTAGTCTTCACAAGTACATCAGGAAATAGCTAAAAGTTTGTACTTCAATATCCTGTATCATTTATTTATGTAGCTTGAGTGGTTTGCAAATATCAGCCATCAAATGTATTGTTTACATAGTGACCGCGAGTGTGGGAGAGAAATACGGGCGAGGGTGCTACTGCAATAGATAATGCCCACAGCTAGGTGGTTAGTGGTACCATGAGCTCTGAATATCCTCTTTTGTAAAAGAAATGTTTTATTTTTTTCAGGAGTGGTTCTTTCATGTGGCAGTTGACAGCCATTGATATCCTGAAGTCTCACATGCTTGCCAAATTGAGCTGGCAAGAGGGAGACCTAGTCTTTGATGCTTCAGTCAAGTTTCATCGCAACTATATTCAAATGGTAGGATTATTGTGAGAATCTAGGCTGTATGAGTAATCTGTAAAACAAATTTCAGAACAGTGTCTATGATTTTGTCTGTAACTCAGACACTACCTTGGCAAATTGACAAAACATTGGTACAGCTTTCTGAGAAACATCATGCTATTAGATTTCTGAATTTCTTCTTAACTCGCATGCAGGGACACAGTTATTAGTAGGGACAGGCCACAATGAAGGACATACAGTGCTCCTTCGTTATCGACTGGGGGTTACGTTCTTAAGATGGCCGTCGATAACAAAACCGTTGATACCGTAGTACGGTATGTTAAATAATTGTACTGTAGGTCTTCCTTAACTACTATACGTCTCAGCACCAGGCAGACGCTGTTTTTCGTGAATATCTCCTAAACAAATCTTTGTATAAGTATAGTATTTCATTACACTACCTTTAATATCCGGGCGTAATTTATGGCTGACATACCATATTCCTATATGTGTTATGCGAGGAGTTTACTCGTGAAAAATAACACAAAGCTGGCCATTCATATTGACACATTCGAAGGAAAGTGTGGGGTAGGGAAGGAAGGAGTGGTGTGGGGGGTGTTCTGGGTGTAGGTGGAGGGGTTACACGAGTACCCCACACTCGTCCGATTCTCTATAACGCCTTAGATATGACGACGGGATTAGGCTTAATATCACTCAGTAAACTCCTAACATAACACATATAGTAATATGGTATGTCAGCCATAAATTAGGCCCGGGTGTTAAAGATATTGTGCAGAAATATTATATTGATACAATAATTCGTTTAGGAGATATTTGCAAAAAATAGCGTCTGACCTGCGCTGAAACGTATAGTAGACAATTTTCAAGAAGAGTGGAAGTGCTTTTAAGAGAAAGTTACCAAAATTTATGCATTCAAACAAAGGAATGTGTGTGCACGAATAAAAATTCAATGAGTTTTGGTGATAACTAAAATTGCTACCCCACTATCACCCTCACGCTCACTTGTTACACTCCCGATAAGCCTAACCCCTTTATAGTGAACAACTTTTCACCCTCCTGCTCCCTTGCTTCACTCGTGATAAGCCTAACCCCTATATAGTGAATAACTTCTCAAAACGGTCATTTTTCATACTTTTAGCTCGTATCCCGATACATACATTTGATATGGTGAGAGGTGCAAGTGATTGTAAGAGAAAGTGACCAAGAATAATTAATATAAACTAAGGACATTTATTTGTATGATTAGAAACTCATGTACATTATAATCTCAAATTTCGACAGTTTTCATTTCGAAAATTCAAATTTCGACAGCAAATATAACACTACCCTAATGCCAATTTCGACACAAAAATCATCGATTTCGACGCATGCCGAGTTACAGTATATATACAGTTGACTCTCAAATAAATTTGAGGACTTCTTATACATAACGAGCGAAATTATAATAAATATGTCACGAAATGATATCACTGTCATCTGTGAAGTGTGTGTGTGTGTGTGTGTGTGTGTGTATAGGCCTAGCCTGTGTTGTCACCGTGTGTGTGACTCGCTCGTTTTTAGTAATTACGAGTTAACCACCAGCTTCAACACTGAGTCATGTCAGGTGGTGCATTTATAAAACGGAAGGCCATATCCTTCCATATCAAGAAGGAAGGTTTTTCTCGAACAGAGAAAGAAGGAAATACCAGAATATGCTCAATAAAATGTAAGCAAATGATATCGCGTTATCTCCCCCCTTCCCCCTACCACTTCCACCACTACTACGCATGCCGACGACTCATTTCAGTCATGAGTCGTCTGCGAAAACCTTTAATACAAATTGTTATATGCATTTAATATGCTTAATACGAATTGTAATACTGTACTGTATTTACATTTGTAAAGTAACTCTTACTTATTACTATGCATTAACTCGTGTTCGTATTTTATTTTATTTTTTTTTTTATTTTTTTTTTTTATGATCCGACACTGGACATAGGCTTAATCAAGCCCGTTATCGTGGCCCAGGTCAACTGCTGCTCACACACACACGTTACGGCTTCCGAACTGGTATCCAGCCCCAGAGAGAGGGAAGTGAGGGTGATTCCCAAATACTTCATCTGTTATGGTACCAGTGAGGGTGTTTTACGACGTTCGGTGGCCTTATAGAGATGTTTGGAGCACCAATCTCTGTCAAAATTTGAGATTATACTGTATTATTGGTGATACTGAACTTGTCAACCATCACCCTCACTCTTCACGCACTACACTTTCGCTTTTAGGTAAACCTTTTTAGAATGAAAAAACATATTTTTGCTCAAGTTTAGAATTATTTTAGTCACAAAAGAGTATGGTAGAGTAAATCCGTTGATAATAAAACCATCAATAATGAAGGAGCATTGTACTGATGGAGTGCACCTCTCCCGCATCATTTAAAATTCTGCACTGGCAATGGCTTTCAGTACATGGAAAACTAATTGACTAACTTTTTAAACTACAGCTGTACTGTAATTCATTACTATATATAGTATGGAATGCATGACAAAATTTGTAGAATATATGGAAACCTTCTTGTACATGCATCACGCACACGTTACTCATCCAGCGTCTGAACATAGTCACATTCTTTTATACATTTACCAGCTGGAAGGAACGCTATCAACTCCCTGGGATGATCTTGGTGACACCACTATCAGCTTGTTGGGTCAGCCACAGGAGGGAGGCTACAGGAACCAGTTAGTTCTCACAAGCAGCAGCAGGACATATAAGGGCGATCTCTTTTGGAAGTTTCAGGACGACTATGATTGGCAAGTTAATGTGCAGGTAGGTGCTTACATTTGTATAGGCTCTGAAAGTAGTAATGTTTTGAAGAAGTCGAGATAGATACAGTTGTACCCTATACTTGTGAAATTATATATGGACATGGATGCAGTTGATATCCATAAATTTTCTTTCCTGTCAACATATTTACACAATCAACAGTCATGCACAGCCTCTAGAATGATAAGTTATTAGAAGGCAAGGAGAAAATTAAACTAAAATCTGCTATTATACAGGTATACTGTATTGGTTTATGAAACATGGCAACTTGAAAGTGTGTCCCTTATTCCCTTCAGCATGGTGACTACATATTAGTTATTTTGCTGTGAGTAATGACAGATGTATATTAGTTGCCATGGGGAGGATACCTTTCCCAGGGGAATAAGGAAATTTTGAGTATAGTAATCCCATTTGGATGTGATCCCCCTTTTATTATTGTACACTTGCTATTGCCAAAAATTCATTTGCTTGAAGATGACCCCACACTTAAGGGGAGAGATCATCATCATCGTCAATATCCCCTTTCCGTTTTAAGGAGTGGGGACTCTGTGGTGGTGATAATTTCTCTAGCTTTAATGATATATATAACTTTGATTTCTTGATGACAATCTAAGCACAATTTTTTTGGTAAAGATAATGGGAGTTTGATAAACTTGGCTTATTGATTGTGATCTTTACCTTTGTGATGGTGAGTAACAGATAGTTCCGGATGATGATGGGACACAAGGAAGCTACACATTACAGCTTGGACTCACTAATGTGGAGCGTCAGCCCTTCAAGTTTTCATTCCACATTGCCACTCCACACACAGGTTTCCACAACTTCAAGTTTGACCTTATGCTAGAGTAAGTGATGTCTTTGGTTTCACTTTTCTTCTCTCATATATAATATATAATCATATCCATATATAAGGAGTGGAGAGTTCCAGGGCCAGGACAGGGTAAAATAGGACTTTAGTATTTGTCATATCCTACTTTATTCATCTGCTCCTTCCAGTATATCATCATCTGTTCAAATGCATTTACAAGGAACAAACCTCTCTCTGCATAAAAAAATCCACCAGATATTCACCCGTTTCATTAACTTTAGTTTACACCAGACAATCATTCAGCTGGTATCAGAACTTCCTCAGTCTGTATGATGTCTTTTCAATATCACTATTATTGTCATACAGTACTGGACCACAATAATGTCAGACACTTATCATATTCTTCTGGGTACAGTCCCCTATATACTGAATAATTTTTTTTTTCAGCCAAGCACGTCCACCATATCATTTGAAGATAGACTGTGTAACTTTCATGGGGGCCGGAAATCTTGAGGCCACTTTTACAAGCTTGACCTTCAGTAAAGTTGAGGGGGATATCTCTCTAACACTGAAGGATGAGGAAGAGGCTCGGGGCACTACCTACATGCTTCAGATTGACCTTACAAATGACTCTGCTCCAGATATGATTGATGTGGAAGGGGAGTTAGAGTTCAAGAGTAATGATGAGTATTGGGAGTAAGTATCAAATCACCTTTGGTACTGGTAATGATTATCAGTGCCTATTAAAATGTGGGTGTATGTTAATTTAAGAGTCTGTACTGTACAGTAGTTTGAATAATTCTGAGCTGGTTCTGATTACAGTAATATTTGCATACCGGTATGCAAAGAAGTTTATATTAGATAAAAAGGCACAGTCAACTCATCATGTTATCCCACAGTCTCACTCTTTCCATGTGTATCATGCTTCTTTATTGTTTGAATGTTCTATTTATGATGCAATATTTTGACCTATACATTTTTTGTAGATTCCCATCTCATCTTTTCTTTTCCTGTGTATTTTAAGATTATTGATTGGTAGTACTTGTCATCTGTAGTTGTACTGTTAATAAATAAATAAAGCAAAAACCACTAATTCACTTTCTTGTCTCTAAGTCAACTTATACTGCGAGGCAAAGTACGGCAGGTGACAAGAGACCCCGGGGAGCTGACACTTTACTTGTTATGGCCCCGACTTGACCCCTTCACTTTCAAGGCCACTGCAGAGCATCACATAAATACTGACCAGCAACTTCTTATTATCAAGCCAACCATGTCACTTGATCTCACTAGAGCCAAGTACGGCTTCTCTGGGGAGGTGAGCATAGTGCTATCTACAAAGGAGAAAGACAGTACAATAAAAGGGGTCCCTAATATTCATGCATATACAGGACAGTATAGTCCATAAGTTAATTTCTTAGTGATGCCATATTGAGTGAATGTACAGTTGCCCACAATGAAAGTGTTAGAATTTTTTCAATAGTTGTGGATGGTTAAGACGTATGGCAACTCCTACCCAGCATTTCCCACTTCCTGTGGTATGAGTGTAACAGAGCTGGTGATTGGCTGACACAAAATATATACTGTACACGGTTTACTGTATATATTTATTTCAATATTTGGTATTATCATTACTTCGCCACGCTACATTTGAGGTCTAATAATCGAAATTGAATTTATAATTATACAACACAAGATGGCTACAATGAAAAAAATTGCAAACCATATTTAGTAAATTGCATATTGGAATAAAACATTCGTTGGCACCAACACATACCTGAGGATCAGCTAATCGGAAGCAGAAGCCTGAAACTCAATGGAGAAAGTCTATGATATTTTTTTGTTTGAATTAGCAATTCTGCAGACTGAAACATTAAAAGAATCACTAACTTTCATAAGCTCAGTAAACACTGTTCATGAGTGTTGGTGCATACAAAATTTTGCTCAGACATCTATAAGGACAGATAAAAATTTAAAAACAAAATCATACTGATTTTTCCTATATTTTCATCAATATCTTTGTTTGTTTTTAAATATAGACTCTACATGGACTTCTTGAGGCATTTTGTGTTTCTCCATCATTTCTTAATAATGTTTGACTAAGTTAGATTTCATGCATATAAAACTTATGAAATACCTACCGTATACAGTTGAATGAAATGCATTAAGTCAGTGTAATATATATTTAATTTGCTAAGCTGTAAACCTTAATATGAATGGAGATAATATACAGCATTATGCATAGTTTGGTTTCATAGTGCATGAAATTATGGGTGTCAGTAACACTTGAGGTGGGGAAGGCTAGCACCTCAAAGATTGACAACCAAAAGTTTTTCATTTCTTCTAGAGGCAGTAGGTTATCTTCACTCTGATATGAGAAATGTTAATATTTTCATTGTAGGGAATAGCCTACTTGTAAATCACTAATAAACTTTAGATAGAAGAGAATTAGTGAGGATTTTTCCTATACATAAGGCTGATTATACCGTTTGAGTTATGAGGTGTGGCATTAGGTGCTTTGGGGAGTGTGGAAGGGGTGGCGAAATTGCAGTAAGGGTCATCACTCAGCTCGGGGCTTCAATTTTCGATCAGCTGATCGTCATGTTTGAGTATGAAGTGCCAGTGCTGTCAAATGTTTGTTTTTCAGTTTAATACGTATAGGATGTATTTTTTCGCTGCATCCTTCATATATTGAGTATTAATAAGTTTGATATTGATTACTGGACATAATATTTAGCATGTATACATTCTCATGATACCTTTACAAATTCATATCACAGGAAGTGGGAAATGCTGGATGGGAGTTGCCATACATCTCAACCATCCACAACTATTGAAAAATATGTAACACTTTCATGATGGGTAACTGTACATACCTGTACTTTGTTTGTCTGCATCACAGTTTCGTCGGGAAGGGCAGCAGCTGGACTTGACAGGCATCCTGGACTGGGAACGTGAGTCATCAGGACCTCAGCAGGTGGTTCTCCGTTCTTCACTAGTTTTCAATAGTGGTGCAGTGGATGGACATCTAACCTTTGACCTACCAATGGTAGAGGGTTGGCATAGCAACAAGGCTGACATTCACTACGAAACACGAGAGGAGCGACACTGGTTCAGGTAGGGCTGCAATATAAGCTAGGTTTGTATTCTGTATTCGTAAATACATATCGATATGATAGAATCTTTGTGTACTGTGGCATGCATTATATTTTTACATCTTTCATTTCATTCTTTTAGTATTATGATAGTTATCTGTACTGTAGTCCAATGTTGGAGCATTAAAATCAGTCAGAGAACACATTTTGGTGGAGTTATATTACTTTTGCATACAAATAAAGCCAAAACTACGGGGAGGTTACTGCTAAATCCATCAAGTTTGAAGGAGATAATACTATTTACAGTACTTTTATGTTTTAATTAATCCAGAACTTTGAAAAGTTTGATATAAATGGGTGATGTTGAACAGATCAACTATAGAAACTGGGAGTGATGTGACGACCATCTCAGGCAACATGCAGGGTGAGGGATTTCCTGCTGCGGATGGCTCCATCACCTTCACTTCCACACACAAATGGGAGAGCCAGCCTCTCACACTTAACTTCAAACAGGTACTCTGCTGTATATCCTCTCAATTTGCTTGATGAGTTGAAGTCTTATTCCTTCACAGAAATTTCCATTAACCTTTAAAGCATGGGGATGTTTATACCTAGCCTCCTCTGTAGAGCGGGCCTAGACAATATAAAGTAAACAAACTTTTGTCGGCTCAAAGCGTCTAAACTACTAAACCTAGTTTAATAAATGGTACATGATATTGAAGTACAAACCTTAGATGTCTTTTGATGTCTTTGCGAAGTCAATAAAAACATCTGTAGGACATGGCGAGGCTAGACGGGGTGCAGACTGGCTAGTAGAGGAAGAGCAATTAAATTCCATCCTCTCAAAGTTAGCGACAAGGCTAGACTGAGTGAGAGGGATTGTAAGAGCGTGGATGATTGCAGGCAGTGTCACAAACACATGCTGGCCTGCTAGAGAGCCTAATCATACAAATCAGGCAGTGCACAAATTTGAAATGGGCTCACATTTCAAATACAGTCACCAACGGTGTACGGAACACATGGGAGGTGGTGCTGTAAGGGTTAAATGCTGGCCAATGTAGAATAGTAGCAGCTTTTCTTTATCTCACCTGCCAAGGCCTTATTGGGGACCTGCCAAACCATTCCAGAAGGGTTATTCACTCAAGAGGTGCAGAGGATTAGTAAAGTAGTAATTTAACCCTTAAAGACCTATCAACGCCTTAAGGCGTTAATAGACATTTTGGCCCTAAAACCGATTAACGCCTTTATTTAACAGCCCATAAATAACTGCATGGGCTACATATAGCCACAGCAGTAGTACCAAAGGAAAGCTCTAGCCTTGGACTATTGTAATTGATCGTGATTGGCTGACTTCCCCCCCCCCCCCATATGGTGTAGGTGGGTGTGGCCAAAGTACATCCACACCCACTCTGTGTTATCTGAGCCTCTCATACTCTCCTTCTCCCTGCCTCTCTTTGCCTCCCCTAGCTCTTATAGCCATTGGACATTAGTATAACACACTTTCAAACACTCCAATACATTGTGCATGCATGCGTTAGCGTTATCACAGGTATGCACAGTTGTATGCAAAAATGACTTGTATGTTGCCTTTTCTGTCTATTTCAGTGCATTTATATACTCGTTTTACATACACAAACACGCAAGCACACATCGAGGTACACATACTCATGCATCTATGCATTATACACATGCGTAACACATGCGTATGCTTTCGTATGTTATTTGGGGGGGTAACTGTCATATTATTTTCCGACTTTGACGTGCTGCTATACTCTAACCAGTGGAGATAGAAGACTTTTGTTTGCATATTCTGGTGTGTAAATTAAACCTCTACAAACCTATAAGAACAAAACTAACCTTAGAGTAACTTTAAAAATCTGGTTGTATTTGCGGTTGGGGGTGAAGGCTGTCGTAACGAATTGCGGTTCTTAGGGGTTAAGGACAGTTATGTATGAAATGTTTTTGATCACAAGATGGTCACCAAAATATTAGTGTCTAACTTAAATTAAGCAGTTGTTCAATTATCTTAGTATGTGTTGGACATACAGTGAATCAATACAAGTATGAGCGAGTGTACCATTCTGGAGCGGTCTACTAACTGAATTATATTATTTTCATTTCCTTCTCTCATATTTCCAAAGTTCATTTAAAGTTCAGTACATGATATTCCATGCTTCATTCTGTTGGTGCATAGTAGTATGATATATCCATTGCTCTTTGATACTCATCCAATGATTTGATATTCCAGTTTTTCGAATGACATTACTTTGACAGTTCACTTTCTTAATAAAATCATATAATTTGAGATATTGTTGTGTCTTTTCTTTCAGGATCTAACTAATGAGGGATATGAGGGGACATATCACCTGGAGTGGCCCACCTGGAATGCCACCTCCTCTGCTTGGATGCGCAGCCCTGTCCATGCCTCACTCAAGCACCACTTCCTCGAGGCAGGTCATCGGGGTAACTTCCAGATCACCACTAGGCATACCAAGAACAAACCTATTATTATTAATTATGGCTTCAAGGTATGTGCTATTCCTTGGGTTTGAGACATGTGAAGGCCTGTCCAGTTTTAAACAAAATAGTATGTCATTGGCCAAAATAAAACTATATAAGTGTCGGTAGACTGAAAAATGCATAAAAAAGACTTGAACCCCAGGCATATACTGACTTATACTAGAAAATATTGGGCCCTATATTCATATTTTAACATGCTGACTGTACCAGTATCCAGTAAATTAGAGGTTTAGAATTGCCAACTAAGATTTGGCATTTTGGCACTATCCCACACATTGAGTTGCTCGTGTGGCCTCATCCTAAGGGGGGCACCACCATATGTTATAAGATTAGATAGGTTGGCAAGACTGGAGCTCTAACTGTGCTGTCATATTTAGGGTTTAATGTGTAACCTTTTACTATTTCAAGCTTGTGTTTTTTGTTTTGTTTTTTCAGTTCCCAGTTACAGGAGACGTGACAGTGGAGTTGGGAGTATTGTATGCTCAGTTTACATTGAAAGTGAAAACTGACCGTGTCACAGTTGTGCTGGGACCTGGGCGTATCAGACAACGCACTTCTCTTGAGTTCCACAACATCCTCTGGCCCTTTGGAATATCCTACACAAAGACCACAAATCGCAAATCTAACACAGAAGTTGAGGTGTGTGATAAATTCTATTTAATTCTGGTGTGACCCAGTAATGTAAATTTGGTCACTTTTCACAAGTTACCACAACAGGAATTCATAGTAGAAATATATATAATTTCTTGTAGTACATCCTGTGATTTCAGTGATTTTGACAATCATTTCTGTAGGAAATGCTTTGTTTTGGAGACAGCCCCCACCCACATAATCAACAATCTTGGGGGAGAGCCTGTGGAATCAGGTGTTTTGGGTGGAGAAAAGAACATGATTTAGCATATTGATATTCTTATTAGTTTGTTGACTAACCATAAATATAAAAAAAAGGGAAATGCAAGCCAAATTTAGGTTTTCAGTTGTCAGCAACCATAAGTGCTGAAGAATGGAATAACTGAGCCATGTTTTGTTTGTATGGCAGACTGCGAGGACCTTAGAACTTTTTGACCTGGACATTACTACAAGACGGATAACCCTTGACTTCACACGCAACACTGCCCAGTCTGGCCGCCATTCTGTCATAAAAGGTGAGAGGATTTTAATGTTGATATATCACTTCTTCATTATCCTTATACAGTATTATGTGTGCTTGCTCTCAACAAAAGAAAGGGGTACTAAGAATGACGCTTCTATCTAGCTCTTCCTATTATTCCCGTTTACGCACTTTTATTATTACAGTCTATTAGATACAGAAAATTATTAAACAATTATTCTTGAGGCAGTGAGGGTAAACAACACTGCCTCTTGAGGTACTATGTTGTCCAGAGACACTTACAATTTCCTCCAAGAATTTGTGGATCTCGAGAAAGAAGTTTTGCTTGTCGTTGAATGATCGCCATCTGCCAGTTTTCAGAGTCATATTTTCAGTTAATAGGTAAGATATATTGCATTTCTCATGATAATACAAATTTTGTAGAGTGAGCACTTCACCCAAGACTATTAAAGGTGAAATAGAGGAGTTGAGATGAGTATAATGTTATCCTTATTATTAGGCTACTTACCCGCCCAGACTCGCACCCCAGCCCCCCACCTCCCCCTCCTTACCCTCCTCCTGTCACTTGAATAATTTATTGTTTAAGTTTATAATAATACTTTGCCGTACTAATTTACGCAACATACATGTCAATAAAAATATTATAATGCTGTTTTACACAGATTGAGAGCCATTGGGTGTTCATTTAACTAAGAAATGCATAGTAATATTGGCGATACAGATCATTTATAAATATTAACGGTCATCCTTCTGTCCTTACTCCTTCAGTTGTTTAACAAACGTTAGACGAGGAGGGTGTTGCCAAACACCCCTGCTGGCAGTATGGTCTTATATTTCTTATGTATATTATTTGAGTGGCAATTGAAATGGCTCTCTATCTGTGTAAAACAGCATTATAATTTTGTTATAAACATGTATGTTGTGTAAATTACTTGGTATGGCAATGTATTATTATACAATTAAGCAATAAACAATAAATTATTCAAGTGATGGGAGGAGAGTAAGGAGTGGGAGGTGGGGGGGGGCTGCTTGGACAAGTTACTCTTGGTAAGGATTGAAGGTACTGTTAAAGGTCTTCCCTTCATGCCAGTTGATGGTTGAAGGGAAGGTCCGTGCCTTGAACCTCATGACTCTTAGGACTCTCAGACCTTTGTTGGTTATTACATTTCTTACTGTTTCCTGCATTTTATATCAGACCAGTGCCAGCTACACTACACAGTATAAACATACATGAAAATAAAAAACAGGGAATGATGGATTATCCCCCCAAAATTGGGAAATATTGTGTTTTCCATTTCTGTATCATAAATTTACTGATTTGTGTATTATCACTGGAACTAGGATGTCTGGTTAAAGGGAAGAAAAGATTTTAATATGATAAATATATTTTAAATATGTAATAAATAATTACATTATTTTCTTTGATCAGTGAATGCTCTGGATCGAGAAATAATTCTGGACGTAGGGTATGACTTAACTCCGGACAACTTCCACACAAAGTTCCTCCTCTCTTGGGCCAGTGATTCCAACATAGAGCTGGATATTAACTGGCAGGACATCTCTAGGGTGAGTGCTGACAGTCTTTATGATGTATTCATTAAGAAACTAAGAATACTTGTGATGCTTAACATTTTGCACATATTCCATGTCGTAAAACAGCAGAGTAATGACACAATCCTTTGCTGTAATGCTAAAGTAACATTACTAAGGTTAAATCATGACATAAATATATTGTTCTCAGTTATAACATACGCATGACAATATCTTACGTCAAACCTCTTGATACTTTGGCCTTCTAGGGATTTGACAAAGAGCATGTGCTGAAGGGGAAATTCTCACAGCCATTCCGAACCATGTTGCTTGATGGTTATTACAAGCGCTCTGCCAGAAACCTTACTGCTCTCATCAAGTTCAACTGGGACACTGATAATCAGAGGTAACAATGACTTGATGATACAGATGAACACAAACGAACTTTAATGCCACAAAGAGCAATATATTTTAGTTATAAAATAAGGGTAATTGAGGATATACTTATTTATATTAACATTACCTTTCTGATTCAACTGGAGCTCTGGTGATCAAACTAATGGACAGATTAAATGAAGAGAAAAATTCATTATCTAACGCCACCACCATCAAAGGCAACATCCATGTCTCATATTACCCCACTCGAGTGTAGGGGCCTGAGGCAAAGCTGTCATGGCCTGGTCATATAATGTTATAACAGAAAACCTCTAAATACCTCTCAGATCCTCGAGTCCAGGCAGCATATTGAATCAGTGATGATAATGTTAATTCTGCTGCTGTATTTTTCCACATTTGTAGTGTACTGTATTAATATATTGAAATCTAATTCTTCACCTTCACCTGTAACCTTTATCTCTATAATGACAGTGGGGAAGAAGAGGCAGTGGGTAAGCTACAGTGGACCAATGTTGGCACAATGGGTCGTCTCCATCACAAAGCCTTTGTCAATTTTGTTCATCCAATGTTGGAGAAGGTGAGACTTGAACAATTTATATCTTAGACCTGTGTTTGTAAATAATCTGTGTAACAAAACCATTCTTTATTCAATATATCATCTATATTTATTACTCTATATAATAGATGTGTCCTCTTTTGTTGATTTTAGTTTTCATGTACAGTATATGTATTTAGTAAATTATGAGTTTATTAAGGGGAGGGTATAGTTTTGACATTTTTGGAGATTATGATTCCTCCAAACTATTCCAGGCAACAGGATACCATTATTTTTCTTCATCTGGGTCTGTTTCCTGGCATACTTTGGAGGAATCAAGGCACTCCAATCTATCAAAAGTATACTCTCCCCTTAAAGACTGACCAGAAAATGAAACTTTTACAATATATGTCTATCTATACAGGACCTGAGGATTGGTGGTGAATTGCGTCAAAACCACCAAGAGTTTCTGGCGTTGGAGGGAGTGTTCCAGTACTCCCCTGATCCCCAAAAGGACCTCAATATTCAGATGCTAGTGACTACTGATGAGGACCCTGAGCACCCAGACACTGTGGTGGTCGAAGAGAGAGTAGGCTTGACACATGGTGCAACCAAGTGAGTTTAAGAACTGGGAAAATTTAATGCAATATTATTTTTATAATGCATTTTTCTGCTAGCCAATTCAGGAAATTTAAAGTTTAAGGTTGTCTTCATTCTTGTGTTTTGGGTAGTCACTGCAATAACTTACTTGAATTTTCAGCTTGACTGTGCAAACCAATGGAACACTGACTCTGAACGAGATAAAATGTGAACTGGTGCAAGACTTTATTTATATTCACTCTGATGGTCACCACAGCACTGCTAATGTGGCCACCATATTCAACCTCATAGAGAAAACCTTACAATTCTCGGTAAGTTGTGATGTGCATGGGTGAGGGCACATTTTTGTGTGCATGGGTAGAGGGTTACGTAGGAGTTTGCATTGACCTGTGTTATGGCAACAGGCTTTGTGGAACCTTCATCAAAAGTTGTGGCATAACAAAAAAATTCTTGATATAAAAAATCATTATTATAATTTTGTTGCAAGCCTCCTCATTTGATACGAGTTGATAAGTCTGACAACGGTTCAGCACATAGGGAAGAGTTAACACATAATATGACCAGACCCTGTTCACACGAGGCATTTACTATGATAAAGTTCAGTCAGTTACTTAACACCTTAGAATACTTACAGCTAAAGTACTTTATAATTACCCTTAAAAGAAAGTCACCCACACCACAAAATGTACATTGAGGAAACTACAACATATTTGCCTAACCTGAAGAGGGCCCAAGCAAAGCCAAAACTGTAGCTTTCTAGGTATACATTACATTTTTGTGCTCTGTGGCTATATTTTTTGTCATTCATGGTGTCATAGCATTGTAAACAAGACTTCACTGGTGATATGTGTTTTAATTTCTTATGATTTGATGCTCAAAATGTTATGAAAATGGATAGCACATACACACACACATAATTTATAATTATGAATTTTCTCCTTGGTGGCCCAGGTGGAGACCATGAAGAAGAAACTGGTGGACTTGATGGTAGAGTTACAGGAGAACATACATGGAGGCTGGAGTGTAGCTGCTGGTAACCATCCTGGCCAGGACAGTCCATTGCTTACATACCTGGAGGTCCATCCTACCCACAATGTCATCACCATTACTCTTGATAACCTTCTCTCCAATGACTCCATTGACCCAACCACCACCAGCTATGACACTTCTTACCCCAGGTGTAAGTAACTTGTGACACCCCCTCATATATCACATCAGTTTTAACCCCTTCAGCACAGTGTCATACTCTATTTGCTAGGATTTCATTGATTAACTCCTTGTGAATACTGCCAGGTCTTACCTTAGGAATTGTTGGCTATTAAAACACATGACAAAAATCATGTCTTTATTACCAGGATAATGCACCACAACCAGAAACAAATATGTGAAATCCATAGACTAAATGGGCTTAAATGAATGCTGTCAATAACTGACAGGGTCACCATCGTATCCCACCCCTTCCTGCGACAATAGTTGGCTGTGTCACCAGCAATAACACAGATCTTCCCCCGTTGGCCACAAGTAGGGTTGCTCGCAGTAAGCACCTTGCCGTCAGTAACTGGCCGGATCACAAGTAATAATACCGTTGTCAGCCAGCAGGGTCACTGACAGCAATATAGTACTCCCTCTGTTAATAGCTGGCAGGTTCACCAGCAGTAGTACAGCGGCACAGCACTCCACCCATCAGCAGGCTGGGCAACAGCACTCCCTCCTTTAATAGCTGGCAGAGTCACCAAAAATAGCAACATACTGTACTCCCTCCATCAGATGCTGGCAGAGTCACCAACAATAACACATCACTCCCTCCATCAATAGCTGGCAGGGTCACTTGGTAGAGGTGTGGAGCAGGCTGGGGGTTGACTGGAACTGCCTTGGATTTATCTTGAAGAATATGAAGTAACCTCAGATTCACTTCACCTGGGGCCTCAAGGCTTTTACTAGATGGTTTGAAGATCTGTGGGCTTAGGCTCAAACTAGAGAGCCACCAACTATTAACCAAGGACTTAGCAGTTGTACTGACATTCCTATAAAATACATACATACTAACACAGTACTTAAATGCTTATACCATCCTATGATTGGAATATCCAGAACTGTGGATTTTGGATCCAGCTTTTCTGTTATTTATAAAGCATTGCATTCAGTTTCTGGCAGTTTTATTTTCTGATAATTGCAGATCTGATAGTTATTACTTGTATTTGTCTTAGAAAACTGTTGCCAACTATTTAATTGGAAAATATTTTTTCAGATATTGCAGAACAAATTGTGATTGAAGGTGGTATGGAGGACCAGCGTCATGCTCGGTTGAACATCAGGCACCTTCAGCCAGCCTGGATGAGTGATGTTACTGAAGAGGAATTGAAGGTGGCCGAGTGGGTTGAAGATGTCAGTTTCTTCTTTCGTCTCAATAATTCTCGGCTCCTTACGTCACAACTTGCCTGGCGACCAGAAATAAAATATGAGATGATGGTAATGTTTAAAACAAGCATTTTGGTATTTCTTCTTAACTTATTATGAGTATTAAAATAAAGAATTCTACTTTAGTTTCCTGGCAGTAAGCAGTTCGCAGCGTCAATCTTAAGTTGTTCTTAGAGCCAACTTACTGTATGGTACAGTATTCACTAATGCTGGTGCAGTACTCCAAATGTTATATACTTACAACTTCTGTCACTAGGAATACTGTATAAGAGTAAAGGACGTAATTGTTATGTCCATTTATTGCATGTAAATGGTTTAACCAACTGCAACTAATATGGATTACTATAGTTTTGTATAGTGTACTTATGTAGTATAAGGGACTGTGAATTAAAACTTCTATCTGTACAGGGTGAAGTGGGAGAACTGCTGGGGAGTTCTTACGGTCTACGGCAGAGTGTGGAGGAATGGCTACAGGTGACTATGGAGGCTGCTGGACATGAAGCCCTGGATAGGGCTGGCCCTATCTTCAGTGACTTTTTACAGCATGTCAAGCCTATTGTACACCACAGCAGGTTGGCCTCATTGACTGTTATATGCTGTTTACTTGGCTGGTCCTGATAATAGTAATACAGTAAACCTTCGCTAACTCGGATCAATTGGGAGAAGACCCTTGTCGAGTTAACCGAAGATCCGAGATATCAGAGGGCTTAAATTTGATGTGTACGACTGACCGCATGCAACATGTGCTTTCATTCTTATCTCTGGTTCCCAACACAGCTGTGCACACACAAAAACATGACAATTAAAAAAAGGATATGATAGTGCAAAATATATCTAATAATTTATATTAATATGAAATGTGGTGTTGTGGTGTGGTAATAGGTGAGGAAGTGTGAGAATCAGAGCTGGTATCGGGTCAGTTTATCTGTCACGGCATACTTGTTGCCACAGGGACACATTATTCCCGCAATTTTTTTTATTTTTTTTGCTGACTTCTCATACAGTAATCTCTTTTCAATAATGCTGAAGAGAAAGCTTTCAAATGACTAGTAGCGATGCAAAGAAAAGAGAGATCATCACATTATATGAAAAAGTCAGTATTGTTAAGCGAAATGAGAAGAGGTGGCAACAATTGGCCATGCTTTAGGGTTGATCCAAACAACTGTAGAGCGCATAGCGCTTCTTAATTCACATTAAAGATGCATCTCCCATGTAGTCAACTATACAGTAAAAGTCCTAAAAAGGCCATGAGCACTGGAACTCTAAAACCCCTCTCTAATTTCACTAATATATCTAGTTTCTGTGCCACACTTAACGTAACATACGTCTTCCCACATTTGTTTCTAACTGGTTTCTTGGGACCCATGGTAGCAGGCAAAACAGTAAAAATTAGGTAGAAATGTAAGAGTAAACTTTTGGACTTTTACTCTAATAACAGGGCAAAGATCAAGTTTGTTAATGGATAATGGAACACTACATGGAGTTACAGAAAGTGGTGGATGATTTTCAGTCTGTATGTAAACAAAGGAAACTGAAGGTGAATGTGGGTAAAAGTAAAGTGATGGTGTTTGAGAGAGCAGAAATGGAAGTGATTGACTTTGCTACACCCTACAGAGTGGATTACCAACTGGGACGAAGTGTGAGATAACTCTGAGGGGTGAGAGGATGGAGGAAGTGAAGGAGTTAAGTACCTGGGGACAGTTATGTGTAAACATGGAAGTATGGAAGGAGAAATTAGGGAGAGAGCAGTGAAGGGTAGACAGGTCATAGGATCACTGGGGAGGATAATGAAGGGTAGAAGTATGAGTATTGAAGTGAAAAGGGGACTACGAAATAGTATAATCCTGCCAACACTGACGTATGCGTCGGGGACTTGGACATGGAGTAGGGCTCATCAGTCGAGAATAGGTGCTGTGGAAATGAGTTATCTGAGAGGTGCATGTGGACTGACAAGGTGGGATGGAGAAAGTAATGAAAGTGTGTATAAGAGATGTGGTATGAGTGAGAAGGCAATCGGTATTGAGTGTGGAGTGGTTGAGAGAGTGAAACGTAATACTTTGAGGTGGTTTGGACGTGTAGAGAGAATGCAAGGTGATGAGTGTGTAAAGAAGGTGTATGGAAGTGAAGTTGTGGGACCTGGTGTGAGAGGCAGACCACCAGTTAGATGGCAGAACAGAGTGGAAGAGTATGTAAAGGAGAGAAACATGAGGGGGAGGGGAGGGCTTGACCAAGTAAGGAGGGAGTGTTTGAACAGGGAAGACTGGAGACTTTTCTGCCGTGGCCACCCCCTTCGGGGGAGTTCCCGGAGGGAACGAGGCGTCAGAGCTATAGATAGATAAATAGACATGGAGTCACCGTAGTAACCGTCATGACTGTTGCATGTGTGGCTCCGTGGCTTGCTTGACACTGATGCAGCCAATTATATCAGTACATCACCATTTTTCAGGCAATATGGTTAATTAATTCAAAACATTCAGTTTCTTATATGTACCTGTTATGGTAAAAGCATAACTGTTATATGGTCAGTCAACATTGGGTATAATTGTATGGTAAAGAGATGGTAGTTCAAGTTTTGTACAAAATTAACTTTCACCACCTCTCAGACTGTAACCCTTTGTGATGATGCACCCATCCAACTTATCCAACTTATAAATATCCAACTTATAAATATCCGACTTATAAATATCCGACTTAGCAAGGGTTTACTGTACAGTATGTTTTTAACAACTTAAAAGCCAATGGTTCTTTCAACTTGTGCCAAGAAATACCGTCATAGTATAGGTTAAATATTTTGTGGAACAGAGTGAAGGAATCTGTTTCTTACAATTTACTAATAGTATATATTATTAATGCTCCTTGCAGAAATGAGTCTGGTGAATTTGTAGCAGATATGTGGAAACTCTACAACAGTATGAACTCTACTGCTGTTGAACTTAATGTCCAGGAGTCTGTCCAGTTCATTGTAACCACCATCATGCAATCTCTTGAAGAAATGTGAGTGAAAGGGTAATTTTTCTGTTTTGAAATTACAATAAATCTTTGCAGTCTTCTGTGTTCTTAATTTGTGGATTCAGCATCAGGGCATCTGTCAATAAGTATCTTTGATATTGGTAGATATGATTTAGTAATTTAACTGTATTGTATAAAGAAAAATGATCAAAGAAATGCATGTATGGTTGACCAGAGTAATTCTTATACAGGGTATATAGAATTAAGTCCTGCAATGAATAGTCTACCAAGTGACTCGGTGATTGAAAAACAACAAACCTAATAATAAAGCTGTATTATAGTTACATAGTTTTGCATTCTCTATATGTTGTAAACCCTCTAAAACAACAGCGTGTGTACAAAATCTTGTGGCCAATAGTACATCAGAATTAATGTCAGAAGAATCTTTGGCATTCAAAGCTTAAAGGGTAACTAAAATACAAGGGAATTGGCATTCAAAGCTTAAAGGGTAACTAAAATACAAGGGAAGTGGGGCTGACTTACCAAATATTAGTACTTAAGAAAACCCTGACCAAACTAGAATTGCTATGTTCTTATATTTTCCTTGTTTGTATTTTGTATGTGTTTGTGTGTAGTCCTGCCTACCAGCGAATCAAGGCCAAGATAGCAAGTGGGGAAGGTGGAGGACGCATGGGTCAGATTGTGCAGAAATTACAAGGATTTCTCAAGGAACTTCTCTCCGTGAGTTAACTTTGCATCCAATTTTTCAATCCAGAGTTCATGTCCGTCTTTTCAGTTTTCATTCATGGTTACAAATATTCATACGTTCCAACATATACTGATATAATGTACATTTATTGATAAGCTACACTTCATATGGTTATTTATGGTTACCAGTGTGACAATCCAATTAATTTAATAATCCACTGTATAGTATGCATGACTATACAAATAAAATGTTGTATGGTGACATTGAGATCCTGTACCGTATGTAAAATCAGATGAAGCTGTATCTCTGATTTGATGTAATGGATTTTTGTGTATATATTTGTTTGCCTTATGATGGAATTAGGTAGGATGTCATGCATTTCATATGTTTTATAACATCTGGTTGATGTTACCAATTTAGAAACATTTTATGTAGATATCTTTTGTCTGTAAAAAGAGTCATTAATATAATTTTATGATGTGTAATGTGAGAATTTTTGTGGGTACTCTGTCCTTACTTTCTGTATTTATACTTACCTTTTCTACCTATAGCACAAGAGCCTCCCCACCCCTTGAAGAAAGGGAAATGTAGTATTGATGATGATGATAATGATGTAATGTGTTGTATGTATCCCTGTCAATTTTATCACAATTAATAATGTTCTGTTGTTTTAGGATGTCAGAGGACAAGGGTTTAAGGAGAAGCTCAGAGAATTACTCACACTGTTTACACAAACTCATGATCAGGTAAGTGTCATCCTCATAATATTTTAGTATGCCCGACTTGACTATTGTTACAGTATATACATTAGTGAATATCTTGTCCAAAGACTTTATAAAAATATGAATAAATTGGTTAATTACAGTACAGTTTTACAGTAAGATAAACTGATAAATTAATCATTGAATACTGTACCACTTTGGTTGAACCCAGGAAGTTAAAGATTGGTTAGCATGGGTAACTTGGCACATATTTATATTGTGCTTGAAAGCATTAGATGTCTCTATACATTAGTACTGTTAAGTACTGGTTTGTTCTTTGTTATTTGCTACAGTTTGCCAAGCAGTTATATCTGCGAGCTCGTGCGGCTGTCCAGGGTTTCACCAATCGCCTCGGGGAGTGGTTTACCAATAAATGGCGAGCAGTCTACAACAACTACAAGCCACACATCCTTCGCACCTTTGATTCTGTTGAGACAAATGCATGGAACTTAGCGAAGAAGATAATAGGTGTGTAATAAGCCAAATGAAGCTGCTGTAATTCTTTGGTTTGTACTCCATGCCCTTCAGTAAAATAACATTACATTGTTCATGCTTAATTTCTGAAGAGAGTAATAAGAATGTTCATTACTGTATCCATACATACACATGGGAGTGAAACTGTATACTGTACATTGTTAACATTTCACAATATGTGTAATATTTGTAATAGAGAATAACCAAGAATGTTCTTACTACTATAAACATTAATCAGGATGGCTAGAGAGGCTGGGTTTAGAGATCAAGACTTCGGCACACTACCTCCGCTTGCAGCAGCTTGGTGCTTACTTGGAGGGCATCTATCGTGATTTCTCTGAGAAATCCAACCGGGAGAACATGGAGAAATACTACTCTATATTGCTAGAGAAATTAAAAAGTGGCATACAAATGGCTTTGGCTAAAGGTACGAAGTTCAATTTCTCTGATTATCCTCAGGTTTGGTAGATGTGCATTTTATTTTGTGGTGTGAAGTTATTGCATATATATTATATTGTACACATTTTTGTGTCTCATAGATGTTTATCTTGGAAACTAATTCAGACTGATGTGTGTTTTAGCTTATCTATAAGCATAACTGAAGTTAATGTTTTAATATTATATTATAAACCCTTTCCAACTTTCTTTTAAGTACTGTGCATCAGATCTTTCTGTTCTTTGTCTGAGCAGTTGCACCTTTTGTGGAGGACTGGGTAGGCGAATTGAAGAAGGCTTGGCAAACCCTGATGCAAGCTCACATTGCTCAACGAGTGCGTGGGGTTGTAGTTGCTGCTTATAACAAGGTCAGATATAATATCCTTTTGAAAAAAATTACTGTATAGGCTCATTAATGATTTAAAGTTACCAATCTATGCATCATCTTTAAGTTGTAATATAACAAATTAACATGTCTTTAGCTTAGTTTTTGTTAGGTGACTTCTGGGTAGCTCACCTTACCACATAATTAAAGTCCAAGGTAGTAAGAAGATACCAAGGTAGGTTCTAGTGAGTTTATTGGGCACAGGAAAATAGATGACAACGTGACAACTTGTTGCCTTGCCAGACGCCTTACATTCTTACCTGTTGTATCTTTATAGGATTGAGTCAAACTCGTAATGTCTCGTATTTTAAAACCCAATTATCATATTTTTCTTTAAAGTTATGTATGTTTTTGGCATATATATCTGTACATCTTTATATCCTTTTCTATTAATTAATTTCTTACAGTGTCCTCTCATTGTAGATATTCCTTGTTGACACAAGATATCTATATCTATCTTTTATTTTTTTGTGACACATTTGTAAACCATTATCATATCTCCTCTTTTTTGTCTTCCAGTTTAGATAAGTTTAGTTTCTCTAGTCTTCCTTCATAGCTTAGTTCTCTTAGACTAGGTAATAATCTAGTTTCTGCTCTTTGTATTTTTCTAATAGGGTGCTTTCAAAGCTCCAACATGGCCAAGGCCATGTAATTTCATAAGCTATTAAAATTTCACAGTGTTTGTAAAATAGAGGAGTTAATGGAGTGTACAGTATAATGAAAATGTTACTGCAATTTATTTTTAACTTTGGAGATTTATGGCTAAATATTTACAGTTTGTGTGGATGGTGAGGTATGTGGACATAAGTGGTCATGTAATGGATATGACAGCCTTTCTTTTGGAGCATGGGTGGACCATCTTCTCACAGACTGGTGTTCAGGCTTCACAAAAGTAAGTTGATTTACATTACAATATTAAAGAAAAAACTACAAAGGATACAATTATTTCTAGACATTACTAAGTAGTGCAGCATGAGGTAGATATGACAGACATATTCCAGTACTGCATCCAAATTCTCAAGAAAACCTATTTTTCAAACAATGAGAAATAATATATATACAGTATTGAGCAAACTTTGAGGCCTTATAGCTATGGCAGCTTACGTATCATTGCTGGTGTTATATTATAGCCCTCGTGTTCTCCCTGGCTGATGCAATGGGTTTTAATGATATTGATATATATATAAAAAAATTGTGTTCAGGTTAAAGCACATTTGCTTCAGTCTTTGTACTCCAGTATTGGTCAGTTATAAGTATCTGCTGCTTTACTTTCATCAATGTGTGATAGGCATGGGTGCTAAACACAGACATTACAAGATGAAATAATACCCTCTGTTATATTGTACAATTGCCAGCACTTATAACTGGTACACGAAAAGAGGATTAACAGCTCTGAATGTACCAGTTATAAGTGCCGGCAACTGTACATGTACTGAACAAGATTTCTTCTGGAGTTCAGAGATCTTCGTGTAGGTGCTGAGAAGTTATCTCTCATTTGCTCAGAAATCTATGCATTTTATTTCCAGCACATTTATATATCAGATAAAGTATGAAGGAAACAGGCACATTGAAAAGGTATTACTACTAAATTAAAAATAATATGCTACAAGTTATTCAAATATCCATAATTCATTTGATTCCATTCTTTGCCTTTCTTCTACCAGGTACATCCTGGAAAAGACGTTATTCAAGTTCAGCCCAGAGAAAGGTCAGGTAGAGCTGGTTCAGAAGCTACCTCTGGATTGGCACACTTTTGCACATCGTCCATCTTGGCATGTATGTGCAGTATTGTAATGTGCATGTGGAAATATAATAGCTTACATATGTGCGTATGCTTGTGCAAGCGGGTGCATGAGTACATGTATGGATATTTCATTTTGTCATACGTATCATGGAATCCATGAATGCTAAATTGAACACACCACCTCATCTGGTATTTGATTCCCATAATCTTTAGTTCTGTTTGGAACTGTGTTACCTAGCATCTTTATGACCTTTCGTTATTTATGTCCTATTGATTTCCTGTTAACATACAGTATGTAACCCTCTTTATGAATTTTTTTCACTCCTGTAAACAAATTTCTTTATATACCGGATGTTTCAAAAGTCACTCATGGTGTTGTATTGTTTATTGAAAATTTAATTGAAACATAAAGTGGATGAAATTCACATGATAAGATCTACATTAACTGAGAATATTTATGGTACCATCTTTGATTTGGAATGTTCCTTCATAAGTCAGTGGTACACATCGACGTGTGCACCACCTTTCTCGTAGCAATCAAGCCACCATTTCAGGCATGCCTGACTAACAGCTGACAAAATTTTGTGAGTCACAAAAGTACCTGCATTTTTTATGCGTTCTTCAAGCCTTTGGAGATCCTGAGGCATTGTTCTATAGACTTTCGACTTGATGTAACCCAACAAGAAAAAATCACATGGTGTGAGATCAGGTGAATGGGGACCTCATTCCACAGCACCAATACGATCAATCCACTGATGAGCATTCCAAATCAAAGATGGTACTGTACCACAAATATTTTCAGTTAATGTAGATTTTATCATGGGAATTTCATCCACTTTATGTTTCAATTAGATTTTCAATAAACAATACAAAATCATGAGTGACTTTTGAAACACCTGGTATGTGTTATACTGTATCACCTTTTTTCCTTCTTCCAGTTACTTTACTGCTCATTGCACTCTCAAATAATTTTTTTATCAAAGGATATTACTCCCCTCCCCTCCCCTCCCTTCACCTTACCTTGCTCCACTTCACCTCCATTCACCTTACCTCACCTCACTTGACAGTGATAGGCCTAGGTCACACCATATATAAGCAGCCTATAGGACCCGCGTGTACACTAGTAACACTAGTTTACCAGCCGCCTGTGCGTGTGTTTGTCGGTTGTGTCGCCCAACGTGTTTTTGTCAGTCAGTTTCGTATACAGCCATTATCTCGCAAATATAATGAATAAATTTGTGGGTGAAATGTTTTATAGTGCTAATTGGCGAGTCAAGGTTTTGATTGTATTTTTCTCCACAAGAAGTTGTATTCAGATCTTGCCATTTCAAATCTCACCATGATATTTGGTCCCTATTAGTGACAAGATGTGAGACTTTACTGTATAAAATTATATATGTATGTGTGTGTGTATGTGTACATATGTGCTTGCTTGTGTGTGTTCTTCAGAGTCTTCATGGATCAATGTGAGTACCAGTGGTTCGTGAAGGTGTTGGGCATTTCTAACTACAGAAATAACAATTGCACCTTATTAATGCTTTGTATCTTTACCTCAATGCCAACCAGGGCTTGCCAGAATATCAGAAGTTAGCAAGGGTGCGCGAGTTCTTCACTGACCCTGACACTACCTCAGGCTACTCATTCTGGCATAAAATGATCAAACTGCACTTCAACCCCAGCCAATTTATTCCACCTTTCCATGGTACGATTTCTCGACTTTTCTGATATACTCTAACCCACTTTCTCTTATATCCTTCACTTTTTTTTCAACTGGATTCTTTGATCTTTTTTATATTCTATTTCTTTCCTGTTTTATAAGAATTAGTTTAATTTTAATTAATTTTCACTACTGTATAAGAATATTCATTGTGTCACGCATACCAAATAATATGACTCTACATACTCGTTCATTCATTCGTTTTATTCAGTAAAAAAGTACCATTTTTCAGATGCAGTTAGCAGTACAAGTAATAGATATGTACATGTATAGTTTTCAAGCTCCATACCTATTTTAAGCAGGGATTGATTTGATACGTGGTAGTACAGTCATGCCTCTTCAGTAACCTTACAGGTTTACTGCAAGCAGATTGTGGTATGTATATTAATGTGTGACTTTCTTGTATCTTTCAGCAACGGGTTACATGATCGGTGAGCAACACTTCATGACATTTGATGGTCGACCTCTGGAGTTCAAAGGTCGATGTCAGCATCTCTTGGTAGCAGACATGATTGGAGGGATGTGGGCTGTCGCAGTAAACTACCACAGCCACTCCTCTCGCACTATTGTTGTTTATGTCCACAACTCCACTATAGAACTGGCTAAGGACTTTAGAGTAAGGGAATGTAATATTATCAGAGAATTTCAGGTACTATAATTCAATTTCATCAGATAAAAAAAAATGAATATTTCAAAACTATGTAGAATAGGTTAGTGTCAGAAACAAGAAAATGTAATTTTTTACTTTTCTCATAGTTGTTGATAAATATTGGTAAAGATTATTTACAAATATTTAAGCAATATAGAAAGTTTAACTTATATTAGGTTGATAATCCTTGTGTTTGTTATAGTTCCCCAGAGTGTCTGTCTGAGCAGTCCCGAGTCCGATTATGTACTTTAATGTAACATATGGCAATTTATCATTCATTTCTAACTCAGACAGAGTATTGGTTATCAGCAGACATAGACTCTTATCAATTTACTATTTACTTCCTTTCTTACCCTCTAATGTACAGTTGCCAAAAAAGGTATTGCGACAAATCTTGATAGAACTTTAACCCTAGTAATATCCACAACTATTTGTATATGGAGTATAAGCATGTATAACAGAAGGAAATATACATATCCTTCTGTAATACATACTTATAATCCCTACAAACAACTATGGACATTAATATATTTAATGTTGTATCAATAGTTGTTGCAATACCTTTTTTGGCAACTGTACATTAGTGACCTATGGTTTTATGAAGGTGTAAACTATGGAGTTACAACGTCAACCATTTTATATTATTTTATGATATTTGTAGGTGAAGGTGGATGGGCAAACAACAGAGCTGCCAGTGAAGGTTGCATCGGCTCACGTGCACCGAGGTCTTCACAAACTTCACGTTGACACCCACCACAGCTTTCATATTACATGGAATCTTGCCCAGGACGTTGTCAGCATTACCATTCATGGTATATTTTTGTGCTTGTTATAAATTTATTATCTTTTGTGTGGGTGTGCGGTTTATTTTTTTGACACGGACATGATTCATTACTTGGACCCAATGAAAATTTTCTATTTTGTTGCCTCATAGAACTGCTATGGTTACATTGCTCTATTAATGTCTGATCTAATGTTGTAGATAACCTTGTGTATAGAACAGTCATAGTATAATGCCTCTTATATATTGTAGTTCACTGTTAATCAACCATTATTGTGCTCTGCTCTTTCCCAGGTTCGTACTTTGGAAAGACTGGTGGGCTTCTGGGCCTGTACAATTATGAACCTTATGATGACTTCACACTCCCTAATAGAAGCACTACTGATGTAGTGTCTGTGTTGGCTAATGGATGGATAGTCAGTCCTCGTGAGTGTGAATCCATAGGCAATATAGCCAGACCACCAGCCATGACCGATATTCCACCCTGCACTAGACTTTTCTCCAGCAAGTCTTCACCTCTGAAGGGCTGCTTCTATGATGTAAGTGTTGTTAATACCAGGAAAAGCCTTAACCATGTATTAGAAGGTACAGGATAGCAATACCCACATTGTTCATCTTTCCATGTTTATGTTTCTAATCATGCCAGTAGGGTGGTTGAGTAGACCTTAGCCAAATACATGTTCAAGCTGATGAAATAGGGCAAACGTGAATTATTTTACTTGCCATTAAAGACTTGGCTCTGTTATAAAAGCTCTAAGGATGTTGAATTTTCATGAATAAATATAGAATAATAAGCAACAATATTTTTATGCAATATACATTAAATGCAAACCTTATCAATTGTTGTTGTTGTAGTTCCCCAGACTGTCTAGCCATAGTAAACCAATTTTTGTAGGATAATAGGAGTAAGAAAAAAAGTTAATTTACTGATAATTATCTGGGTTGTCTGAAGAAGTGACATGGTAAGATCTCCTAGATTCATAAAAGGAATTGTGTGAATAATTCACTCGACCAGAGATTACTTTAAAGGAGAGCATTTTTTTATGTTTGATGGTATTTATGAACAGACAAGGAAAACTGTGTAACACTAGTCATAAGTAAGTTATATACAGTAAAAGTCTTGTAATCCGTATTGCAGAGGACTGAAGGTCATCTGGACTATTGGTTGGACCTCCAAATACAAATATGGAAAAAGAAACACACAAATTAAAGGATTACAATAAGCCCTCACTTTCTCGGATCAATTGGGGGGAGATCCTCGTCGAGTTATCAGAAGATCCGAGATATCTGCCTGCACACCCGCTTTCAAAACTGCTTTCACTCGTACCTCTGGTTCCCATACACAGCTAGTGACTAAATATAATTCTAAACTTACGTATGGAAGATTAATATTTTCAAAGATTGATCATTCTAAACGGTTAGGCCTAATAGCGTGAGTGTAGTGAGTGAGGAGTTGACTAGTTAAATTTACACCAGTAATTCATGAGTTTCTACTCATACAAATACATTTCCACAGTTTATATTCATTTTTTGTTGTCATTTGCTCATACAATCACTTGCACTTTTCAAATGTCTGTGCCAGGATATGTGAAGAGTATGAAAAAAAAAAAGAGTTGTTCACTATATAGGGGTTAGGCTTATCATCACAAGTGTATCAAGCGAGCGTGAGCGTGATAGTGGGGTGGTTAGTTCAGTTATCACCAAAACTCATTGAATTTACATTTGTGCACAATCATTCCTTAGTTTGTATTAATTAATTTTGGTAATTTTCTTTTAATATCACTTCCACTGAATATTACTTTGTGCATAGGTACAGTACGCCTAATAGCTGGGAGAGTGTGGTTGGCCCAGTTATAAGTGAGTCACGTAGGCATATATGACGATGCACCCGGAAAATCCCAGCATAGGCCACTCGGGCACCAAAATTGATATTTTTATTACCCCTTTAAAAAAATTCTGACTATTGGGATTTTCGGAGTTTCTGTGGTCGGATTAACGGACTTTTACTGTATTGTGTAATATTCCAAATACTGAATGTTAAAGTGTATGTATTCTTCACCAGGTTGATGCTGAACCATACCTAGAGATGTGCAAGGTGGACTACCGGCATGGGCAGAAGGACACTTGTACTGCTGCCACAGCCTACATGGAAGCTTGTATGACCAATGGTATACCTATCAAGATCCCTGAGTTCTGTGTCCAGTAAGTCCATGTTTAAAGTGAGAAAGTAATGATTTTTCAGAACTACTGTATTGTATACTACAGTGCTCCCCACAAGTAGACGGGCGTTATGTATCAAGCAGGCGCTGTGTACTTTGAAATTGTCAACTTGGAATGAATAAATAAAAGGAAAAAAAAGGTTCGGTACTGGCGCTTCCAAAAACTAACCCTTCTTGGCCCTTATTATATGTACACTCAACCCCCAGCTATAGCAGGTTTCGCAAACATGTTTAAAAGCTATCGCGCGAATGTAAAAAACATACTTGAATGGCTAATATGCATCCCAAGTGGTGCTATCGAGACTCGTGTGCCAGGATGAGAGTCCACTCAACCCTCAATTTCCAAACTCACTCTAGTGACCAAAAATAATTCTAAATTTGAGCCAAAAGTATGGAAAATGTATGTCGTGAAAGGTTGTTCATTCAAAAAGGGTAAGTCTAAAAGCGCAAGTGTAGTGAGTGAGAGTGATGGGTGGCAAGTTCAGTTATCACCAATAATACATGAGTTTCTACTCATACAAACACATTTCCTTAGTTTATATTAATAGTTTTTTGTCACTTTCTCTTGCAATCAGCTTCACTTTTCACCATATCAAATGTCTGTACCAGGATACAGTATGTGCTAAAAGTATGCAAAATGCAATTTTGAGAAATTGTTCACTATACATGTAGAGGGGTTGGCTTATCACGAGTGTATCAAGCGAGCGTGAAAGTGATAGTGAGGTGGTAAGTTCAGTTATCACCAAACTCATTAAATTTTTATATGTGCACACATATTCCTTAGTTTGTATTCATTTAATTTTGGTAATTTTCTCTTAAAATAATTTCCACTTTTCACCATATCAATAATCTGTATACAGTGCTTGAGATTGGTCCGCCCCGCTAAAAAACATAGAAAGGGCACCAACATTGTCAATGAAATATCAATAAAAAATAGATAACATAATAGACAATTTAGGAAGCACTTGAAGTTTAGTGGTACCATACCCAGTAAATGCACCCCATACAATAAGTGTGTTCAGGTGTTTATCAGTTGCTTGGATGTAGTGAGGGTCAAGAGGGTTGCTACCACAGTGCCGATACACATTCCCACCTCTATTGTCAGTTACCCTAAAGGTGGATTCATCGCTCCATAGCACACTGAGCTACTTGTCACTATCCCAACCACTATATTTATGGGCAAAAGCGACTCTATTTGCCTGGGTGGTGAGTGGTGTAGCCTAGTGCCACAATCCTACCATTTACAGTTAAGTTACCTCTCCAAAAAGTTCAGAGTTACTTTGCTTAATTTTCCTGGCACTCATTTGTGGATTGGACTCAACCTCACATTTTTACAATTCTCTTGGCCCTTATACTGGTCTTCAGTTCCTTGCCAGGCCTCATTTTCTGAGTGGGAGTGACGAGGCCACCCTCCCGGTAAAACTTGGCAATCCAGTGTCTAATACTTCGTCCACACACACCAACCTGATCAGCTATCTCCGTTGTATGATCAGATTTCTTTAGGGCTATGATCTGTGCAATGGTTACCTGTGATAGATCCTTATCAAGGCCCATATTCATAACACTGGTGGGGTTAGAAGAGGCGGTGGTGGGGGTCGAGAGGGGGCGAGACGCGGTAAACTCAGGGAAATAAATCTCCCTGGATGGGGGCAACACAACAACTGAACTGGTATGTTTTTGGCAGGTAGAGTAGCTCCACCCACAACACCATGATGGCAGGCGGCCCGGGCCATCCAAATGTTTAAAGGTGTTTCCATTTTCGACATAGATTGGTCCACTGCTCCCCAGGCGGACCAATCCTATGTCGAGCACTGTATGTATAATCAATCGATTCATTACGGTAAACAAGTCTTGTGTTATGTCTGTTCTTATGTCTTAAATGTCTGTGTTTACTTTTTACTATCGATCAGCTGAATATCGACTTGTATATAGGTACACCAACCTGTTCTTTTGAAAAATTATACTTGTAGAATTTTGGTTTCCACCTACAGTACTTGGAAATCATCTAGTTAATGACCGCCTACTTGGGGAACACTGTATAGTATGTTTGAAAGACTGTACTTTCTACAGATGCCAATATGAAACCAATGACGGGCAGACTAAGACATTAGATGAGGGATCACTGGTCCTGCTGGAGATGGAAGACATCCCCAAATCCACTGATATTGTTATCTTGGTGGAGGCACAGCAGTGCAACCATTTCCTCACTGACGACAAACCACTCAACCGCTTCAGTCATTTTATCACTGTTATGAATGAGGAACTTGAAGCTAGTGGTCTCCATTCTGTCAGGTAATGTATAGCCTTGTTGCTCTTTCATACTTGGATCTTAATCTCTTTTGTGTTATTGATACTACTGAATTGTGGAGTCTGAAAAAAAAATTCACTCTGACTTTAATTCCAACTGAAGTACAGTATTAATATTTGCTGGTTAAGAATGCATGAACTTTGCTTGCAACATGCACAGGCATGTTGTTGTTGTTGGTCTGTCTGTGTTCTGCATGTAACAGGTATCGAGATAATGGACAACTTTTTGACAGATTTCATTTAAGATTGATTATTTCTTGAAAAAAAAAGCATAAATTAT
This sequence comes from Petrolisthes manimaculis, assembly GCA_034508575.1. Classification (NCBI taxonomy): domain Eukaryota; kingdom Metazoa; phylum Arthropoda; class Malacostraca; order Decapoda; family Porcellanidae; genus Petrolisthes; species Petrolisthes manimaculis. The sequence continues at coordinate 120,598 of JAWZYT010001677.1, forward strand.
ACAAAAAAAGATTACTGTATACTTAGAAAGAAGAATTGTTATTATTTATCAGAAACATCTGAAAATACATGTACAATAATAGATGATTAGATACAATGAACATTAATGTATAATTTTACACCAATCAGGTTCTGTGTATTAACAAACTTACTTTTTTGGTTAGATATGCCTTGGTGGCATATGGTGGAGATGGGCCATTTGCTACTCCAGTTGTGGCTACAGTCAACAATCAAATTTTCACAGATGCCAGCCATATTCATCTAGCCTTGCAACACATCACCTTTGGTAAATTCTTTGAGAAATACTGTATACTTACAGCAATGCTGTAATTATGTTTAAGATTCACATTCAGAATCAATATTATTATGGGTTGCATTGGGCCCCTTGCTTGTAAATGTACAGTAATTGATTGAGGGTCTTGATGATGTTAGAATTTCTCTATAAGCTAAAGAAATGTGATATTATACAGTAGCCTAAGTTACTACCAGTCCCATTTGATTAAGAAAATTCATTGCTCCCTTCCCATGGCCATCCCTATTAAGAATGGGTTTTACTGCAAGGACACAGAATAAGAGAGAAAAATCACATTAATTTTTTTCATGTTTGGGTAACTCCTCACCAATAATGAGCCAATGAGTGTCTTCCATGCTAAGCTCTAGAGACCATACAATATAACGCAAAACCCCTGTTATAGCCGGGATTGGAACCTGCACCTCCTTGGTCTATGACTCGGAGCATTAAAGCTCTTATACCATACCGCTGAGCCATGATGAATGCAATGAGGCATCAGACCCAGAGGTAAAGAGAATACAGTACAACAGGTAGAAGTTCCTTTTGAAATTGGAATGGAGACTTTCAAAAACTCTTTAGAAAACCAACTGACTCTTATTATATTGAATTGGATTTCTGCTGTCACTTGTACAGTACTGTGCAGTACAGTCTTAGTAATAATTATATTCTAATCCTTCCTTGCCCCTCAGCAGCTGAGGAGTATGAGGAGTATGGCTACCAGTCCTATGATGCTTTCCTGGCCTTTGCCTTTGCTGCTCGTCTCCATTACCGTGCTGGTGTATCCATTACCTTCGTCCACTTCCCCTGTCACTCCTGCCAGCCCATCATTCCCTCTGTTCGTATCCTGTATTGGTTTGCTTACAATGATTGCTGATTGGTAATAGATAGAAACATTCATTGATGGGTACAGTTGTTAGCCTAAATTCATCTCCCTTCTTGCTCATCAGTAATGACTGTTTTGAATTTGTATACATGAGGAACAAAGTAGTGTGTAATCATGAATAAAGAGGTGACATATTATAATCTTGGGGATCAGAGAAATACATTTAAATTGGTGGGGTGTGAAAGCAGTAGTGAGAGTGACTTGGGAGGGAATGGAGGGAGGAGTGGTGTGGGTAGGTGTGAATGAGATGGTATGGTTGGTAGGGAGGGAGAATAAGGGAAGTGTGTTTCTTGGTGTTACTGAGAGTGTGATGAGGAGTGGATGATCAAGAAAGGAAGGGATCAAGATTTATGTGGATGACAGCGAAGGTGGGAATTGTTAAGTATGCATTGATCTGTGTATATGAACGTGTTAGTGCAAGGCCTGAGAGGGGAAAAAGTAAGATGAGGAAGTTCTGAAACAAGTTGGATTAATGTCTGGGAAGCTTTTAGAGAAGAAGGAGGATTATTCTAATTCTGGTGAGTATGAATGAGAAGGTTGGCAAATTGTGAGTGGATGAAACCAGTGAGAATGGTGAATATTTGGTGATTAGTTAGATGTGTGAGAATAGGTCTGCTTTAAGAAACACCTTATATGTGAAAGTTTTAAATTATATGTGAAGTTTGCAGTGCCAATGATATACTTATGTAGATTTTTTCTCATATGGTATAACGGACATTCTGCACATGAATTACTGTGCCAACAAACACACTTCATTTCTCATTCAAAGTAATACAGGTAATGTAATGTTTTATTGACAGATGGAGTACAGCACTATGTTCCACATACTCCTGGAATATTCAGTTACACTACATGTCTTCAATCCAGAACCCTTTGCTCTCTCAAAGAGGAAAGAACAAAATAAACTGCTTGGTAAGATATTAACTGTAGGATCATAGGCTGTATGCAAGAAGAGCATACATCATACATATGGCGCTAGTATTTTGGATGGTTGCATTTGTTGATATGTCAGAAAGAAAATTGTTTTTGTATTTATCTCTCAACAGTGGTAATAAATATAGCTTAAAAGTTTTTACTGCATGTTAAGCTGTCATTCAGTTTTTGTTGTTGATCTGTAGTTCTGAGGTAATGTATTATGGAATATTTGATCACTAGCATACCCCAAAATGACCAACTATTCAACCATTAGGCAATAAAATCCTAAACAATAGAGTAAACCACACCCCAGGACCTCCTTACATCCTGAACCTGCCTTATTTGATCCACTATAAGCAGGTTAAACAACAAAAACAATCACAGTTCAGATTCTTTACCCCTGTGGCTGAGAGAAGGTTGAAATCAAGGTTGTTGAAGAGCCATATTATCTTACAAAAAAATTTAGTTGAATGATAATGCGGAGTATTGATGGAGAGGCATGCTTACCATAGTCTTGAGCAAAACAGAGAACAGGTATGATACTTTGGTGTTGTAAACCTTAGATCCAGCATATTTCTAGCCAGGGAAGTATTAACTCAATTGTGACTGTAATACAAGCTTATAAAAATGGTGACACTATGTACAATACACACAGAATATGTCTGTAGTGAATATTATTGTCTAGTATCCTCTCAACATTGTGATGCAATGGTGATGACTGAAAACCCTGTAATTGTGATACTGTGCCTGTTATATCTTTGCTGAGGTTTTCAGCTGTTTAACTCGCACATCACTACTAATAGTACACAGATCCTACTCAAACAATTAGTTTATTTTCTTACTTTTATGAAATGAATATTATATCTCTGATTGCAGTGTGCTATACTAGAAATATTGATCTCCTCAATTCTTTGTAACATAATTTATAAAAAATAATAATACAATTGACATCTTTTATCTGAAGCAAACACCTCCAACCTGGCAGGTATCGACACCCTGAAGGCATACACAGTCAAGGATGCTACAAGGAGACTTAACGGGGATGAGGCATTACGAAGACAGGTACCCACACCCAAGGATAACCTTATGTACTGTGCTCCACTGGCCCTCGAAACTAATGGTAAGGTACCAGTACACTGTGTGAAGAGGAAAGACTCCTTGTTGGTTGCAGGTAATGTGGTGGTGGTAAGTGCATGTGAATGGGAGCTGCAAGACTTAGGGAGAAATGTGTGCAGAAAACACAATATGAAAATGTGCATGGGGAAGACATAGTTATGGCTTATGAGAGGAACAAAAGCACCTCTTATGAAGTGAGGTAGAAAAGTCAGGAGATTGAATTATAAGTTCCTTTATGTATCTGGACAGTGTAATAAGTAAAGATGGTAATATAGACAGCCAAGTGCAGTACAACTTGAAGTAGAGTAGGAGGGTTACAAATAGTGTTGTGTACATACAGTACAGTATATGAATTCATGGAACATCCCAGAGGGAAGGTGATATGCTCCTCCCAACACAAAGTTCCTTAGCTCCCATTTGGAAATACAGTCAACCCTTGCAATAACGGACAGGGTCTGCTGACTGGAAAAACGTCCGGTCGGACGGAGGAATGTCCGAAATTTCAAAATTTGTACGCTAGGTGGTGTATGAGCCACAATTATGCCTCCCAAAGGTATGAAACGCAAGCGTGTTACCTTTAGTGTTACTAAGAGTTCTTATACAAAATGAGCGAAATCATAATGAACGAAATTATATCACTGTCGTCTGTGAAGTGTGTGTGTTGCCACCACTCCTCCTGCGCTCCTTCCCCCCCTACCCTCAGTCTCCATTCACCCTAGCCCAAGGTCATATATAGGGCTAGCCTGCCTTGTGTGACTCGCTGGTTTTTAGTAATTACGAGTTAACCACCAGCTTCAACACTCAGTCATGTCAGGTGGTGCATTTACAAAACGGAAGGCCATATCCTTCCATATGAAGAAGGAAATATTTCTCGAACAGAGAAAGCAGAAGGAAACACCAGACTCCCAGAGTATGGTAAATAAAATGTAAACAAACGATACCTCTACCACTACCACACATGACGACGACTCATTTCAGTCATGAGTTGTCTGAGAAAACCTTAATACAAATTGTTGTATGCATTTAATACTGTACGCTTAATACGAATTGTAATACTGTAATTACATTTGTAAAGTAACAGTACAGTACACTTCTCTTCACTTTTAACACTTGTCACTCAACTCTCCCTCCTCACTCGACTCTCCCTCCTCACTCAACTCTCCCTCCTCACTCAACTCTCCCTCCTCACTCAACTCTCCCTCCTCACTCAACTCTCCCTCCTCACTCAACTCTCCCTCCTCACTCGACTCTCCCTCCTCACTCAACTCTCCCTCCTCACTCGACTCTCCCTCCTCACTCAACTCTCCCTCCTCACTCAACACTCCCTCCTCACTCAACTCTCCCTCTTCACTCCACACTCCCTCCTCACTCTGCGCTCTGAGGTTTACATCCAACAAAGAGCATTATTTAATCATATCCCCCCTATATATTACACAGCGTTAAATAAAAAACACGTTACTCAAATTCGCGAGTCAACTGTACTGTTTTCTGGCAAAAATCCGCCGATTTTCAAACAACGGACTTTTTCAAACAACAGCCTCATGTACGTATTTGTCTGTTATTGCGAGGGTTGACTGTACCAGGGATAGCAGTGGCAAGCAAGTACTGGACAGTAGTCACTGGCTACTAGAGAGGGACAAGCATAATCCAACTAGACTGTATCAGATATTACTTTTATGCCAGATCATTTTTCTAATAGAACATCTAATCATTTCTAATGACATGACACCATCTGTACTGACATTGATGTATAGGTTCTGATATAATAATAGTAACTTAATATACCATAGATTATCATTTTATTTCATCGCATATTTCACCAACTGCTAATCTTTTTTCTTGACTACTGTTTAATGGGTCATATTTAGATTTACAGACTGATTTATATTTGTATCTTGTTTAAAACGATAAATAAAGAGTTATTTTGATAAATAAAACAAAAATCATTGAAATGCTTTACTGATACTGTATATTAATAGATAATCATGCCATAAAATTTTTGATGGATATCCAAGCAATCAAACCCCAACAGGCACCATATTTACATCAGTCCGACTAAGTGACCAGCGAAGGAGGTCTGTGAGTAGAACAAAGAAAAACATAAAGAAACTGGCATCAGTGTTTGGCAAGAGAGTGGCAATAACAGCCATCCCCAGCCAACGCAAGAGGTGTGTCTGTACCCCTAGTAGCCCAGATGGAGCAGCAACCATTGAGTGTGATAATTGGGGCAGTGGACACCTTTCTATCCTGGTCAGTCTTCTTTCTCCTACAGTTTAAAGGGTTGGGATGGAGATATGTGTGGATGATAGTTAAGCTATTAGGAAACTTTGGTTGGTTAGTTTGATTGATGTACAGTAACATCTATATACTGTACTCTATATTAGAGCAAAGTTTACAAACAAAACTAGAGTCGTGCAACCTCTGCCTTATGGACAACCACTAAGAGGGTGTTGGTGAGCTAACCCACTTTGTGGGTCAAGACACTTGTTGAGAGATTCTGAGAGGATAATTATCCATAAGTGTTTCAGAATTGCCATCGGTAGGTTTGAATACATCATTGACCAAGTTAATCATAACCATTTCAAGTACTATTCTTTTTCTTACCACAACCTTTCTCTGACTTCTGCTTCTCTAATCTTGCAGGAGGAATATGGCTACAACACCAACTTCAACTTCTCCCACGAGACCAATAGTGAGGAAGAAGGATTGTGTGTACGACGAAACACACAAGGGGAGTGTATAGAATGGCCAGAGGATTAGAATACTTGATTATTCATCCCTGTCATTCTATAAGCCTAATGCCCTTTTTCACATTTCCGTTGTCTTAAGGTGCCTTAACCCAACTCCTGTTATCACTGCATATGTGACCCAGTTTCAAGAACTGACACAAGTAACCATGAGAGACTCCGTCAGGTATTTCCTAAAACTGCATTACAAGTTTACATCACCCCTTGTACTTGGTTGCACTTCCATTCAGTTTTCCATGGACACCCAGAGAATAAGAGTAATGCCAATGCACTCTGCTTATACAGGTAATATAACAAAAATATATGAATGAGTAGGTTCGCAATCAGGATCAATATTGGTGAAATGATCTCGCCCTAATTTATTCAGCATTATGCACAAGTTTTGTGGAGAGGGATAGCATCCTCATTGGGCTTCATGGTCTGTATAGCTTAGCATAGTAGAATGCACTATTGCCATGTGTCCAGGGAAAACTGAACAAGACTGTACTTTGTAGATTTTGGGTTTCACTGTTTTATGTATAATGAAGAATCTAATCTAGTTACTGTAGTTCTTTTATTACACTAAGTCTTTTAACAGTTAGATGTAGATGAATAGTCTTTGAGAGATTGTTTCTTGTAAAAAAAAATTGTTAGTGAAAGCAAAAGTTTGTTTTGTTTTTTTCATATTGTGTATCTTGAATCTTCTTTCTCTTGTTAGGGTATCAGCTGGCCAACAGTTGTTACACAAAAATACTGTATTCAAGGAAGTGTTGTACAGTAATCACTTATAGGGTATCAACTATATCTCAGCTCATGAATATATGCCTTTATATCACAACATATTACACATTATTGTGTAAAAAGTGCTATCTGAGGGGTGGTTATAATGACCACTTCACAAAGTTTCCCATTGGTGGGGAGGGGAGTAGCATCTTTGTGGTCGGGTTGTGGTCCCGACAATAAAAATCTGAGCTTGATGTGGCTTCTGATATGGTGAATCCCATGAGAAAAGTATCATTAATAGTGATAGATGAAATTTTGTTATCACTCAACCCTTGCTAAAAACAAAGTGTAGCAGTTTAGCAGCACCTCACTTAATTTAATTAAGGAGGTAATACAATGTTGGGAAATTTGGAGCAACTGATTCCTCCAAACTATTCCATGCAACAGGATACCATTATTTTTGTTAATCTGGTTCTGTTTCCTTGCATACTGTGGAGGAATCAAAGCACTCCAATTTACCAAGATTATACATACTGTAAAATAAAGATTGAAGGAGAAAGTATAATGGATGTCACAAATTTCCTAAAGTATACAATTGTAGTATAATAACAGAATTTATGTAAGTGTAATCTTAGGATGTAGATGATGAAGTTAAGTGTAATAAGTTATATCACTTACACAGTATGTAAAATGTCAGTAGTGCATGAAATAATTAGTAATAAAGGGTTTCATATTTCAAAGTAGTACACTAACCACGGAAAGACCTATCACCTTTGTGTCTGAGGGTGAATTCTGTTATTCATAGCTTCAAAAAGAGACAAAACTGTGTGACTTATATGTATTATTCATGGATAATGGTCAACTTGAAGGTTTAATTACATCTCATTCATTACTCAGTCAGACAAGTAGAGGTGATAGAACTTGTGGTGGTGAGTATATACAGTAGTACATTAATATAGGGTAAAGTGTAATTTCCATTTATATTTACTTGACAGTACAGTACTTTATGAAAGTATTGGTGAACAAACTGTAAATTTTGTGAGAATATCATCACCAATTCTTCATTCATGGGCAAGTGTTCAAGTCCTGTGCAATTAAATGATGGGTTAATTCATAATTTTTAAGATGCTAATCTATGATGTTTTGATATAGTGAATTAATTAAGAACTTGTTATTTGTGTATAATTTAATTTTATTATTATTATTATTATTATTTTTTTTTTTTTTTTTTTTTTTTTTCCGTAATACTGTACTATACAGCCTACCGGCAGAGCCTATTTTTTCAAAATAACAACTTAATTACGTGTCCCTTCATGACTGATTGTCCTTTTCATATTTTGTCGCACTCTTTCCTTTGTATACAGTGTACTTACTTTCTCTTCAATCTTGCCACCTCAAGACCCAGGTGGTTTCTCCTTGCCCCACAAGTAGATCTTCATTCTTAACAACAGTTATGCTCACAATCTTAATAAAGGCACTGATCATACACAGGACAGACAATCAGGAGTACCGGTACACAGTGGCAAGGATCGCTCAGTGCCAATTTGAGGATTACAGCAAACTACCAGTGAAATTACCAGCATTTGAGCAGATTCCTGGGAATTAACCAAGGTAATATGAGTAAGAAATAATGTACAAACCTGTACCAAATGCATGCTGGGTGAAACCATTGCACTAATGTAGTCTTACGCTTAACAGAATATAATGTTGGATATAGCTAAGCAGTTAGTTGATAAGAAGAGAGCATATAGGATAAAAATTGGCTGAGTCAAGTGGAGTGGGAGGAGTGGCTGAAGTAAAACAAAAAGATAAAGGAAGAATAAAATAGTAGTGGAGAAACAACTCTCCACCAGATAGATTTTCTTGAGAGGAGCCTGGGGCAGGTACAGGACACAATTATTACACAAATGTTGGCCGAGATGAAAAGGAGAAACCTGTCGAGGAAAAAGGGTAGAGGGAGAGAGAGGGTAAGGCCTTGGGAGCACCAAGGAAATATGATGAAATGGGAGGAAAGATATGATAGCACAGGGAGATGTGTGTAAAGGGAGAGGAAGAAGAGATATGGAAAGTATGTGAATTGATATTAGGAGGAAATAGACGGAGAGTGAGTGAGGTTTTATATATATACACAATAGCCCGTGACTTGCGAGAACTCGTGAATATTGTGTGTCGCACCAGATGAGACAGTGAAGCTTCGTGGTGAATGTTGGTACCATAGCTTCTCTCCTGCCCCATTAGATGACGATTAGATTTATACACGTCATTATCAGGAGAGGGCAGCCACACCGTCACTCACAACGTCTTGGAATATGGTTGGGCATCTATATTGTAAGTTGACGATGTATAGGGGGTATTTTCTTGACGTGTCGGCGTAGCCAGGATAATTGACGAACAGCTGGACCCATCAGATCACAGAAGAAAAAAAAACGTTTCTCGTGGACTCGATCCCGGGCCCTTGCCACTCGCAGACTGTCACTTTTTTTTATCCACAGCCTCTCCCAAAGTAGAAAGTTAAAGTAGAAAAGAAAGGGAAGAGAAAAATAGTTGAATGAGAATGGCAGTGTAGGAATTAAGTTTTTTCGGTAAAAGAGGAGAGGAAGAAGACAACCGTGTTAGGGATGGATGACCTTGTAGCACTTGGGGGAATCTTCTCAATATTTACCCTTTAATTTAGTACTAGTTTATCTGAATTAGAAATGCATCCTACCCTACAGGCATTTAATACTCTGAAAAGCAGTAGCCTCTGGCTAGCACAGTGGTAAAGTCTGTGGCTGCAATTCCGTAGCCCAGCGTTCGATCCTTGCTCGGGACACTGTTAAAAATACCACTGTTGCCAGAGGTTACCACCCCTGTGAGCAGGGGGTGGGGGGTTTGAGTCGGCTGTTTGAGGTCTTCCTGCTTAGTCAGCCATAACCGAAGCTGACTCGGGTCTCAGGTGGGTGGAGAGGTCGCTGAGCCACGTATCACGGGGATCATCCTTGTGATGCGTGCTATAATTGTGTTTCATACACACTGTGTGTGCTACACTCTGTCCCAGTGACTGCCACTCGCTGGCACCTTTAATAACCTTTAATTAATTGCTGTTTTGCAGCAGTGTTGCAAGGTCCCAGTATTTTGGCCCGTTCATATCCTGCTGTACTTTACCACGGTATTTCCCGGTAGTTTGCCGAGGTTAAGTCCAGGTAGTTTGCCCAGGTTAGGTCCCGGTACTCTGCTGTGGTCTAAGTTAGGGTAGTTAAGGTCAGGCTAATTTCAAAATGCTCCATTTGAATATTTTGGAAATGCGGAAGAAATGCCATAGAAGAAAATAGTCTTAGAATGGTCTAAATAAGTGGGTAATTAAGATAGAAAAACCGTACGCGATAACAGCATTTTTTCAATATTTACCAAAATATCTAGTTGGTTTCCTTTAGCAGATAATCTTCTCAATATTCACCATTTACTTTAGTACAGGTATATTTGTATGATGCTCATACTTCATCGAGTTTGTGCCTAAGAAAAGTAGAAAACTAAAAGAGCGTAATAATTACTTGAGGGACAGAACAACGAATGTCAAATAATGGGATTCTTTCTATCTGTTAGTATCGGTACTGTCAAAACCACATTATAGCCAACCAGCCACCCACTCTGTCAGGGCAAAAGTGAAGATGGGTGCCGGAGCATAAAGTTCAATAAGTCGGATGCAATGGTTCATTTACCAGGCAGAGGGTGGCTGGCAGCGGTGGCGATAGTGAGGATTCCAAGATTAAAACACTAAAGTGATGATGATGATGATGAATGAAGATGGGTGTGATAGGGTAATAATGTATAATTATGTTAGCATGGTGTTTGTTTAGATTTTGACTGTGTACTGTACTATAGATTCTTAGTAAAAATACATAGGTTGAAAAAAAATAACGAATCAAATTTGCCATGTACTAAATATGTAACAATAAGTTGATTAAGAGTCGTGCCAGGTAAATGACGTGTGTTGGTGTTGTAATTGGACGATGTTTTTAGTGGCAAGGCGAGGCGAGGCTGTACTGTATAATAAATAATGTGTTGGGAGTGCAATACCCGAGGCAGCTGGCCGGTGGTGGCTGGTTGGTTGGTTGGGTAGCCAGACCTAACACACACCAGCTGCTATTATAACGAGTCTTATGGCTGTTGCGAGTGTTTGTTATCTCTTAAAGTTGTTTTTTTCGGAGGCTCCGTATTGGGGATGGGGTGTGGAGGGGTGGGAGCATTGCCTGTGTACGGTGATGTGGGTAGAACTTCAAGAATTTACTAAGGCGGCTCTTCGGCGCCTTATAACCAGACACCGGCGATCGTACAGTACAGTATACAGGCTACGTAGGGATTAATGTGACCTGACCTGTGTGTGAGAGAGAGAGATAGATAGAGTAAACGTATACAATATGATTTTTATCACCTGACTGACATTATTTAAAAATCATGTATTAATTAAAAACTACGTATAATTTAAAACCCAGTTATTTTTAAAATACGATGCATTATTTAAAAACTATGTAAGGCCGATTTATATATATCCCATCAGACACACACACACTGACGAGTGAATATTGGTCCATGTGGTGGTGAAATGGTGATGGTAATAATGTCATTATGATTACAAAGAACATGGTACAGTATAACATTATCACAGTAAGGACAACCTCTCAGGCAAGGAAGTTGCTCTCAGGAGAGAGGGTGATAATCCTTCTAATATCACCTGTGTTCTGCTTTTGACTCAGGCTAGAAACAGGAAATGCATGTTTCTCTCCTCCTTTCATTTATTCCATTGTATCTCTCATTTCCTTCTATAACCTTAGTGCGTGTTTTTCCCCTTCTTTATCTGTTTACTCCCTCGTGCTACAGTGTCTTCTCAGCCTAGAGCGGTCTTTTTCCTTATTCTTCAGTTTTATTCTTATCAGAGGGAAGCACCACGGACGCCCGATGCTCGAGAGTCATTTCACAACAATTTCACTTATCCTATACACAACAGCTTACATCTTAGATATTATATTTAGACTTACACCAGACCATTCTTTATGACAGGGAAAAACTCCTTCGTTATAAGAGAGGGGCAGATGCTGGTGAAATGAAGGCAACTGGTTTCTCCAAACTGTCAAGATATTACAACTTCAGTTTTGGTTATCTGTTTTGTTGCAACTCTTTGTAGGAATCAGAAGCCTCCATTGTGCAGAGAAAATCTTAGCTCCGTTAAATTAAAGCAGGAGAAAGTTGCGGACACACGCTAATGGATATGCTCCAGAGAATTACATTAGCATTTAAAATTTTCACAGAATTTCTTTCTCTTGTAAGTTATGGTGGGTGGATTAACACACAAGATTGGGGACGACAGTCAAGTTTGTTCATTAAGATGTGGTTTAGCAATATCTAACAACAAAAGAGGGGCTAATATTCTCTATAACTGTCTTACTTTACATTTCTTAGTATTAGCTTTGGCTAATATTGTACTCACTGATGTTTATTAATAGATGCGTGTGTTTACTACCTCTATTCTCTGCATCTTCAAGTGATGCTCGTCTACTCTCCTTTGGTCTGAAAAGGGATTAATAATTCGTAGAAACTGCTTCAAAAATTAGCATCATCTACCGAAACCACAAGCAACTGATATTATCGATACGAAAAAGGAGCCAGATGACAGGTTAATTTAACTTTTATACAACACACACCAAGGAAAAAATAATTTATCTAACCTGCACAAGCCTAAACTTAGTGACATACACCTTCCTTGTTAAGAAACTAATCTCAAATCTGTTACACTTGGAGAAAGTGTGCGAGGACGTAATTTCAGTAATGGGGTTGACTTATTCATTACCCTTGTCGACAGAGATGAGAGTCGGCTAGTAGTCAGGAGTCAGGACCATTCGAATTCGGAACACTTATTTGAATTCGGTGAAGGGGCTTTCCATGTCTGTTTATCCTTTCTAAACTTTACACTCGTATTATGAGGCCAACGTTTCTTATAACGTTATAGTCGGTTAGATTTAATAATGAATAGACTTATCCACTAGGAGAAATGTCTTTTTCCTTTATTATTTGCTTAAGACGAATAAAAACATTTAGGTTCTTCCAGCCTCTGTAATCACATAGTCTGTGTAAACTAGCAAGGTAGAATTAATTTCCATTACATTGAAAGAGGGTAACAAGTCCAGCGATGTAACCACCTGGCCACCTCTTTTGTATTGTTAACACAGCAGTAGCAAGAGAAAATCCTACCCACCACTGTAACTCTCACTCTTACCTGCAGGACACTCACATTAACATTTTCAGGGGAATACAAATACCACGTGGAAATCCTGGGCACTTTATGGCGCCTTCCCTGACGTCCACGCCCTCCCTGGCCTGGTTCCTGGGAAGTGGAATGAGAATTTTAGTGGAGTTTGGCAAGGGGTTTGGGCGGCCTAGTGAGAGAAAGGAGGAGAAAGGTAGTGTTGGGGAAGAGAGGAGTTAAAGGATTACAAGGAAGAGGTGGAAGGTGGGGAGAAGAGAATTTTAATGTGGAAGGGAAGACAATTGGTTGTGGAAGGGAGAAAGGAGCTAAAAATATGAGAAAAAGGTAGAGAGGAGGGGATACAATTTTGGTTGGAGCGAAGAGGCTTTGGGAGAAAATGTAGGCAGGAGGAATCACTGGGAGAGGGAAGAATTTTGGTTGGGGCCGTGAGTGTTCAGGTACAGTACGTTGGACTCGCCTTGATTCCTCCAGAGTATGTCAGGAAACTTTACCAGATAACAAAAGTAATGGCGATCAGTTGTTGTTGTTGATGTTCTCCCTGGGCAGAATGGCCTCTTGCCCCACAGTCCCCCGGTACGATCTGGTAGCAGTGAACAAAATAAAAATAAAATAAAGGAGTGGCGGCCTGTTTTTTTGGATCTGTTTGGAGTAATCAATTACCCCAGTTTTACCAACATTGTACTCACCCCTTAAGGCCTTTGGTGGGAAGGGGAGGCAGAAGGAAGCTGGTGAGAATATTGAATCCAGGAAGGAGTTGGGAGCCCTGGAAGTGGAATGTTAGGTAGTCTAAAGTGGAGGCTGGAAGAGGAAAGGCTCGGGGATAACAGGGACGGCGTGAGCAGGTTTATAGAAAAGGGGTTGGTTGGGGGTGAAGTGAGGTGAGGTGACGAGTCGAATGCAGATATGTTTTTTTTTCTTCAAGATAAGGTATAGGCCTACTAAGGTACATTAAGTAATGTTATGGGTGCGAACTTTTATTTTTTATAACTCAACTTCGGGAGTGTATGTTGTCGGTATAGCCTGTGATTCTTACGAGGCTCAGGGTTCATTGAGTGAAGCAAATTATTAACGGCGAGAATGATCACCAATATGTAATCGATGTTAAAATATTTGTCATTATCATTACATCATTCACTTCAATATATGATGATCAAGTATATACTTTATGCAGCTGATTAGCAACATCAGCATTACACTCCACATTGTTGTAAAAATTCGTCCATCCCTGTAATTATAGCTTTCACTAGCTCATAATTCTGACGCGAGGCCCCAAACGCTAGAGAGATGAACACACTGAGCAAGGATTCAAAGGGATGACGGGGAGATTAAGTTATCATATCGTTAGGCTGGTTGCTGATCCTATTCCACTCCCACTCTTCCGTCTGCTGCTGTACTGAAGAGACATGAGGGTCACCAGCCTTTTTATTTTTTTCCGCAGAGATTCTTTTATAGTTAGTTATCTGTTACAATATCCCTGATGCAGATAAGAAAAGGTACATACATCTATTATAATTAAACCACAAGTACACCGACAACTCATTTTATTCAGTCTTCTCTGTTGCTTATAATTCTTTCATAGCCGTCATGAAATATATGAGTAAGTTGTTGTTGTTGCTATTGTAGTTCTCCAGACTGTCTGGCCGAGCAGTCCCAAGTCTGTTGACTCGGGACCTCCAAAAAGGAGCCAGGGAGATAGCGAGATCTGTTTCTTCGAAGGCAACAGAAGAGGGGACTGCTGGCTCATGGGCATGTAGTACCCCCGAGCCAACAAACCCACCATCAGTAGCCTTTCTTGCTGTGCCACCCAATCGGGCGATATCGCCAGCAACCCTAAAGATATGAGAAATAGTAAGTGAGACAAACAGAACATTCCAGAGTGTGGTAGAGGATGCCAAATTCCTCATTTCTGGATAAAACCAGCCCTCACCAGTACATGAGTAAGTTGTTGTTTTTCACTATCATATGTTCAAAGAGATATAAAGAAAGTAAGAATTACCGTGGCCTCCATAAAGAACCCTGGTGAACTCGACCCCCATACCTGAACGTGACCTCATAAGCACCTGTCCGGCCTAATTAACTGTGGAGGGGAAAGACTCATGACCCTTAATTACCGCACTAAATTTCCCTCCTGGCATTTACACACTTTGTTCTTTATTGTAATTTATCCTTACCCGAGACTCCAAATTAATTAGGAAAAGCAACTAATGTAAATTTGTTGTTGAAATAATATTGTCCTAGATATTGATATGGACAATACAGGGGGCGCTCCTAGAGGTTTTTTTTTTTGGGGGGGGGATTGAATGAAGAGCTGTTAAACATATATATCGGTGTTATTTTCGAAAAATTTAAAAGCTACAATTCTTAAAGAACAAATGGGCTTTCTTCCTGACCTGCCTTCCATCCTCCCTGTTTTATCCTGTTGTCTTCCTTTACTCTAGATTTTCTGTCGTTTTCCTCCATTCCTGCTGCTCTTCAATTCTTCATGTATCCCTGATTTTGTTATTCTCTTCTGTCCAATTTTTCGTTATTTCTGTCCAACATCCCTTCCTGTATATCAATAATTTTAATTTCTTTCTTTTCTCCTGCATCATCTATCTCTCCTTCACTCCACTTTCACTCAATTTCCAACCAATAATTCGCTTTCTCTCTCTCTATACCATTCAACGTTTCCTCCTTCTTTCTCTCCACACACACACATTTCCTCTTCCCTCATTCTCTTTCCCACCCATCCTCCTCTTTTCTCTCTCTTTTCCCATCCCACCACCATCTTCTGTCTGCTTCCCTTTGTCGGCTCAAACTTTACTCATTACTCTGCACTTTCAAGCCAGCAATTTTATATCAGAGAGCTTGCCACATGGACCACCAGTCAGCGCCATCCTGCCTCGCCACAAGGGGTCAATTTAATTATCTCATGGTGGTGTATTAATTCATTTGGCGTTCACTAACCATAAAGGCTAAACTTAACGTATGGAGAATGCATTTGATTTTTTCCGTAGCTGAGGGAAAATAAATATCAACAATCATATCTTGAGAACGGATAATTATAAGGTGACTCAAAACTGTGAAACTTTAGTACATGAATACAGACGTTAATGTGTTACCGATGGATCATTTTATTTCCGACACTGACAGGTTGTTGTTGTAGTTGTGGTGGTGGTGGTGGTGGTGGTGGTGGTGGTTGTGGTGGTGAAGGCACGATCTTTTGAACGTGATTTGATCTTGCTGTAACTCTAATACGTTAATCCGTTCCCCTGGAGAGGCAACAGCAGACGTTTAGCCGGTCAGCTTAAGTTTTCACCTTAATTCGCGACACGACTATTGACGCTCCTCACTATACTGACTCTAAAATATTTGTTGGGCACCTCATACTTCGATGCTTTTCACAACGTTACTGAGGACATTAATACGTGATTCAGAATGCCTCGTGTATGTGATGTGGCACAATGCATCTTGCTGTTAGGATGCTTACAATATATTTGACTTATGAACTGTATTGACTAATGACCTGTACACTATGTCTCAGAAATATCATCGTGTGGGACTGGAATGCATGGTGTGTGTGTGTGTGTGTGTGTGTGTGTGTGTGTGTGTGTGTGTGTGTGTGTGTGTGTGTGTGTGTGTGTGTGTGTGTGTGTCACTGTATGTAGCCCTCGTTAGAAGCTTATTTACAGACTTACCCTCACTGCTCGCCGATAATGAAGGCAACGGCTTTGAGTAATCTGAATACCCTCGCTTCCTGCTCCCTTTTAATGGGTCACTCCTACCCTTTCTCTCGGATCACGAATATACACCATCGTTAGTTCTGTCGCTGTAAAGGGGAGATTCTCGTTCGTATTGGTGAGTTTGAGGGCTCCTGGTATAAAGTGAATCCTCCACGTTGTACCAGGAAGCAATGCACTCGATATCACTAATGGAGGATTTGTTTCGTGGCATTATTTTGCAAGAATCAGTTGCCCTCCAATAAATGATTTACCGTCAATAGAGTATCCCAACCCTCCTTCCTTCCTTTCCTCCAATTCCCAACACTCCTTCCATCTCTCCCTCCAATTCCCAACCCTCATTCCTTCCTTTCCTCCAACTCCCAACCCTCCTTCTTTTCCCTCCAACTCCCAACCATCCTTCCTCTTTCCTCTCAACTCCCAATCCTCCTTCCTATTTTCCCTCCAACTCCCAATCCTCCTCCTTTCATTTCCTCCAACTCCCAACATTCCTTCCTCATTTCCCTCCAACTCCCAACCTTCCTTCCTCATTTCCTCCAACTCCCAATCCTCCTTCCTTCATTTCCTCCAACTCCCAAACCTCCTTCCTTCATTTCCTCCAACTCCCAACCCTCCTTCTTTCATTTTCTCCAACTCCCAACCCTCCTTTTTTCATTTCCTCCAACTCCCAACCTTCCTTCCTCATTTCCCTCCAACTCCCAACCTTCCTTCCTTCCTCCCTTCTCACCTCAGTTCCCTCCCTTCGTAGGCTTACCCACTGTAGGCCTAGGCGTACGGCTTTCAACTGGTTTCCGGAATGCATTATCAAGTAGCTGAACCTTGTAGTGAGTCGGTAGGGAGAGCTAGGGTGCAGAATTTTAACGTGCCTATGGATACCACACTAAAATAGGACGTGTTACTATTTTAGTTTTTACTTTGTGTGTTTTTTTTTTTTTTTTTTTTTTTTTTTACTACTTAAATTTAAGGGAATGTGCAAGAGCGAAAAGGCAATTATTATATTGGTGCCTCCTTATAAACTTTGAATGCTAGTATCTGCGAGCGTTAAACTTGTGCAAAAAAATTACAAATAAAAATGCTTGACATCTGCAAGTTTATCATGGCCTCCAGTTCTGAACTTTAGGACCAGCCGAGTTTATCCTGGATATCAGGGGAAAGTTTAACTTAAAGAATATCCCACACACACACACACACACACATACACACAGAGGTCTCAAGCGCACGTTCTTAGTTTCAGTGTTTCTTTATCATATATGCAATGAACATTTGTGTACGTCTGCAAACATGTAACGGTATTCTGTATTATGCGATGTGAAAATGACAGAAAATAATGGAGTGAAGACATAACTTTCTTAATACGCCCATTGATATGTATTGTACTGACCACAGGGCTTAAATGAGTTCATGATCGGAGGAAGGAAGTATGGAAGATGTGTGAGAAGTAAATAAACTCGTATCTACTTTTCCGACAAAGGGGTAAAGTAAAAAAGGTGAGGTTCTATCTATACGACTCACGTGTCTCCGGGGTTGAGAAGATGGTTGGTGTAGGCGTCTTCATTGTTCCCACACACACACCGTAACTTCCATCTCGTAACAAAGGACGCCTCGCCAACCTAACTTTGTCCTTGTCGGAAATTACACTTAGTCTTTGGTTAAGGGATGTGAAGGTCTCTGAGCATTCCGTCTTTAAGTCCAGAGGAAGACATTCATACCTTACTTCACTATATATATCATGTTTAAATAAAGGGATAGTACACTTTTGGTTCATTAGGGTGCCTTGATTCCTCCAAAGTATGTTAGGAAACAGAACCAAATTAATAAAAAGAATAATGGTGATCTGTTGCCTGGAATAGTTGGAGGAATCATTTGCTCCATGGGATTTACCAACACTGTACTGTTCCCTTAATTAATGCTGCAATGAGGATGGAAAGTTTTTTGTTTACTGTACAGTTGTCTTCACTCCCGCGTTATACACCATTTTGATGATAACCTTCCCTTCATTTAAAGTTTGAAAATGGATAATGTCGACTCCTGTTTTTCACTCGGTCGAACACCTAAACAAACTTGGCGTATCTGTGTCCCTTTTGACAGGTAGAGGCTCATAATTATAGGTTGGTTAGAGTTAGACTGTGTTACGATCACTCATTACCATCACTGTCTGGAGGGGCCCTTATCCTCAGAAAAGTTAAGTGGTGGCAAAAAAAAAAAAGAAAAAAAAAAAAACTACTGTGACGTGTGTAATCAAAGTCAGTAATTTATCTTCATCCGTTCTATAGGAAACCCCACAGCTTAAATCATGATGGTCCGTTGCCTGTTGCTTGGAATAGTTTGGAGGAATTAGTTGCTCCAATTTTACAAACACTGTAGCCTACTTCCCCCTTAGTTAATATAGTCACTCACCATCATTCTTTTCCCTTTCCGCAAACTCATAAAATCGACAAGTTTTAACCAGTTTGATCCTCAGCGGCTTCAGAGATTGTGAGGTAATTTGGCGAGATTTTGGGTAGCTTTCGGAGAATCTCTCACGTAAGTTTCTCCTTGTTGAATATAATGACACTTACACCTGTTGAATATACAGATGGCGTTTTCGATCAGAAGAAAATTAAATACAGTCAACTCACAATTATCAGGAATTTATGTAACCCATTTAATATAGAATATATTAAATTATTTCAGTGTAACGTCAGATTGCAGTAATCATCATAGGTGGCCAATTTTTCATTCAATACTTGTGTCCTGAACATCGGTGAAATTAATATATCCAAAACGCATTTTATTCCTATATAAATACCGTGCCTGGAATAATAAGGCATTCAGAGCATCTATGCTGAGTTTCAGTCTACTGTGAACAAGACGGTGGTAAAAGAAAGTGACGCCAGGGGATGAGATACTGTACAGTCTGACACGAGAGTCTGTTACCATCTTTACCTCTCGGCACTCATATCCAGTTATTCTCGAATCTTTTATACTGGGTAGATTACTTTCACAACATCAGCTCTAGGATGCATTAGGGTTATGAAACTTCAGTGTCAAATTCAAAAGACGATGAATTTCGGTTCAATTAGAGGCAGAGGAAGGGGAATGGACTTCTGTAGTTGACTGTGCATGAGGGGAGATAGACACAAGGCAAGTGTAACGTGGCAAATGAAGGGAGAGGGGAGAAGAGAGGGGAAAAATAGATGAGGGAAGGAAGGAAGGACGGATAGGGATGGAAGGGCTATAGAGGGGAAGAGTGAGTAATTTAAGGAGTCATATCACCCAAATGTGTGCGCGTAGAGGCCAGTATTTTTTTCATTTATTTTCAGTAGTATTAAGTCTGGCATCATTGGATTTCGTTTCATTTATATATTTTATTATATTCTTAATTTAATTGCTGTTTGATTGTAGGAAAAGTGTTTGGTCATCAAGGGATCAGCTGCGAATTTCTTACAAGCACTCCCGCATGTTTTGAGAAATAATTGTATATGCAAGAAATATTTTGAACCCGCCAGAGTCTAATGATGGTCGAACGATATTTTAAGAATCATAAACTCAGTTGAATAAACTAGATATAGTTAGCTTGGGTTTGAATAGAATATATCGAAATAGGTATTATTATTTGGTCCAGTTGACCAGGATTCAATGAAATCACAAATGGATGAAGTAAATGTTTCGAACATTCATGGTAGAAAGAGAAGAGAAAAGGTTGGGTTGCTCCGTGGCTTCCAAAACCTGTACACATTGGGAGTATGAGAAAGGAAGAGCTGGAAATGAAGGAGTGATTGGTAAAGATGGCAAGAGGGGAGAGATAACATTAATGAACGTCGAGGTTAGGGGAAGAACATTTGCACTTTTCTGTTTCTTTCGTTTATCCATATTAGTCTCTGTTGTTGCACCTATTACCAACATACCGATATGAGTTTGCTCCTTTTGCTTTGTAAGGAAATTTTAACCTCTGGTTAGTGTTTACCTCTTTTAAGTGGCAGAAGGGATCGTAGATTTTGGGACTGTATATATACGTACGTTTTATATGATTATGAGGTTAACAGAAGTGTGGTATTATTACACTCTTTTAAGATATATGAGAGATAATCAAGCACCCCTTTCCCTGAATACCCTTGTAGGATTATAGTTTCAGAATAACCATAATTTCATATCCATGCATATCAGTATTATTAAGACCTGAGCCCCCATGTGTAGCCCAGACAGAAGCCCAATGTATGGTATGTAGCAGAGGTGGGTGAGTGAGCCGTTAGTAGCGGCCACCTGGCGGGAATATTGAGAGGCCAGACAAAGGAGGTCATCCTTAGTGTGGACCAGCCAATGCATCACTGGTCCTGGATGCATATTGGTGGTGAAGAGAGGCAAGGTGGTGGTGATGAGAAGGAAGGAAGAGAGGGAAGAGCTGGTGAAGAGAGGGAAAGAAGAGAGGCAAGGGATGGGCTACTATATTTTTTTCATAGTGGTGGTGAAGAGAAGGAAGGGAAGAGCTGGTGAAGGGAGGGAAAGAAGAGAGGCAAGGGATGGGCTACTAGTAGTGGTGAAGAGAAGGAAGGACCGAAGAGAGGGAAGAGCTGGTGAAGAGAGGGAAAAAAGTGGGGCAGAAGAATATGTGAAGAGAGGACAAGAAGGTAGGGAAGGACTGGTGGTGGCGATGGCGAATATGTGGAAGGAAGGGAGGGGCTGATGGGGAAGGCTGTGAAAGAAGGAAATAAAGGCTGCTTGTGGTGGTGAAGAGAGGGAAGAAAGGAAGAGAGGGAAGGGCTGGTGCAGGGCGTTGAACATGTGGAAAGGTGAATGTGAGGGATTGAGAGGGGATTCGTCTTCTCTCTCATCATATTTTATCATCGTCATAATATAGGGGAGAAAAAGAGTGATGAAAAGAGATGCATGGGTTTCATCACCATTACCACCATCATCATCATCATCTTACACGGCGTTAGTAAGTCATTTAGATAGTATTCAGCTAAGGTCGAAAATATAATGACAGAGACCTGGAGTATCGAGCTAGGACGGAAGGAAGGAAGGAAGGAAGGCCAGAACAGATAAAAGGGGTATGTGGGAGAGGAAGAGACTTGATAATGAACACGAAAAAAAAAGGGGGGGAACAAAGAGGTCTATTTTTTCCGTCATCATTCCCGAGTAATTTTGTGTGTGTGTGTGTGTGTGTGTGTGTGTGATGTGATGTGATGTGAGGCGGGTGGAGAAAAGAAAAATATGTAGGGTTCGTTGGTCTATGGAACTTCAGAGACACAGGAAGGAAGGAAGGAAGGAAACTGTACGAAAGAATTGGGAAGAGAGATGAGCGAGGAAATATTGAGAAAAGTGGGTAGAGGGGGGGAAGGGAGATAGAATGGAAAAGGGAGAGGAAATAAAAGAGAACGGAAATAGGACGAGGGGAAGGTAGATAAGAGAACAGGTTAAAATAGGGGAGGTGAAAAGGGAAGGGGAAGAAAAGAAAAATTGAAACAAAGGAACAGGAGGAGGAGGAAGGGAAGAGGGAGGAAAAATGATGCAAAAGGAAATTGTACAAAAGAAAGAGGAAGGGGAATGAAAGAAAAGATTGAGAAAAAAGGAGGGAAATTACTTGAAATGGAATCAATGCATTTTCGCCAAGATGAAAATACAAAAATAAGATATAACAAGAACATGAAGGAAAACCTTTCAAAAGCTCCGGCTCTTAATGATTCAAGTGAAATGAGTGAGTGAGTGAGTGAGTTAAACCCCTTTTAAGAAATGGTCGCCCCAAGAAGAATGAGTGAGTGAGTGAATGAGTCAGTTGAACCATTTTAGAAGTTGTCGCCCCAAGAAGAAGAACAACAAGAACAAGAACAATAATTACGATAAAACCTTGAGCTCTCGGCTGAGGCCGGAGCTAAAAACACTAAAACCAACAAGAGCCCAACCAATGATTCACAGAACGTCAGGAATTATCGCTCAGTGTTCGTAGTGTTATTAGACCTCGGAGGATTCTCGATGCATTTTTTTATTTTCATTCCATGTTGGGCTGTACAGTATGCACGAGTGGGAATATTCTGCTTCAGTGAGTAAAAATGAAAAAAAGAAAATGGTAATTCAGTACAAGTCTATTGAGGCCAGTTCTAGTAAGCTCTGGTGGTGAGGCCAGTTTGTTTGCTCAGGGCCACATGTAGGCTAATTGACGTCATTAACCATGTGTGTGTGTGTGTGTGTGTGTGTGTGTGTGTGTGCTCGCATACTGTACACACCTTAAGGATTATTTATTTTTCCTGCATGCTGTACACACTTTCATTAGTTTCTTTCTCTGAACTTCTAGGTAGTCGATGTACTGAACAAGATGCAGACAATGCATTTATATCCTTGTTTAATCTGTGTATAGAGCAGTATGCTTCAGCCATGACAAGGGTAATGGGAAGAATTGTCTGCATGTATATTAAGATCTGTTTGTAATGTGCAGTAGCTAATTAATCCTTTAGATAAGAAATATTCTGGCTTGTGACTAATGAATAAAATCGTCTGATGTTACCCAGTGTAAAATTTATATAGCATTTGTTCCTGCTGAAAAGTCTATAGCAGAATATTCAGTTGCAAAACAAATATGTACAGTAGTACTGGTATGCAAACTTGTTGTAACCAAGGACGAGTCAACGTGTGGAACAGTTCAGATACATTGTTATGAAAGGTTGTAACGGTACATTGTAAGAGTGACGTGAAATCCCATAGACAACAAAATTATATATATTATAATTATTGACTCAATATATATGGTAACGGGTTGGATAATTTTGTGGTAATCAGGACCGATACTTCACCTCAACAGTGCCACTCCCACGTGACTGCCAGCCAATAGGTCACATTCCGGTCATTCCCAGGCACTCGTCTCCTGCGAGCTTGTGGCACCGCGCCCACACCACACACATTCCACTCAGTCTGGGTCCAGATTTTCCTCACCCTGCAGCCGTGTGAAATTGGATTGGGGTTTAAGAAATTTGCCTGCGAATAAAACATTTCCACATGATTTCCTAGATTTCAGAAATTACGTCCTTGGTAAAGATTTGCAAAGAGGGAATAAATGAGCACCACTGCATATATATATATATATATATATATATATATATATATATATATATATATATATATATATATATATATATATATATATATATATATAAATATAAATATATATATATATATATATATATATATATATATATATATATATATATATATATATATATATATATATATATATATAAATATATATATATATATGTTATATCTTATCTTGCACTCAACCCAAAGTTTATGGTCGAGTTCTCATTGTTCCACATCGTCTGTCTGTCCTCTGCTTCATTTGTCTTCCTTTTCTTACCTCCTTTCATCTATCCTCTTTTCTCTCTCCTATCTTCGACTTTCCTTTCTTCTCGCTACACTTCGTCAAATTCTTTTGTCAACCCCTAACTTTTTTTACGGTTATAATTGTAAACTTTAATTCTCGTTCCTCACATTTTCCTTCTTTCCATTCCACATGCTTCATCTCTCACCATTAAAAAAAAAAAAAAAAGTTGTACTATAACATCATCACAACCATGAAAAGAAAAGAAAAGAAAAAAAAAACAATATATCTCACATACCAAGCAGAACCAAACATAAACTCTACACCAACACAACAAACGACACGTGAAACAAAATGTCATCCTATTTTATATGAGTGAACCGACTGTCATCCATTATAGCTCGGTTCCCGCAGCATAAAAATGGGTTCGCTGTGTCACTTTTCCATGTGTCAATTTTTCCACTCTGAAGTGATAGAGTTGCAATAAAATCGAGTAGCCTGCATGGGACCTCCTAACTCCTCTCCCACTCTACAGGGTTATTTTAGATTCGCTGATGCTGATTCGTTGAGGCCTAGCTTTTGATTAGTATTAGTTGTGTGTGTGTGTGTATGTGTGTGTGTTTGTGTGTGTGTGTGTGTGTGCGTGTACAGTCAGCCTCAGGAATTCGTACACAGAGCATTGGTTAAGTGTTTTTTTTTTATTTTGCTGACTGATTCATGTATTACCCTAAAAACTATACTAGGAAAGTTTGGTGTTAGATAATTTATGTAACGTACAAATATTTCTAGTTGTTACGATCGACCCTTGATGTCACAGTGGTGTATATGAATTCTCGAGGCCGACTGTACATGGACGAATGTTTTCCTGTCCCATGTGGTATGAATCTTGTGTTTGGAAATATACATTACCTAGACATACACACAACTCCCATAACTCAATACTCAAATAATTATTATATATATATATATATATATATATATATATATATATATATATATATATATATATATATATATATATATATATATTGGTGAAACAGAACTATAACATAATAGAGGGAGAGGGAGGTGTGTGGGTCCTGGGTAGTATATTATTTATATAGGCTATACTATATATCTTTTTGGCTTTAGTCTCTTGGCCTCGGTCACATACACTGATAAGGAGCATGGTGGAGTGACAGATAAAGGCACATGGAGTTGGCAGGGTATGAAGGATGGCAGATAAAAGGGGAGAAAGGAGGAGGGATTATGTAGAAGTGAGAAGAAGAGGAGGAGAGCAAGAGAGAGAAAGTAAGCATGCATGGGAAAAAATGGAAGGGTGAAGTAGGATAATGGAGGAGAAAAGGAGGGACATAAGGAAGGGATAATGTAGAAGTAAAGAGGAAAAAGAAATTTAGTGATAATGCTGAAGAGAAAGGGAGGAAGAAATTGAAGAATAATGCAAGAGTGAATGAGAAAATACAATGCAGTAGTGAAAGGAAGGGATTAAAAGAAGGAAGATGCAAAAGGGAATTAAAAAAATAATAAGGTAATAAGGAAAGAGAGGGAAAAAAGATGAATAATGTAAGATAGAGAGGGAGAAAGAAAAGGAAGGATTGTGCAAGAAAAAAGGGAGAAAGAAAAGGAAGGAAAAGACAAGAAAGAAAGGGAGTAAGATAAGGAAGGATAATGCAAGAAGAAGGGGAGAAAGAAAAGGAAGGAAAATACAAAAAGAAAGGGAGTAAGATAAGGAAGGATAATGCAAGGGAGACAGGAGAGAAAATTAATAGAGGACATACATCTTGTTGGATTGTCCCACGTGGTCAGTCACCCTCAGATAGGGAGAGAGAGAGAGAGAGAGAGAGAGAGAGAGAGAGAGAGAGAGAGAGAGAGAGAGAGAGAGAGAGAAGAATGAAGTGAGAAGCAAAAGAAAGAGAAGGGAAGGAGAGACATGCGTAAAGGGGAGAAAGGAGAAATAAAATGATGATGAGCTAACGAAGAGATAAAAAAGTAAATAGGAAGATAAAACAGGGAAGGGAGGGAGGGATGGAAGGAGAAAGAGACGTGAACGGAGAGGAAGGAGGGGCTCGGGTGAAGGCAGTATAAGATATTGGTCTTCCTGGGTGCTTTCTCTCTCTCTCCTTCCCTCCCTCCTCTCCTCCCTACCTACCCTCTTCCCTCCTCTCTCCTCTCCTTTCCTCTCCTCCCTACCCTCTTCCCTCCTCTCTCCTCTCCTCTCCCTACCCTCTTCCCTCCTCTCTCCTCTCCTCTCCTCTCCTCTCCTCTCCTACCTACCCTCTTCCCTCCTCTCTCCTCTCCTCTCCTCTCCTCTCTCTCTACTTCTCCCTCCTCTCCCTTAACTCACAACATGCACACCCAGATTACACCCTGCCTAGTAAGATACACATATAAATAGATAGATAGATAGATAGAATAGATAGAGATAGAATTATTGAGATATTGACTGATAGAGTAATATACTGTATAGATAGGTTAGTTAGGTGTGTAATACTGAATACAGGAATGAGTGGCTAAATACAGTAGATAATGTAGATAAGTTGAGTAATTAACTGAAAGGTATAGATTGCAAGGACTGCTTTCGTATAAATAAATGGACATAATATATTCATGGTTTGTTAGGACTGCAGAAATAGATTTATTCCTCTCCTCCACCATCTCCCTATCCTTTTATCTTATACGCAAATTCTTTCCTCATTTCCAAAGAATTATCGCACCATTTCGATTTGTCGTATTTCCTCCTCAGTCATATACTCCCTTTCCAAAAATAATTCACATACTTTGCAACCCTTAGACCTCAATGATACCAATCCCATTCACTAATCTCAATAGTTTTTCCCAATTTAATTCACATACTTTGCAACCCTTATATACCTCATACCAATCCCATTCTCTAATCTCAGTAGTTTTCATATTATATCCTTGTAGTATTCTTACCCTCCCCTTAATCTTACCCTCTGCCTAATCTCCCCACCTCCCTTCTCAATCCCCAGGTCCTGTACCAAACTAACTTAACATATTGTTGTCCCTTCCTTTTCTCACACCCTCTTTAGATACGACAAAAACAGGAAAAGAGAATAGAGTTGAAAAAAGCTGATAAATGACACCGAATTTTTTGTGGATAGAAAAGTTATTTGAGGGTAAAAACGGTGAACATTTTTACACAGATAACAGAACAAAGTAAAAATGAACTTAAATGTTATGTTATCTGTATGGTAGAGTTGTACTGGTGTGTGTGTGTGTGTGTCTGTATGTATGTATGTGTGTGTGCGTGTGCGTGTGCGTGTGCGTGTGCGTGTGTGTGTGTGTTTGACAGGCTCTTCCCCAGCGCATCCCCACATTTTATCGCCCCACAAACAACATTACTGGGGAGGTCGGTGTCTTGGGGAAGGGGATGGGGGGGTGCATGGGGGAGAAGGCATGGGGTGGGATGAGGGGCTGCATGGGGGAGAAGGCATGGGGTCGGTCAGGGAGTATAGTATAGGGGATGGAGAAGGAGAGGCAGGAGGAGACATTTAGTTAGTTTTTTCATCCCAGTCATTATTTTCTCTTCCTTCTCATCTTTTTCGTCCTCTCTTTCTCTTAATTCTCTTCCTTCTATTCTTCTTCCTCCTTCTCCTCCTTCCTTTTTCCTTCTTTCTCGGTCAGGGAGTATAGTATAGGGGATGGAGAGGTAGAGGCAGGAGACATTTAGTTCGTTTTTTCATCCCAGTCATTACTTTTTAATTTATATTCCTCTTCCCCACATCATCCTTCTATTCTATTCACCTCTCTCTTCACGTTGATCTCAAAATAGAACCAGCAATATTATTTTTTTTTAAACACAAAACATGGTGAGAGTGCCATTAATTAATTAAGGACGTAATACACTTTTTGGTATATATAATAATTAGAGCGTCTTGATTCCTCCAAATATGTGCCAGGAAACAAGACCAACAATAACAAAAAACAACGATGACCTGTTGCTTGGAATAGTTTGGAGGAATCACACTTGCTCCAGCCTATACAGTATTTCTTCCCCTTTATTAATATGACGAGAGTTGACTTAAATACCTCCACCATTGATAAAAGTCAGTGAAAAAATAGGAATTAACACCAAGCTATTTTTGTCGCTCTGTGTGTGTATTTTTGTGTGTATTTTTGTAGATCTGTGTGTATTTTTGTCATTGTGTGTTTATTTTTGTCGCTCTGTGTGTATTTTTGTCATTGTGTGTATTTTTGTCGCTGTGTGTGTATTTTTGTCGCTGTGTGTATCATTGTCGCTCTGTGTGTGTATTTTGTGCGTAATTTTGTCGCTCGGTGTGTAATTTTTCGTTGTGTGTTTATTTTTGTCGTTCTGTGTATTCTTGTGAGTATATTTTGGTCGATCTGTGTTTTTTTTTTTTTTTTTTTTTTTTCTCTGCGTGTATTTTTGTCGCTATGTGTGTATTTTTGTCGCTATGTGTATATTTTTGACGCTCTGTATATATATATTTTTGCCGTTATGTATGTATTTTAGTTGTTATGTATGTATTTTAGTTGTTATGTATGTATTTTAGTTGTTATGTATGTATTTTAGTTGTTATGTATGTATTTTAGTTATGTATGTATTTTAGTTGTTATGTATGTATTTTAGTTGTTATGTATGTATTTTAGTTGTTATGTATGTATTTTAGTTGTTATGTATGTATTTTAGTTGTTATGTATGTATTTTAGTTGTTATGTATGTATTTTAGTTGTTATGTATGTATTTTAGTTGCGGAAGCGTGCAAAAAAGGAATGTCTAAAATACCGCTTGAAAAATAGAGGATATATATGGTGAACTATTTTGACGTGAATCCCTTAATAGATTGTATAAATGAATGGACGTGAGAGTTTCGCTACGGATATTCGCAAAACACGTTAAAAATATTTGGCGGAACACTTTATAGGGCTTCCAACTCTGTCGCGTCCGGGGAAATTTCACGTTATTTAAGGAAGAAATACACTTTTGGCCTATTGGAGCTCCTTGATTCATCCAAAATATGCCATGAAACAGGCCCTGATGAACAAAAGTAATGGTGTAGTGTTGCCTGGAATAGTTTGGAGGATTTAGTTGCTACAGATTTACCAACACTGTACTTGCCCCTTAATTAACCCATCCTTTATTTATGTGTGTTGAGAGTTTAATGGGTTCGTGTTTTGTCTGGTAATTGAAGGGTTATTGATTCCTCCAAACTGTGGTACAAAACAGACCTTCTAACTGGTATACTTAAGGTGGTAATTCGCTTTTGTTACATTGGAGTGCCTTGATTCCTTTAAAGTATGCTAGGAAACAGGACCAGAAGAGCAAACATTATGGTGCTCTGTTGCTCGGAATATTTTGGAGGATTCAGTTACTCCAAATTTACCAACACCGAATTTCCTCCTTAAGAGCTTTATATTCTGGCAAAGGTCTAAGGAATCAGTAGCATTAATTCCTATTACCGGAAACAATTAACTTCCTTCTTTAAATGGGATTACATAAATGTTTGCGTAACTGTTATGTCAATAATGTTTACTCTAAAAACTTTATATATGTAAATCATATATGCATAATGTTATGTTTATTTATATATATATATATATATATATATATATATATATATATATATATATATATATATATATATATATATATATATATATATATATATATATATATATATATATGTAAATTTGTAAGGTGCTAGAATGGTATTGGAGAGTTGATAAATAGTGGAGATAGGCATTTGGTTTGAGTGCCAGTACAACAACGAGCTATAACAAATATCCAGATCAGCTTCGAATACCCAGATAATATTATGGAGTAAGTATGAAGCAGGATGATAAACGTTGTCATTGGTTCACTCACTGGTGTGTCAGATGATTTATAACTTCAACAACGTCCTGAATACTTATTATGACTCGTGACTGTACATGCATGATATCTGGTACTTCAATTCCGTAGTCAGTGAATTGTAAAAGACTTATGATATTATATATGAGAAACTACTAGGAACCGAGGCAACATTTTTATCCCTTTTGTTGGGAGAGTTTTTCCAATGAAATGGTGTAGCGTTGGACAGAGTAAAATATAAAATGGTTTAAAAAGTCGTCGCCTTAACTTTCAGGAATCGGGTCAAGAGGAAAGTAAAAGAAAGAACCTGTTTAGTGAACCAACCTAGACCAGCCATTGAGGCAACTCGTTCACTATTATTGGTGGTGGTGGTAGTGGTAGTGGTTGGGATGGTAGTTGTGGTGTAGGGAATGGTGTTGGTAGTCGTGGGAATGGTGGTGGTAGTGATGGTGGAGTTGATGGTAGTGGTGGTGATGGTTGAGAAGCTGGTAGTGGCGTTGGTGGTGGTGGTGGTAGTGGTGGTGGTGGTAGTGGCGTTGGTGGTGATAGTAGTAGTGGTAGGGGTGGTAGTGGTGGTGGTTGGGGAGGGCAGGCCAGGGTAATGGTCGTTAGAGAAAACACAAGTGGGATATAAAGCCTCGTTACCACACAACCACTCGCTACCAGAACTGGCAGTACTTTATACCACCACCACCACCACCAGTACCACCATCAGTACCACCATGCCTACCACAACCACCACAACCACCAACATCATAACCATGTCTACCATAAGCACCACCACTACCATCACCATCACCACCACCATCACCACCATTATGCCTGCCACAATTACCACCATCATCATCATCATCATCCCTTTTTGGTTATGGGGGACTGAAAATATATGTTAAAATATAATGCATATTAAATTATTTTAGTGCATATAATATTTTTGTGTTTGTTTTTTAATTAGCGATTATTTCTTTTGTTTCAGGTAAGTTTCTGACTGAGTGTGTCCCCAGAATCTATGTGAGTATATCCCAGTAGGGAAGTATTACCTACGTTAGTGATGTGGGCAATATTTACGGGTTTGGGCACCCCTTCGCTGTTGTGGTGCCTAATATCAATCAATCAATCAAACTTATGTGAGTGAGTATTATCATTTATCCCGATCTTAGTCAGCTTGTTGCCTCACTTAACTTAGAGTTTTTGGTTATTTTATGTATGTTATTTAAGTCGTCGCCTACTTTTCGAATATTAAGGGAACTCGATCCAACAGTTAAAAAGTTAGCCAGAATTCTTTCGACGTGGAGTTTCTTTAATCTGCAGTAAATAGTGGAGATTTTCCACTGATCGACGAAAAGTTAAATCATACAGAAAATGGAGTTGAGTTGTGTTTAATGAGGCATGTGGAGTTACTAACGAAGAATAGTCCGGTTCCGATCATTTAACACGACCTCCGTTCAGTCATTATATTGTGATGCTGGAAAAAAAAAGTATGGCATCACCGTCGTCGCTGCACAAAGTCGACTTTTCCTACTAAAACAACGTTGAATATTAAAATTGTACAGGTTTTTGCTTGTATGATTTCACGACAACTACCGTCGTTTTACAGTTTGCTTGTAGTAAGTAAAGATGTGACTTACCAGGAGAAAAAAAAATCACGTTTCAAATTATTAATAGGGTGTAGGCCTATCTGTAGTAATTATGGAAGAATTTCAATAATTTTTCCTCATTAATGTGATGGGGAGTGATGAAATGTGTCATACCCAAGCACCAACATATATAGTCTCCAACATGAAGGGTGTGAAGCTCAATGAATATTTTTTTATAGAATTGAATCCCTGGAACCAGAGCAAGGAAGCGTGAGAAGAAATAGACAGAGTTTAGTAAAAAGAACATAGAGCTTACTGATTGGATATGAAGCGAGGGTTAAAAACAGGAAGCCTTGGTGAGGGGAAAAAATACACGGAAAATAACCATATTACATGAAACTGTGGAATAGAAGAGGTGGTAAATAACTGAAGGCAAAGAAGGAGGAGGAGGAGGAAGAGGAGGAGGAGGAGGAGGAGGAGGAGGAGGAGGAGGAGGAGGAGGAGGAGGAGGAGGAGGAGGAGGAGGAGGAGGAGGAGGAGGAGGAGGAGGAAGAGGGGGAAAGAGAGGAGATCATGTAAGGAGTAAAG
>JAWZYT010001678.1:0-7500 GCA_034508575.1 Petrolisthes manimaculis
AAATTATTTAATAGTTTCTAAATAGTATATTTTCTAGAAATAATTATAGATTTATGAATATTTTTTTCATAGTTTCAATTTTTTTCCAATTCATCAGCCTTTTCTCAGTAACCATTAATGGTACAAAAATGGCATTAGTACCATTAGAAAGAGCATAAAATTCTACATAATAATATATTCTATAATAGTTTATGAATAATATATTTTAAGAGTAATCTTAGAATGAAATGAAAGAAGTATTAATTTTTTTTCCAAATCTTTTCCAATTCAATCTCGATTTTCTCAGCAACCATTAATGCTACAAAAATGACATTAGTACCATTAGAAAGAACATGAAATTCCGCATAATAACAAATTATTTAATAGTTTCTAAATAGTATATTTTCTAGAAATAATTATAGATTTATGAATATTTTTTCATAGTTTCCAAATTTTTTTCCAATTCATCCAGCCTATTCTCAGTAACCATTAATGGTACAAAAATGGCATTAGTACCATTAGAAAGAGCATAAAATTCTACATAATAATATATTCTATAATAGTTTATGAATAATATATTTTAAGAGTAATCTTAGAATGAAATGAAAGAAATATTATTTTTTTTCCAAATCTTTTCCAATTCAATCTCGATTTTCTCAGCAACCATTAATGCTACAAAAATGACATTAGTACCATTAGAAAGAGCATGAAATTCCGCATAATAACAAATTATTTAATAGTTTCTAAATAGTATATTTTCTAGAAATA
The DNA here is from genome assembly GCA_034508575.1 of Petrolisthes manimaculis. Taxonomy (NCBI): domain Eukaryota; kingdom Metazoa; phylum Arthropoda; class Malacostraca; order Decapoda; family Porcellanidae; genus Petrolisthes; species Petrolisthes manimaculis. The sequence continues at coordinate 748 of JAWZYT010001678.1, forward strand.
ATTATAGATTTATGAATATTTTTTTCATAGTTTCCAATTTTTTTCCAATTCATCCAGCCTTTTCTCAGTAACCATTAATGGTACAAAAATGGCATTAGTACCATTAGAAAGAGCATAAAATTCTACATAATAATATATTCTATAATAGTTTATGAATAATATATTTTAAGAGTAATCTTAGAATGAAATGAAAGAAGTATTAATTTTTTTTCCAAATCTTTTCCAATTCAATCTCGATTTTCTCAGCAACCATTAATGCTACAAAAATGACATTAGTACCATTAGAAAGAGCATGAAATTCCGCATAATAACAAATTATTTAATAGTTTCTAAATAGTATATTTTCTAGAAATAATTATAGATTTATGAATATTTTTTTCATAGTTTCCAATTTTTTTCCAATTCATCCAGCCTTTTCTCAGTAACCATTAATGGTACAAAAATGGCATTAATACCATTAGAAAGAACATAAAATTCTACATAATAATATATTCTATAATAGTTTATGAATAATATATTTTAAGAGTAATCTTAGAATGAAATGAAAGAAGTATTAATTTTTTTTCCAAATCTTTTCCAATTCAATCTCGATTTTCTCAGCAACCATTAATGCTACAAAAATGACATTAGTACCATTAGAAAGAGCATGAAATTCCGCATAATAACAAATTATTTAATAGTTCCTAAATAGTATATTTTCTAGAAATAATTATAGATTTATGAATATTTTTTTCATAGTTTCCAATTTTTTCCAATTCATCCAGCCTTTTCTCAGTAACCATTAATGGTACAAAAATGGCATTAGTACCATTAGAAAGAGCATAAAATTCTACATAATAATATATTCTATAATAGTTTATGAATAATATATTTTAAGAGTAATCTTAGAATGAAATGAAAGAAGTATTAATTTTTTTTCCAAATCTTTTCCAATTCAATCTCGATTTTCTCAGCAACCATTAATGCTACAAAAATGACATTAGTACCATTAGAAAGAGCATGAAATTCCGCATAATAACAAATTATTTAATAGTTTCTAAATAGTATATTTTCTAGAAATAATTATAGATTTATGAATATTTTTTTCATAGTTTCCAATTTTTTTCCAATTCATCCAGCCTTTTCTCAGTAACCATTAATGGTACAAAAATGGCATTAGTACCATTAGAAAGAGCATAAAATTCTACATAATAATATATTCTATAATAGTTTATGAATAATATATTTTAAGAGTAATCTTAGAATGAAATGAAAGAAATATTATTTTTTTTTCCAAATCTTTTCCAATTCAATCTCGATTTTCTCAGCAACCATTAATGCTACAAAAATGACATTAGTACCATTAGAAAGAGCATGAAATTCCGCATAATAACAAATTATTTAATAGTTTCTAAATAGTATATTTTCTAGAAATAATTATAGATTTATGAATATTTTTTTCATAGTTTCCAATTTTTTTCCAATTCATCCAGCCTTTTCTCAGTAACCATTAATGGTACAAAAATGGCATTAGTACCATTAGAAAGAGCATAAAATTCTACATAATAATATATTCTATAATAGTTTATGAATAATATATTTTAAGAGTAATCTTAGAATGAAATGAAAGAAGTATTAATTTTTTTCCAAATCTTTTCCAATTCAATCTCGATTTTCTCAGCAACCATTAATGCTACAAAAATGACATTAGTACCATTAGAAAGAGCATGAAATTCCGCATAATAACAAATTATTTAATAGTTCCTAAATAGTATATTTTCTAGAAATAATTATAGATTTATGAATATTTTTTTCATAGTTTCCAAATTTTTTCCAATTCATCCAGCCTTTTCTCAGTAACCATTAATGGTACAAAAATGGCATTAGTACCATTAGAAAGAGCATAAAATTCTACATAATAATATATTCTATAATAGTTTATGAATAATATATTTTAAGAGTAATCTTAGAATGAAATGAAAGAAGTATTATTTTTTTTTCCAAATCTTTTCCAATTCAATCTCGATTTTCTCAGCAACCATTAATGCTACAAAAATGACATTAGTACCATTAGAAAGAGCATGAAATTCCGCATAATAACAAATTATTTAATAGTTTCTAAATAGTATATTTTCTAGAAATAATTATAGATTTATGAATATTTTTTTCATAGTTTCCAATTTTTTTCCAATTCATCCAGCCTTTTCTCAGTAACCATTAATGGTACAAAAATGGCATTAGTACCATTAGAAAGAGCATAAAATTCTACATAATAATATATTCTATAATAGTTTATGAATAATATATTTTAAGAGTAATCTTAGAATGAAATGAAAGAAGTATTAATTTTTTTTCCAAATCTTTTCCAATTCAATCTCGATTTTCTCAGCAACCATTAATTCTACAAAAAATGACATTAGTACCATTAGAAAGAACATGAAATTCCGCATAATAACAAATTATTTAATAGTTTCTAAATAGTATATTTTCTAGAAATAATTATAGATTTATGAATATTTTTTTCATAGTTTCCAATTTTTTTCCAATTCATCCAGCCTATTCTCAGTAACCATTAATGGTACAAAAATGGCATTAGTACCATTAGAAAGAACATAAAATTCTACATAATAATATATTCTATAATAGTTTATGAATAATATATTTTAAGAGTAATCTTAGAATGAAATGAAAGAAATATTATTTTTTTTCCAAATCTTTTCCAATTCAATCTCGATTTTCTCAGCAACCATTAATGCTACAAAAATGACATTAGTACCATTAGAAAGAGCATGAAATTCTGCATAATAACAAATTATTTAATAGTTCCTAAATAGTATATTTTCTAGAAATAATTATAGATTTATGAATATTTTTTTCATAGTTTCCAATTTTTTTCCAATTCATCCAGCCTTTTCTCAGTAACCATTAATGGTACAAAAATGGCATTAGTACCATTAGAAAGAGCATAAAATTCTACATAATAATATATTCTATAATAGTTTATGAATAATATATTTTAAGAGTAATCTTAGAATGAAATGAAAGAAGTATTAATTTTTTTTCCAAATCTTTTCCAATTCAATCTCGATTTTCTCAGCAACCATTAATGCTACAAAAATGACATTAGTACCATTAGAAAGAGCATGGAATTCCGCATAATAACAAATTATTTAATAGTTTCTAAATAGTATATTTTCTAGAAATAATTATAGATTTATGAATATTTTTTTCATAGTTTCCAATTTTTTTCCAATTCATCCAGCCTTTTCTCAGTAACCATTAATGGTACAAAAATGGCATTAGTACCATTAGAAAGAGCATAAAATTCTACATAATAATATATTCTATAATAGTTTATGAATAATATATTTTAAGAGTAATCTTAGAATGAAATGAAAGAAGTATTAATTTTTTTTCCAAATCTTTTCCAATTCAATCTCGATTTTCTCAGCAACCATTAATGCTACAAAAATGACATTAGTACCATTAGAAAGAGCATGAAATTCCGCATAATAACAAATTATTTAATAGTTTCTAAATAGTATATTTTTTAGAAATAATTATAGATTTATGAATATTTTTTTCATAGTTTCTTAATTTTTTCCAATTCATCCAGCCTTTTCTCAGTAACCATTAAATATATAAATAAATAAAGATATAAAAATATATTTTATTTGTCCCTACTTTCCATCTATTTTATCTCTCTCTCTCTCTCTCTCTCTCTCTCTCTCTCTCTCTCTCTCTCTCTCTCTCTCTCTCTCTCTCTCTCTCTTATGTGTTTGCTGTCCAATAATAATTAATAATGAATAAATATATAAATAATAATGTGTTTCAATTTCCATAGTATAAAATTTATATGTAAACAATAATTATCCCATGAAATAAATGGGTTTAATATTAAATAATTATCCCATGAAATAAATGGGTTTAATAATAAATAATTATCCCATGAAATAAATGGGTTTAATATTAAATCATTATCCCATAAAATAAATGGGTTTAATATTAAATAATTATCCCATGAAATAAATGGGTTTAATAATAAATCATTATCCCATGAAATAAATGGGTTTAATATTAAATCATTATCCCATGAAATAAATGGGTTTAATAATAAATAATTATCCCATGAAATAAATGGGTTTAATAATAAATAATTATCCCATGAAATAAATGGGTTTAATAATAAATCATTTTCCCATGAAATAAATGGGTTTAATATTAAATAATTATCCCATGAAATAAATGGGTTTAATATTAAATAATTATCCCATGATATAAATGGGTTAAATATTTATCAATAATTAGTACCCATTATTACCTCTGATTCCCCATATCTAGTGAAAATTCCCCATATTTGGCATCACTTATAGAGAAAATGTTGGCTGAAAATTAATGTTTGAATGGCAGTCCATAAATGAGGTTACTGAGTTGCCTTGGGGTGGGTGGTGTGGTGTTAGGGGGGGGGGGGGGGGGGGGGTAGGGACATGGGTGTGAGGGAGGGGGTATGGGTAGGGGGGTTGGAGGGTAGGGGGGAGGGCAAGTCAACTCAGTAACCCTGTTTATGGACTGCCATTGGAAAGAAAAATTCTGAGCCAATTCATTCAATCTCTTTCACTCTCTCTCTCTATTTACCCTTCATTCCCCTCTCCTTTACCTCTCTCTATCTCTCTCTATCCCTATTTCCTCCCTCACACCCCACAATCCTCCCCTATCCCCAGAGAGAAAGAGAGAGAGAGAGAGAGAGAGAGAGAGAATATTTATTGGCTCAGAATTTTTCTTTCCAATGGCAGTCCATAAACAGGGTTACTGAGTTGCCTTGCCCTCCCCCCTACCCTGGGGGGTGGTGTGGTGTTAGGGGGTGGGTAGGGGTATGGGTGTGAGGGAGGGGGTATGGGCAGAGTGGATGGAGGGTAGGGGGGAGGGCAAGGCAACTCAGTAACCCTGTTTATGGACTGCCATTGGAAAGAAAAATTCTGAGCCAATATTCTTTGCCTTTACCTCTCTCTCTCTCTCACTCCCTTTCTCTCTGGGGATAGGGGAGGATTGTGGGGTGTGAGGGAGGAAATAGGGATAGAGAGAGATAGAGAGAGATAGAGAGAGGTAAAGGAGAGGGGAATGAAGGGTAAATAGAGAGAGAGTGAAAGAGATTGAATGAATTGGCTCAGAATTTTTCTTTCCAATGGCAGTCCATAAACAGGGTTACTGAGTTGACTTGCCCTCCCCCCTACCCTCCAACCCCCCTACCCATACCCCCTCCCTCACACCCATGTCCCTACCCCTCCCTCCCCTAACACCACACCACCCACCCCAAGGCAACTCAGTAACCTCATTTATGGACTGCCATTCAAACAGTAATTTTCAGCCAACATTTTCTCTATAAGTGATGCCAAATATGGGGAATTTTAACTAGACATGGGGAATCAGAGGTAATAATGGGTACTAATTATTGATAAATATTTAACCCATTTATATCATGGGATAATGATTTAATATTAAACCCATTTATTTCATGGGATAATTATTTAATATTAAACCCATTTATTTCATGGGATAATTATTTAATATTAAACCCATTTATTTCGTGGGATAATTATTTATTATTAAACCCATTTATTTCATGGGATAATTATTTAATATTAAACCCATTTATTTCATGGGATACTGATTTAATATTAAACCCATTTATTTCATGGGATAATTATTTAATATTAAACCCATTTATTTCATGGGATAATTATTTATTATTAAACCCATTTAGTGCAGGAATAATAAAGTTTGGAGGAATCAGTTTGCTACAAAATTACCCTAGAGAGATCTGAGGTCTTTTGTAGTACTTTAATTTCTCCATAGTATGTCAGGAAACAGGATTAATTAATAAATATAATGGTATCTACCCTGTTGCCTGGCATAGGTTGGAGGAATCAAGTTGCTCCAATATTGCCACCAATTTAATCAGAGAAAACGGTATCATTTTAAAACACTCATTTATTTTTTAGTTTTTTTACTTTGATATTTTTATGATAATCTTTTTAACACCTGAATTATTTATTATTGTATATTTCTTTACACTTTAATTAATTATTGACTAATATTAAACCCATTTATTTCATGGGATAAGTAATAAATATTTTTATAATTATATTTTTACTAAGGAAATTGAAACACATTATTATTTATTTATTTATTATTATCATTATTATAGGACAGCAAGCACGAAGGAAGGAGAGAGAGAGAGAGAGAGAGAGAGAGAGAGAGAGAGAGAGAGAGAGAGAGAGAGAGAGAGATGAAATATAAGAAACACAAATCCATTTTTATATCTTTATTTATTTATTTATTTCACACATGCACACAAATTAATCTCTCACACACAAAATTAGTCTCTCTCTTTCTCTTTCACACACACACACACACACACACAAAGAGTCTCTCTATCTCTCTCTTACACACACACAGACAGTCACTCACACATACATACACGAATGAAATCTCTCTTACACACACACACACATACAGTACAGCAACAATCAAATATCCACCAACACTTTCCTTCCATCGTAGTAAATATCTTGGTAATAAAGAACAACACGTGTATAATCTTACAGCACCTCATAATAATAATAATAATAATTGATGGGGTTGAGTTGACGTAAGGTGTTGTTGTTGTAGGATTATAGTTTGATATGATACTGAGATATTGATTGTGGCTGTATCAGTTCTTGTGACCAATATTAACTTCAACTAACCTTGTGAAGACTGTATTTGTAGACTGTG
>JAWZYT010001678.1:12500-45000 GCA_034508575.1 Petrolisthes manimaculis
CTTATTTTCTTGTTTATTACTCATCTATTTATCTATCTTTCGACAATTTTTTGATGGCATCTAATAGATAATTTTATTGTCTATCTTTTCGTATATACATGTATTAATTTATCTATTTCATAAGACGAGAAATTTCACTTTATATAATATATTTTTTACTAAAAATAGTAAAATATGACCAAAGTGTCTTAATTTTCTTGTTTATTACTCGTATATTTATCTATCTATTGACAATTTGTTGATGGCACCTAATAGATAATTTTATTGTGTATCTTTTGGTTCTTTCATGTATCTATTTATCTATTTTCTAAGATGAGAAATTACACTTTATATAATATATTTTTGACTAAAAATAGTAAAATATGACCAAAGTATCCCACTTTTTTCGTTAATTACTCATCTATTTATCTATCTATCAACAATTTGTTGATGGCATCTAATAGATAATTTTATCGTGTATCTTTTGGTATATATATATATATATATGTATCTATTTATCTATTTCCTAAGATGAGTAATTTCACTTTATATATTATATTTTTGACTAAAAATTGTAAAATATGACAAAAGTGTCTTAATTTTCTTGTTAATTACTCGTCTATTTATCTATCTATTGAAAGTTTGTTGATGGCATCTAATAGATAATTCTATTGTCTATCTTTTGGTATATACATATATATATTTATCTATTTCCTAAGATGAGAAATTCCACTTTATATAATATATTTTTGACTAAAAATAGTAAAATATGACCAAAGTGTCCGACTTTTTTCGTTAATTACTCGTCTTTTTATCTATCTATCGACAATTTGTTGATGGCATCTAATAGATAATTTTATTGTCTATTTTTTGGTATATACATGTATCTATTTATCTATTTTCTAAGATGAGAAATTTCACTTTATATAATATATTTTAGACTAAAAATTGTAAAATATGACAAAAGTGTCTTAATTTATTCATTTATTACTCGTCTATTTATTTATCTATCGACAATTTGTTGATGACATCTAATAGATAATTTTATTATCAATCTTTTGGTTTATACATGTATCGATTTATCTATTTCCTAAGATGAGAAATGTCACTTTATATATTATATTTTTGACTAAAATTAGTAAAATATTACCAATGTGTCTTAATTATTTCGTTTATTACTCGTCTATTTATCTATCTATCAACAATTTGTTGATGTCATCTAATAAATAATTTAATCGTCTATCTTTTGGTATATACTTGTATTATATTTATCTATTTCCTAATATGAGAAATTTCACTTATTATAATATATTTTTAACTAAAAATTGTAAAATTTGACAAAATTGTCTTAATTGTTTCATTTATTACTCGTCTATTTATCTATATATTGACAATTTGTTGATGGCATCTAATAGATAATTTTATTGTCTATCTTTTGGTTTTTTCATGTATCTATTTATCTATTTTCTAAGATGAGAAATTTCTCTTTATATAATATATTTTTAACTAAAAATTGTAAAATTTGACAAAATTGTCTTAATTGTTTCATTTATTACTCGTCTATTTATCTATCAATTGACAATTTGTTGATGGCATCTAATAGATAATTTTATTGTCTATTTTTTGGTATATACATGTATCTATTTATCTATTTCCTATGATGAGAAATTTCACTTTATATATTATATTTTTGACAAAAAAATGTAAAATATGACCAAAGTGTCCCATTTCTTCATTAATTACTCGTCTATTTATCTATCTATCAACAATTTGTTCATGGCATCAATTAGATAATTTTATCATCTATCTTGTGGTATATACATGTATCTATTTATTTATTTTTTAAGAGGAGAAATTTCACTATATATAATATATTTTTGACTAAAAATAGTAAAATATGACAAAAGTGTCTTAATTTTCTTGTTAATTACTCGTCTATTTATCTATCTATTGAAAGTTTGTTGATGGCATCAAATAGATAATTCTATTGTCTATTTTTTGGTATATACATATATATATATTTATCTATTTCCTAAGATGAGAAATTCCACTTTATATAATATATTTTTGAGTAAAAATAGTAAAATATGACCAAAGTGTCCCGCTTTTTTCGTTAATTACTCATCGATTTATCTATCTATCAACAATTTGTTGATGGCATCTAATAGATAATTTTATCGTCTATCTTTTGGTATATACAGTTGAACCTCGTTATTTCGGACTAATAGGGGGGAGAGGGTGTCCGTATTTGCGGTTTGACCGTAATTGCGACGAATTTTTACGAGGGGTACGAAATAAAAATAAAAAAAACAAAAAAAAACGTGTTTGTACAAAAATTAACACAAAATACAGATATATCTACATAAATAGGTATGTAGTGATGTGTAAATAATATACCTAAATGTTATTTACCTTGTGTGGTGAAGAGATGAGTTTATTTCTTGCCGTTATCGTATAGTGGGACGCATCAGAGTAGCTATTTAATACTGTTTAATAAAAACAAGAATGATGTAGTGATACGCAACCACTCCAAGTCTCCAACCCGCGCTTGTAAAGATAACAAATCACGCATGCGTGGTAGTGGTCTAGGTGGTAGGGGGAAGGGGGAAAATAACGGGATATCGATTGTTTACATTTTATTAGCCATACTGTACTCTGGTGTTTCCTTCTCCTTTATTTATTCGAGAAACATCTTCCTTCTTTCTATCGAAGGACATGACCTTCCGTTTTGTAAATGCACCACCTGGCATGAAGCTGGTGGTTAACTCGTAAATTACTAAAAATGAGCGAGTCAAACACAAGGTGACAACCCATGTTAGGCCTATATTCCCTTGACCTTGAGCTAGGGTGAATGGAGACTGAGGGTAGGGGGGGGGGGGAGGAGTGAGGGAGAAGTATTGGCAACACACACACACACGCTTCACAGATGAGTGATATAATTTCCTGACAAGTTCATTATGATTTCACTTGTTTTGTATAAGAACTCCTCGGATTTATTCGAGAGTCAACTGTATATATACATAAATAGGTATGTAATGATGTGTAAATAATATACCTACTGTATAATGTAAAAAATATAATAGGAAAAAATAGAGAAACCAAAATTCAGACAAAAAAAAATCTCCAGCGGATTGTGTCCGAAATAACCGAAATCCGAAATAACGGGGTCCGAAATAACGAGGTTTAACTGTATAGGTTGATTGTGGAAAATAGACAAAGAGAGACTATTGTCATGGGTGATAGGAATGGACATATAGGAATTTTAGGAGAGGAAGTGAATGGAAATAGGGAACTTCTGTTAAATTTCAAGAAAGAGAACATACGTACATGAGAATACGTACATGAGAATATGTACATGAGAATACGCACATGAATAAAATAAATACATGAAAATACACATGTGAAAAGAATACGCACATAAAAATACACACATGAGAATATACACATGGAAATAAAATACACACATGGGAAAATGAAATAATTATCCATGTGAAAATACACACACGGGAAAATACACGCATGGGAAAATCTTTTGAATATATTTTTTAGGAGAGAGAGAGAGAGAGAGAGAGAGAGAGAGAGAAGGATAGATTTGATGACTAACCATAAGAGAGAAGGATAGATTTGATGACTAACCATAAGAGAGAAGGATAGATTTGATGAGTGACCATAAGAGAGAAGGATAGATTTGATGACTAACCATAAGAGAGAAGGATAGATTTGATGACTAACCATAAGAGAGAAGGATAGATTTGATGACTAACCATAAGAGAGAAGGATAGATTTGATGACTAACCATAAGAGAGAAGGATAGATTTGATGACTAACCATAAGAGAGAAGGATAGATTTGATGACTGACCATAAGAGAGAAGGATAGATTTGATGACTAACCATAAGAGAGAAGGATAGATTTGATGACTAACCATAAGAGAGAAGGATAGATTTGATGAGTGACCATAACATGATAGTATTAGAATATGAATGTGTGAGAAAGGCAGCCAAGAATGTAGGAAAAGGAGGGCAGAAATGGAGAATACGAGAAGCAAGATGGGATTTGTATAAGTGTGATTTGAGGAGTATGGAATGGACTATGGATGGAGGAGTGGATGAACTGAATGATTCCCTGGTTAGGAAAGTGACAGAGGTGGGTGAGAAAAGGATAGGAAGGGTGAGGAATAGAAATAAAAGAAGTTTGATGAAGAGTTGGTGGAATAAAGATAATGAGAATGCGAGGAAGAAGAGGAAAGAGAGTAATAGGAAATGTAGAAGACTGAGGAAAAATGTAGGTAATAGGGGAGTATGTAGTGAATATTTTGTTATATGCAGATGATGTGGTGATTATGAGAGAGACAGGTGAGAGAGACAGGTGAGAGAGACAGCTAGGTGAGAGACTGCAGAGAATACTTGATGTAATTACAGAGTATGGGAATGATTTTAATGTCAAGTTTGGGAGTGATAAGATGGGGATGACCGGGATATAGGTAGTACGTGGAGACTGGGTGGTAATGGGATTGGAAGGACACAATATATAGATACTTAGGAATAATTGTGGATGAGAAAGGGTGTGATAGGACAAAGACTGATAGGTTATCAAGAGCAAACCAGTGGGTAGGAAGACTAGGAAGTGTGGCAAGGTGTAGAGCTAATAAGTATGAAGTAGTGTATGGTGTATGGAAAGGTAGGAAGTGTGGTAAGGTGTATGGAAAGGTAGGAAGTGTGGTAAGGTGTATGGAAAGGTAGGAAGTGTGGTAAGGTGTATGGAAAGGTAGGAAGTGTGGTAAGGTGTATGGAAAGGTAGGAAGTGTGGTTAGGTGTATGGAAAGGTAGGAAGTGTGTCAAGGTGTAGAGCTAATAAGTATGAAGTAGTGTATGGTGTATGGAAAGGTATGGCTGTACCTGGACTAATGTATGGACTGGAGACTATGACATGGATAATGAATGACTTGAATTGACTGGAGGTAGTACAGAATAGGATAGGAACAACAGCTTTAGGTACAAACAAGTATGTACAGTAGGTGTGGAAGCAATAAGAGGTGAGGCTGGATGGAGTACGTTTGAGGAGAGGATAGACAAAGGAGTGTTGAAATATAAGGTTAGACTAGAGGGAATGAATGAAGACAGATTGGATCCAAGAGTGTATAAATGGACATGACGGTATACCAAGTGGAGAAGGATGTGTGATAAGAGAATGGAAAAGTGTGGAATACAGTACCCAGTGTTAAATGAAAGGGGGAGATGGAATGATGAGAAATGGATGAATGAGATAAAGAGACGGATACAAGAAATAGGCAGAGAGGAATGGATGAGAGGCATGAGTGAGAAGAGCACACTAGATTGGTACTCCTCTAAGGACATACCAAGGAGTGAAGTGTTCTATGATGGTAGCTGCTGGGGAAGTGAACTATTGTTTAAGGCAAGAACAAAGTCACTGGAAGAGAATGACAGAATATATAGATGAAGTAATGAAGGCAGTAAGTTGTGTAGGGAAGATGAGAGAGTAGAACATGTGTTGATGGTATCTGATAAGTAGGAACGAGAGAGAGCTACCATGCTGAATGTGGTAATAAGTGAACTATATAGGAGAGAGAAAATGGAGGGAGATCTGATAAGTAGGAACGAGAGAGAGCTACCATGCTGAATGTGGTAATAAGTGAACTATATAGGAGAGAGAAAATGGAGGGAGATGGTGGAAGTGACAGTGACAGCCAAAGTGCTGCTAGGTCTGAGTGAACGAGAGCTGTACAATCCAGTGATAATAAAGAGTATGAAAGAAGTTCTATAAAGGGTATGTATGGTTGAAGAGAAAATGAGTATATAGGGACGTGCAGGTTGTATAAGATAGAGAGAGTAAAAGTATAATGTGTATATAATTATGTATTCTTTGGTACTGTTTTGGTTTGGTTTTCTCCTTAGAGGAAGACAGTGAGAGAGTACCGTTGTAAAGGTGACACTCAGTCATCATCATCACTGGCAACACTGACGCCTGTAGAGGAAGACAGTGAGAGAGTACCGTTGTAAAGGTGACACTCAGTCATCATCATCACTGGCAACACTGACGCCTCAGATCATCACTGGCAACACTGACACCTCAGTTTGTTTACCTCTGTGAAGCTCAAAGCCTGACAGGGGAATATTTTAGTATTTATTTGCATTTTAAGGGCATTTAAGGATATTTTAAGGGCTCAAGATTATATTAAGGGTTAGTTAAGGGTATACAGTTAATGGTGAAGGGACATAAATAAGGGTAAGTTGGTGAAATAAGGGAATTTTGAAGGGTTTAAATAAGGGTGGATAATAATGGCTGTGCTAAAATGTTACCATAAATATTAGAATGATTTTGTTTTATTATTTTAAAGGGTTCACTATTATTTTAAGGGTATATAAATAAGGACAAATTGGAGATATAAGGGGATTTTTATTGATAAAGGATTTAATTAACAAGAAATATATTAATTATCATTAAATTTATTTATTTCAGAAGTGGGATTACAGAAGAATTTACATACGAGGATTTACAGAAGGAGGATTACAATGACTACACCAAGGTATTTATGAAGAAGAATTATTATGGGTAAATTTACAGAAAACCTGGGTTCACTATATTGTATATATTAGTATCATTACCCACTATTTTGGACCATTCTAAGACACTTTTCATCTATGGTGTTTCTCTCAGAAATGCCTCGTTTTCGAGATATGCCCCGTTTACAAACATGATTTGGAAACTAGTCTTACCTGACCTAACCTAATCTAACCAAGATCACAGCAGACTACCTGGACCTAACCTGGGCAAACTACCGGGTATAACCAGTGCAAAATACCGGACCTAACCTGGGCAAACTAGAGGAACCTAACCTGGGCAGACTACCGGCCCTAATCTGGGCAAACTACCGGGACCTAACCTGGGCAAACTACCGGGACCTAACCTGGGCAAACTACCGGGTATAACCAGTGTAAACTATCATAAAATGACCTGGGCAAATTTCCAGGACCTAACCTAATGTGGTGATACTGCTCAAGCCTAGCCGAAAACCCAGTTATTCTGTAATAATACATTATGATCTATTTATCTATCTATCTATCTATCTATCTATCTATCTATCTATAGCTCTGACGCCTCCCTCCCTCCGGGAACTCCCGGCAGAAAAGTCTCCAGTCTTCCCTGTTCCAACACTCCCTCATTACCTGGTCCAGCCCTCCCCTCCCCCTCACATTACTCTTCTTTACATACTCCCTCCTTACTCCGTACTCTGTCCCTCACATTACTCTCCTTTACATACTCCCTCCTTACTCCCTACTCCCTCTCATGTTACTCTCCTTTACATACTCTTCCACTCTGTTCTGCCATCTTACTGGTGGTCTGCCTCTCACACCACACACCACAACTTCACTTCCATACACCTTCTTTACAAAATCCTCACCTTGCATTCTCTCTACATGTCCAAACCATCTTAATGTATTACATTTCACATTATTATTATTACTACCATTTTTATTATTATTATAACTACTATTATTATTACTACTTCAACTACTTTTATGATTATTATTATCGGTAAATATTGAAAGAATTATAGTTATTGTGTATGGTGTTTCTACCTTTATTACCCATTTATTTTCACCATTCTAAGACTTTTTCCATTTAAGTGATGAGTTCATTTTTAACATCCATTTTATTGTGCAAATTTAATGTGTTATCCATACATAAATAACCTAACCTAACCTATTCTAACCTAACCCAACCTAACCTAACCTAATCTAATCTAATCTAATCTAACCTAATCTTAACCATTGCAGACTACCAGGACCTAACCTGAGCAGACTATTGGAAGTTTTACAAGGTAAGTAAGACCTTGATCAAAGTTATTATTATTATTATTATTATTATTATTATTATTATTATTATAAAACACCTAAATTTAGGAAAAAATTTGCATGTGTCAATAATGGTGCAATTTTTATTATTATTATTATTATTATTATTATTATTATTATTATTATTAATATGAAGATTATTATTATTATTATTATTATTATTATTATTATTATTATTATTATTATTATTATTATTATTAATATGAAAATTATTAGTATTATTATTATTATTATTATTATTACATATACCGTACCATAAAACACCCAAACTTTGGACATTTTTTACGTGTGTTTGTGAATAATTGTGTTAATAATGGTACAAGTTTGTAAAGGTGGTGTATGGAAGTGAAGTTGTGGGGTGTGGTGTGAGAGGCAGACCACCAGTTAGATGGCAGAACAGAGTGGAAGAGTATGTAAAGGAGAAAAACATGAGGGACAGAGTAGGGCTGGACCAAGTAAGGAGGGAGTGTTGGAACAGAGTGGAAGAGTATGTAAAGGAGAGTAATGTGAGGGGGAGGGGAGGGCTGGACCAAGTAAGGAGGGAGTGTTGGAACAGGGAAGACTGGAGACTTTTCTGCCGTGGCCATCCTCTTGGGGGAGTTCCCGGAGAGAGTGAGGTGTCAGAGCTATAGATAGATAGATAGATAACGGTACAATGTTATTGGTAATAGTGTCATGTGTTAGCCAGCCAGCCAGGTAGCCTACAGTACAGTACCTATTCAATACATATAACAAACTAAATTAACCATGATAAATTGGCTTATTCTTTTTTTCAATTTTCAAGTGTTGGTTTGACCTGGATATTTGGTAGGATAAGTAACTGGACACAGGAACACAGTTGTCCCGGGCATAATTCCCTTTACAAGCAAGTTTCTTCTGCTTGAGAATGTGACAGTGTTGAAGACTGGAATGCAATATCAGACATTTTGTTACCAATGTACTGTATTAGAATGGAGAGAGAGAGAGAGAGAGAGAGAGAGAGAGAGAGAGAGAGAGACATGGAGAGAGAGAGACTGTATTGTCTTTGAAAGTGTAAAACTTACTCGTACGATTAACTGAAAAGTGCTTAATTAGACACTTTCTTCACCTCTTCCAAAAAGCAAACTCTAAATAATACAAACTTTATCAATAATAGTTTTATTTTATGGGTTTGGAAAATTGAAAAAAATATGTTGCCTTAAGGGGGTGTTGGAGTAGGGGACAGGCTTGGGGGACTAGGGGGTGCTGGAATAGGGGGACAGGCTTGGGGTGGGTACAAAGCCTGTCCCCCTATTCCTGCACCCCCCAAGACTGTCCCCCTATTCCCACACCTCCCAAGACTGTCCCCCTATTCCCACACACCCCAAGACTGTCCCCCTATTCCCACACACCCCAAGACTGTCCCCCTATTCCCACACCTCCTTAAAGGAAAGTTAAGCAAAAATAAAAGAAAGAAAAAACAGGATTTGTGATAGAAATCTCCTGTAAACCTAACTGTTATTATTATGTGAATAATGTTACATTCCCTTATCTCATTCTAGTAAGTGAGAACTGGGAACGGAAATGACATACAAATGAAATTGGAACATACAGTCGCGGTCAAATATAATCATCCATATAGGGGTAACTCACGTAAAAGTTTGACAGCTTCCCTCTGTTTCTTATATGATAAACTTTCCAATAAATAGGTTAACTACCATCTTTTAATTTATTGCAAGCAGCTATGCACTACTTAAAACAATAACACACACACACACACTACTTAAAACAATAACACACACACACACACACACTACTTAAAACAATGACACACACACACACTACTTAAAACAATAATATCATATGTGAACGTGAAAACATTAGACAGTAAATTGTTTGAGATACCCATATGTGGATGATTATTATTGACCACAACTGTACAAACTTATATATATAAAGGATACTGTATATATAAAGGATACTGTATATATAAAGGATACTGTATATATAAAGGATACTGTATATATAAAGGATACTGTATATATAAAGGATACTGTATATATTGGAAGGAATAATGCACAAAAATGGATTGTACACTCTTCTCTTTTTTTATTACATTATAGGTTGGTGAAGGGTTGTGTCGCATAAAGTGTATGTGTTTATGTATGTGTGTGTATATACAGTAGGCTCACACCAATAACGACTTCCAAAATAACGTTTTCAGCAATAACGGTAAGTTAGAATAGACACCCACTTTCTATAATAACGTTTAGATTCTCTCAAATAACGTATATCTCGCATTTTGAATAGCGTTTGTTTTCCGAATCTTGTGACGTCAGCCACCCCCACACGGACCCTCTGTCCCTCCCCTCCCCAGTCCCCAGTTCCCGCGCTCTCTTTCCTCGGTTCACTAGTGCTGCGTGTGTGGTTTTCGTCTCTATTGCGCTCTATCTCAAGTGTTGTCGGTCAACAATGGCTTACGCCTCACGTGTGGGAAGCAGCAGTGGTGGTGGGAGGGGGAACTTGCTACCAGAACTCCCGGGAACTTCTAATAATTCCTCTGCCAAAAGTTTGAAAACAAAACGACAAAATCACAAGAACCGAGCATACTCGCTTCAAGATAAAGAAAATATAGTTACAATGCTCGAGAGTGGTGCAAGGAACATTGAAATTGTGAGGAAGTTGAACTGTCCTGAATCTACAGTACGGAATATAAAGAGAAACTTAGTGGAAATCAAGAAGAGTATTTCATTGGCTAAGAAATACTTCGGTAGTGATGGAAATGCTAAGCGAGCTATGAAAGATAAAGGTGATAGAAACAGATTGTTAGTGATTACAGAACATTTTCAAGTGAAATGGCTAGCTAGAAGAAACAAAGAAAATGCAAGTTGTAATGGTAGTGTGATTCGCGACCAGGCAAAGATTTTGTACACTGCGATTGCTAGAAAGAAAAACATCAAGTCTCCCCCTCCTTTCAATGCCTCAGTAGGGTGGCTACATAAATTCAAAAGTAGAAGTGGTATAAAGCATGCAGTGTATCATGGTGAAGTCTCCTCAGCTGACTTGATGGCCGCAGATTCTTTCCCTGAAATTGCCAGCAAAATTGTTCAGGAAGGAGGTTATACCCTAGATCAAGTTTTTAACTGCGACGAAACAGGACTATTTTGGAAAAAAGCACCAAAGTCGACATTCATTTCTAAGAAAGAAAAACAAGCAACAGGGATGAAAATGTCCAAGGATCGCTTCAGTGTCCTTTTAACATGCAATGCATCTGGTGACTATCTCATGAAGCCTTTGGTGATTTACAAATATAAAAGGCCAAGGGCTTATAAGGGATGTGACATGACAAAACTTAATGTCTACTGGGAACAAACAAAGAAAGGTTACATGTCCACTGAGTTGTCAAGGAAGTGGTTTGATGAATGTTTCGTTAAGGATGCCAAAAAGTACTGCCAGAAAAAGAACGTAGCCTTCAAAGTGGTGCTTTTCCTAGATAATGCCCCGAGTCATGCAAAATTTCTAGTAGGACGTCACCCTGCAGTTGAGGTTGTTTTTCTCCCACCGAATACAACCTCCAAAATACAACCGTTAGACCAAGAAATTATAGCAAATGTCAAGTTATTGTACTACAAATATGTCCACGATAAGATGAGGAAGGAAACTGACAAACAAGAAGAATTAAAGGAAGTTGATGAAGATGTGAGCAGCAGCAGCGAAGAGGAGACGCAGCATTCTCCCCCCTCCGCCTCCCCTACGCCGCAATCCACACACACCCTCCACCTCCACCCCTCTACCCACAGCCTCTGCCTCCACTTCTCCACCTGGCATAGTATCAAACCCCTCTGCCGTAATGACTATTACTGCATTCTGGAAGAAATTCAATATTCGGCAGGCAGTAAATTTCCTCGTCAACGCCTGTAATAATATAACGCTGGCAACTGTTAGGCATGGTTGGTCGGCACTGCTACCACACCTCAAGTCAGCTGAGACAGAGAGAAGGCAGACAGCAGACTTGATGAATGAAGTATTAAAAGCTGTTCGCAATATCCCAGCTCCAGGATTTGAAGAGGTAAATAGGGAAGACCTCGAAGAAATGTTAAGAGATGGTGATGCTACTGGTAGTGTTGATGATATCCTGGATGAAGAAGATAGTGATGATGGAGGTGATGCGGCGAGTGAAGCAGAGGAGCATGAGCAGAGAAAAGTGACAACACAGAAGCTGTCACACATACTGGGTGTCTGTACCAGCCTTCATGAAATGATTCAAGACATTGGAGAGAGTGAACAAGGCGAAAGGGAAAAAATGATTGGATTTGTAAATCAGATATCCAGAAATTACCAGAAACATTACAATGACCGAATGAATGACCGCCAACAGTCACTCATCACTCGCTTTCTATCACAATGCCGGCCAGCCCAAGAGCAAGAGATAGGGATGGAAGAGAATGAAAAAATTGATAATATCGGTGAATTGCCCGACGATTTTGATTTCACCGGGTTTGAGGAAGTTTTGACGATAGTGCGTGAGCCAGACACGAGCAGGAAGAGTGAGGAGGGCGCTGGCGACGGCATACAAATGCCACAGTAGCATGACCTCCATATGTACACGGAACAATCATCACACCAAGCAACTTTTCAACTTCTTTAAGGTGATTATTATATTACGTTTGACAATCTGATACTTACCAGTAGTGATAGGAGAGCCTCAAATGGGAAAGGTGGGTCAAAATCCTGGTGTGACAGCACCAATTAACCCTATATACATGTATTTCAATGTCACGCAAATAACGTTTTCGCAAATAACGGTGTTTTTCAGGCACTAATTAGGCGTTATTGGTGTGATCCTACTGTATATATATATGTATGTATAGGTTGGTGAAGGGTTGTGTCGTATAAAGTGTATGTGTGTATGTATGTGTGTGTATATATATATATATATATATATATATATATATATATATATATATATATATATATATATATATATATATATATATATATATATATATATATATATATATATATATATATATATATATATATATATATATATATATATATGTATGTATAGGTTGGTGAAGGGTTGTGTCGCATAAAGTGAATTTCGCATAAAGTAAATTGTACATTTCCATAAGAAATAATGGTACTTTAACATGAAAATGGAGCCTCCTTGTTCCTGTTATTTTAAGAGTTCATGTAAATTGCATTTATTTAATATTTTTCATGATACGCACTATTTCAAATTCACATAAAGAGAGAGGAGAGTGTATTGTACTGTACTGCACAGTGAATTTATCTGTTTGTGTGTTATTGGATTACATTACACTATATCTATATCTATTTCTATCTATATCTTTATATCTATTTCTATCTATAGCTTTATATCTATATCTATTACTATCTATAGCTTTATATCTATATCTATTTCTATCTATAGCTTTATATCTATATCTATTTCTATCTATAGCTTTATATCTATATCTATACCTCTCTTTTTATGTGAGTTTAAATTATGTGAATTTGAAATAGTGCGTATCATGAAATAAATGAAATAAATGCAATTTACACAAACTCTCAAAATAACATGAACCATTAGGCTCCATTTTCAAGTTAAAGTACCATTATTTCTTATGGAAATGTATAATTTACTTTATACGACACAACCCTTCACCAACCATTAAAAAAAAAGGAGAGTGTACCTGAACAGTATTTTCTTGTAAAACTTCTCCTCCATTTTCACAAGATAATCATTACTATCTAACATAAGGTGGTGGTATATATATATATATATATATATATATATATATATATATATATATATATATATATATATATATATATATATATATATATATATATATATATATATATATATATATATATATATATATATATATATATATATATATATATATATATATATATATGTTGTGTGGGTGGAAGGTAAACACAGGATAGAGCTTCGAGTTATTTATTTCTCTTACGTTTCAGACTACACAGAGTCCATCTTCAGAGAGAAATGACATAGGGAAGAGGGTACCAGAGCTATATATACCGGTGGTGGCCTACACTGCACCTGCCACTACTTAATCTCACCTGACCTCACCTCACCTGACCTCACCTCACCTCACCCCGTCCTTTCTTTTACACTCCAGGGCTATATTGGCTGAGTAACTACACCTGTGTTTACCTTCCACCCACACAACATACTTGTCAATATGAATCATTCATATATATATATATATATATATATATATATATATATATATATATATATATATATATATATATATATATATATATATATATATATATATATATATATATATATATATATATATATATATATATATATATATATATATATATATATATATATATATATATATATATATATATATATTTTAAGTACAGTATTGCTATAATGAATCTTATTCTTTGCCTCTAAATGATGCACTTTACATTTAGGATTCCCAGAATGATGAAGTACTTTGAAGGCTGGGGCGGGCTACATAGGAAATGACAAAGGCATCCCAGACAGAGAAGGAGAAGAAAAATCTATACCGTAAGGCACTACTAACCATTTCAGGCCCCATGTTGCATCGTTTTTCGCAAAGATCTTGAAGGTCCTTAGTCAGATAATTATAACATTTTAACACAATGTTTACAACACCCCGCCGTAATTTATGGCGGTATAGTAGTTAGGCAAATTTGTATACTTAAGGAGTTTACTCTTATGATCTTAAGTTGTAGTCAGTGAGAACACAAAATCCTGAGCAAATGTTCGGACAAGGCGAGGTACCCCCTCTTCCTAAATCCCCCACCAGACAACCTCCTCACCATCCCCCTACAACACCCCTCATTCTATCCCCCGTCTCTCTCCCTCTCCCTCTCTTTCACTCTCACTCTCTATCTCACACACACTCTCTTTCCCACTTTCTCTCAGTTGCACACAGGGAAATATAAAGTCTTACTGACTCTTACACATTGTTATTTTAGACTCTAGAGTAATTTCGTAAAATAGATTAAGAAATAAATATTTTATGTGTAATAATGAATTGATGGTTTATGGACACAACCGTGATGGCTTGGTTGTCAGTTTGATATATTTTCACTGTGTGGTATTGTCGCGGCAATTTGAGAAATATAATGTAGATGGTTACTGGCATGTGATTGAAGAAGGTGGTGTGAACGTAGGCTACTGAAGGTGTGTTACATTCCTGCAAGCCAATGGCCAATATACTGAGATGCTCACGTGGGTGTAAAGGTGTGATTGCAATACGACTTTTTAATATGTTCAACCATGGGATGAACTCTGGTGCACTGATAACGATGATGATGAGGATACTATAATATTATTCCTTGAGAGCGATGAAGATTAAAATAAATTACATGTATAATTGTCTGTATCATTATTCCATTAATTATACAAGTAATATTATTTTGTTTACAATTACACCTATTTCCTTCTATTTATTGAATATACCTATTGGCCAATACTGTATATCTCATCACATTATACGAACAATCAAACATGTCCAGAAAAACAACCATATGGAAACTTGCAATATAAGGTTATCATTATTATTTCCTACGAAACAATTTAACCCTTAACGTCCGGACCGCGGTCATAGACGGCCCCAGGAAGCACCCGGGTCGTGTCTTACACCCCTGCCATGTGGTGACCGGGCGGGATGAAGCACTGCTATTGCCAATGTCGGCATTTGCGAGCCCAATTTGGCTTTTTTTTTTTTCTTGGCTATACTTCACCACCATCCCTACAAATCACCATCGTCAGTCAGTGTGTTACTGACTGTAAACATGGATGGATGTGGATTAGATTTCTCGTGCGTGTCCGATTCTGTGGTGCGCCATGCTTACTTACAACACTGACTGCCACCCGCGCGGGCCACGTTCAGTTGTCGTCAGAGCCACTCCACCTAAGCGAACACGGCCGCGCTCACACGAAAAAGTACCCTTCATTCCTCACTTAATTTCTCGGCAACGGAGAGTCGTAGAGAGCTGGGGTTGGTTTTATTGGAAAGAGGAAGAGTTGATGGTGCTAACAAGACCAAATTTAAGTTGTTCAGTATCGTAGTTTAGACGTACAGAGTAAGTGGAATAGAGCGATTTTGGAAAAATCGGCCAAAAGTGCCCGGCCAGGCAGTAGGGAAAGTAAGACTAGCCCCGGACTGACAAAATGGCTATCCATAGTTATCCCGTCGCGGAGGGGTTAAGCAAAGCAGTACAATGAGATTGAACAACATCATAGCGCAGTTCATATGCAAAAACCATGCAACTCATTGTTGGGGTATCACATTTGAGTTATAATGTAAGCCTTTTGAGAGAAAATCATGCGATATAATAATGTTTAAATCATGTTTTTATATATTGCCGTGTGTTGTGTAATTGAGATAGAGAGTGAGAGTGAAAGAGAGGGAGAGGGAGAGAGACGGGGGATAGAATGAGGGGTGTTGTAGGGGGATGGTGAGGAGGTTGTCTGGTGGGGGATTTAGGAAGAGGGGGTACCTCGCCTTGTCCGAACATTTGCTCAGGATTTTGTGTTCTCACTGACTACAACTTAAGATCATAAGAGTAAACTCCTTAAGTATACAAATTTGCCTAACTACTATACCGCCATAAATTACGGCGGGGTGTTGTAAACATTGTGTTAAAATGTTATAATTATCTGACTACGAACCTTCAAGATCTTTGCGAAAAACGATGCAACATGGGGCCTGAAATGGTTAGTAGTGTTCTGTGTGTTAAGTAATACCGTGAGTTCTGTGTTTGGCCAGCAATTTCTGGGTTATATGTAACTCTGTGTGATCTGTGCGCTTTGTGTATTTGGGAATGATTAGCATATCCGTTTTTATACATGCGCTAGTGTGGTATTCCCAGGTGGTACTTATGTAGGACCTATGCTATGCCTGTGTGTTCTGTGTGTTATCTATCTATCTATCTATTGCTAGATGCCTTAATCCCCGGGGGGGTGGCCACAAATGAAATGCCTCCATGCATTTCTATCCCTTGTTAACTGGCATCCCTCCTTCGCTCATATACCTCCTAACTCCATCCTTCCATCTCATTCTTGGTCTGTCTCTTCCTCTCCATCCCTCCACCTCACTCTCATACACCTTCTTGACCAATCTCTCGCTGCCCATACATTCTATATGACCGAACCACCTCAAGGTGTTCCTCTTCACACTCTCCAGCACATTCACATCCACATTGCATCGTTCCCGCACTTCTTCGTTTGTCAATCTATCTCTCCATGTCACTCCACATGAGCTTCTCAGATAACTTATTTCCACACCTCTCACTCTTGATCTGTGCCTCTCTGTCATGGTCCACACTTCACTCCCATATGTCAGTGTTGGGATTATAACACTATCATGCAGGATCTTCTTCACTTCCATACTCATCACCCTATTCCTTGTCACTGACTTCAGCGTTCCTACAACCCTCTTGCCCTGTTGTACCCTCTCCTGCATCTCATCCTCCAAACCTCCATCTTTACTCATCACACTGCCCAGATACTTAAATGAACTGACATTCACCATAACCTGTCCATTCAACCTCACCTCACAGTCTGTGGCTGCCCCTCTCTCAAAGACCATAACTTTGCTCTTTCCCACATTTACCTTCAAATTCCGTCTCTCGCACACAGTTCCAAACCTGTTCACCAGACCCTGCAACTCCCACTCATTGTCACTCACCAGTACTGTATAGTCAGCAAACAGCAGCACAGGAAGCTTCCACTCACTCTCCTCCCCCATCATGGGAACACCAACATCCACTGCTGTTCCCTGTATCTTTTTCATAACTCCATCCATATATACACTGAACAACCACTGGGACATTACACAACCTTGCTTTAACCCAACATTCAATTAAAAGAACTCACTCTGCTCACTCTCTACCCTGACTGCCGCTCTTGCACCCTCATATAAACTCTTCACTGCCCTCAATAACTTCCCAGGCACTCTATATATTCTCAGTACTTTCCATAGACCTTCTCGATCAATTCTGTCATACGCTTTCTCCAAATCAATAAATGCAGCATACACCTTCTGTCCCTTCTCCAGACATTATTCCACAACACACCTCAAGGAGAAAATCTGGTCCACACACCCTCTTCCCTTCCTAAACCCACCCTGCTCCTCTCCCACCCAATTCTCTGTCCTCTCTGTGTGTAATTCACATGTGCCAGTTGTTCTGTGAGCCTTGGGTTGCATAGTGCTAAGTGAGTTGAGTGTATTTTGTAAGGGTTTAATATTTCTGTGTGTTTGTGTGCTTCTGGTTTTACCACTCGATCAGTGCCACATGAACTCATCCCATCTCTCACATAAGTATTTCTGCCTAAACTCCATTTTAATTTATCTCTGTATTCACCAGTACTATTAACACCCACACTTCACTTAAACCGTCCTTTTCTCCTTTGCCCACCCCCTTATCCCTAACCTGATCCAACTGAGCCTCTAATCTTACCCTCACCTCACCTCAATTAACCCAGTCTACATGTCTTTAGTGCCCCCTTTTCAGCTCTGTACTGCACTATACTATATTTATTATATTTGTCTAGACTTTTGCATCTGTTTCTGTGAGAGTGGGTCAGTGGAGAGAGGAAAAAAGACAGTAGAGGTACAGAGTATATATATGACGTGTGAACGATGTGGGTATGAAAATAGGTTTAAAAATGAGGGTGAATGGGAATGCCAGACATGCAAGTTGAAGAGTGAAAATGTTGCCCTCACGTTGAAAGCCAGGAATCTAAAAGAGGAACCAATGAGTATGAGAGATGAGGTAGGGAGGATGAAAGAGGACATAGAAGACACGGTGAGGGGTGTGCTGTCTAGTAAAGAGGACATAGAAGACACAGTGAGGGGTGTGCTGTCTAGTAAAGAGGACATAGAAGACACAGTGAGGGGTGTGCTGTCTAGTAAAGAGGACATAGAAGACACAGTGAGGGGTGTGCTGTCTAGTAAAGAGGACATAGAAGACACAGTGAGGGCTGTGCTGTCTAGTAAAGAGGACATAGAAGACACAGTGAGGGGTGAGCTGTCTAGTAAGAAAAAGCAAAGAACACCTCACCGGGGGGGAGGGGGGGATGACGTTTTATGACATGGAGATAAAGAACAGGGCATAACAGATGAGGGAGATGATGATGTAGTAGTGTTGAAGGAAGACACTCATACCATATAAACACAGGAGAGGAAAGAAGAGTGTTGAGAGGAGGATGTTCCCTAGGGTGATAGTATGACAAAGAATATTAGGAGTGTCATTGGCCTAGGCCCTAGAGGGAGAGGGTAGTGGCAACATAAGCCTACTGGGAAGGTGCCGGGCCAGAATAATGGAAACAGACAAGGAACAGGCAGAGGTAATAA
Organism: Petrolisthes manimaculis; assembly: GCA_034508575.1. Classification (NCBI taxonomy): domain Eukaryota; kingdom Metazoa; phylum Arthropoda; class Malacostraca; order Decapoda; family Porcellanidae; genus Petrolisthes; species Petrolisthes manimaculis. The sequence goes on from JAWZYT010001678.1 coordinate 31,701, forward strand.
ATGAGGGAGTGATGGTTATACAGGGAGGTGGTAACGGACTAGAGAGGGGCAGGATTCAGGACACAGTGAATGAGATAGTAGAGGGAGTAAAGGAAATGAAAAAGAGCAAGAAGAATGTGAGTGTGGCAGTGGTATGGGTGATAAGGAGGCCAAGTGAAGACAGGTGGTATGAGCAGAGAAGGAACCAAGTAAATAGATAACAGGTACAGAAGGAAATAAATAAAATGAAAATAAAGATGATGAAGGATGATGACGTCGGTGTCAGTTTTATTAACATGGAGCCATAACTCACTGTGGACCATTTGGGGAGAGACAGGGTCCACCTAGGTATGGAGGGAAATAGGAGACTGGGCAAAAGGGTATTAGAGTGGATCAGGGCATCAGAGCAGCTACAGAGAGTTAGTAAGTCAGCAGACAGACAGAAAGCTAGAGATGATAACTGACGACACTGTGAGAAAGGAGGAATGAAGAGAATGCGAATAGGGTGTGTGAATGTGCGTGGATGGGGTGTAGGAAAATTGGAAAATATGAGTGATATATTGTGTGAATGGAATCTGGATATAGTAGGTGTGACAGAGACACAGTTACGTGAGAGAGTGAAGATGAACAGTGATAAGTACAGTATGATTGGACAGGGACGGAGTAAATGGAAGAAGAAGGGTGGAGGTGTGGGATTATTAGTTAGACATGACATAGACGTGGACATAGAGGAAGTGAAAACTGGTGAATGTGAAATGAGTGAGGACATCATGGCTGTATATCTTAATGTAAAGGTGGAAGGGAAGTATGAAATGATCCTGTTGATTGTGTGTTATATGACTATACAGGGTCCAGGAGCAAGACAAGATAATGAAAGAAAATACAGGATAATAAATAAGTAGGTTGATTGTGGAAAATAGACAAAGAGAGACTATTGTCATGGGTGGTAGGAATGGACATATAGGAATTTTAGGAGAGGAAGTGAATGGAAATGGGGAACTTTTGTTAAATTTCAAGGAAGAGTATGGTGTAGAGAACTTGAATGTAACAATAGGTGAGGGACGTGTAACATGGTCCAGGTTAGGGAGTGAATCTGTGATTGATTATGTGCTAGTGAATGAAAGAGCCAGGAGGAGAGTACAGTATATGTGGATGGATGAAGAGAGAAGGATAGATTTGATGACTAACCATAAGAGAGAAGGATAGATTTGATGACTGACCATAACATGATAGTATTAGAATATGAATGTGTGAGAAAGGCAGCCAAGAATGTAGTAAAAGGAGGGCAGAAATGGAGAATACGAGAAGCAAGATGGGATTTGTATAAGTGTGATTTGAGGAGTATGGAATGGACTATGGATGGAGGAGTGGATGAACTGAATGATTCCCTGGTTAGGAAAGTGACAGAGGTGGGTGAGAAAAGGATAGGAAGGGTAAGGAATAGAAATAAAAGAAGTTTGATGAAGAGTTGGTGGAATAAAGATAATGAGAATGTGAGGAAGAAGAGGAAAGAGAGTAATAGGAAATGTAGAAGACGGAGGAAAAATGTAGGTAATAGGGGAGTATGTAGTGAGTATTTTGTTATATGTAGATGATGACTAGATTGGTACTCCTCTAAGGACATACCATGGAGTGAAGTGTTCTATGATGGTAGCTGCTGGGGAAGTGAACTATTGTTTAAGGCAAGAACAAAGTCACTGGAAGAGAATGACAGAATATATAGATGGAGTAATGAAGGCAGTATGGTGTGTAGGGAAGATGAGACAGTATGAAGGCAGTATGGTGTGTAGGGAAGATGAGACAGTATGAAGGCAGTATGGTGTGTAGGGAAGATGAGACAGTATGAAGGCAGTATGGTGTGTAGGGAAGATGAGACAGTAATGAAGGCAGTATGGTGTGTAGGGAAGATGAGACAGTATGAAGGCAGTATGGTGTGTAGGGAAGATGAGACAGTATGAAGGCAGTATGGTGTGTAGGGAAGATGAGAGAGTAATGAAGGCAGTATGGTGTGTAGGGAAGATGATACAGTAGTGAAGGCAGTATGGTGTGTAGGGAAGATGAGACAGTATGGTGTGTAGGGAAGATGAGACAGTATGAAGGCAGTATGGTGTGTAGGGAAGATGAGACAGTAGAACATGTGTTGATGGTACGTGATAAGTATGAAAGAGAGAGAGCTACCATGCTGAATGTGGTAATAAGTGAACTATATAGGGGAGAGAAAATGGAGGGAGATGGTGGAAGTGACAGTGACAGCCAAAGTGCTGCTAGGTCTGAGTGAACGAGAGCTGTACAATCCAGTGATAATAAAGAGTATGAAAGAAGTTCTATAAAGGGTATGTATGGTTGAAGAGAAAATGAGTATATAGGGACGTGCAGGTTGTATAAGATAGAGAGAGTGAAAGTATAATGTGTATATATGTGAGTATATAGGGACGTGCAGGTTGTATAAGATAGAGAGAGTGAAAGTATAATGTGTATATAATTATGTATTCTTTGGTCCTGTTTTGGTTTGGTTTTCTCTTTTAGAGGAAGACAGTGAGAGAGTACCACTGGCAACACTGACGCCTGGGTTTGTTTACCTCTGTGAAGCTCAAAGCCTGGCAGGGGAATATTTTAGTATTTATTTGCATTTTAAGGGCATTTAAGGATATTTTAAGGGCTCAAGATTATATTAAGGGTTAGTTAAGGGTATACAGTTAATGGTGAAGGGACATAAATAAGGGTAAGTTGGTGAAATAAGGGAATTTTGAAGGGTTTAAATAAGGGTGGATAATAATGGCTGTGCTAAAATGTTACCATAAATATTAGAATGACTTTGTTTTATTATTTTTAAGGGCTCACTGTTATTTTAAGGGTATATAAATAATGTCAAATTGGAGATATAAGGGGATTTTTCTTGATAAAGGATTTAATTAACAAGAAATATATTAATTAACGTTAAATTTATTTATTTCAGAAGTGGGATTACAGAAGAAGGATTTACATACGAGGATTTACAGAAGGAGGATTACAATGACTACACCAAGGTATTTATGAAGAAGAATTATTATGGGTAAATTTACAGAAAACCTGGGTTCACTATATTGTATATATTAGTATCATTACCCACTATTTTGGACCATTCTAAGACACTTTTTATCTATGGTGTTTCTCTCGGAAATGCCTCGTTTTCGAGATATGCCCCGTTTACAAACATGATTTGGAAACTAGTCTTACCTGACCTGACCTGACCTAACCTAACCTAGACCACAGCAGACTACCGGGATCTAACCTGGACAAACTACTGGACCTAACCTGGGCAAACTACCGGGACCTAACCTGGGCAAACTACCGGACCTAACCTGGGCAAACTACCGGGACCTAACCTGGGCAAACTACCGGGTATAACCAGTGTAAACTATCATAAAATGACCTGGGCAAATTCCCAGGACCTAACCTAATGTGGTGATACTGCTCAAGCCTAGCCGAAATCCAGTTATTCTGTAATAATACATTATGATCTATCTATCTATCTATCTATCTATCTATCTATCTATAGCTCTGATGCCTCGCTCCCTCCGGGAACTCCCCTCAAGGGGGTGGCCACGGCAGAAAAGTCTCCAGTCTTCCCTGTTCCAACACTCCCTCCTTACTTGGTCCAGCCCTCCCCTCCCCCTCACATTACTCTCCTTTACATACTCTTCCACGCTGTTCCAACACTCTCTCCTTACTCCCTACTCCCTCTCATGTTTCTCTCCTTTACATACTCTTCCACTCTGTTCCAACACTCTCTCCTTACTCCCTACTCCCTCTCATGTTTCTCTCCTTTACATACTCTTCCACTCTGTTCCAACACTCTCTCCTTACTCCCTACTCCCCTTCACATTACTTTCCTTTACATACTCTTCCACTCTGTTCTGCCATCTAACTGGTAGTCTGCCTCTCACACCACAGCCCACAACTTCACTTCCATACACCTTCTTTACAAACTCCTCACCTTACATACACCTTATTTACAAACTCTTCACCTTGCATTCTCTCTACATGTCCAAACCACCTCAATGTATTACATTTCACATTATTATTATTACTACCATTTTTATTATTATTATAACTACTATTATTATTACTACTTCAACTACTTTTATGATTATTATTATCGGTAAATATTGAAAGAATTATAGTTATTGTGTAGGGTGTTTCTACCTTTATTACCCATTTATTTACACCATTCTAAGACTTTTTTCATTTAAGTGATGAGTTCATTTTTAACATCCATTTTATTGTGCAAATTTAATGTTTTATCCATACATAAATAACCTAACCTATCCTAACTTAACCTAACCTAACCTAATCTAATCTAACCTAACCTAACCTAACCTAATCTAATCTAACCTAACCTAATCTAATCTAACCTAATCTTAACCATTGCAGACTACCAGGACCTAACCTGAGCAGACTACCAGGACCTAACCTGAGCAGACTATTGGAAGTTTTACAAGGTAAGTAAGACCTAAATCAAAGTTATTATTATTATTATTATAACATATATAAAACACCTAAATTTAGGAAAAAAATTACGTGTCAATAATGGTGCAATTTTTATTATTATTATTATTATTATTATTAATATGAAAATTATTATTATTATTATTATTAATATGAAAATTATTATTATTATTATTATTATGAAAATTATTATTATTATTATTATTATTATTATTATTATTATTATTATTATTATTATTATTACATATACCGTACCATAAAACACCCAAACTTTGGACATTTTTTACGTGTGTTTGTGAATAATTGTGTTAATAATGGTACAAGTTTGTAAAGGTGGTGTATGGAAGTGAAGTTGTGGTGTGTGGTGTGAGAGGCAGACCACCAGTTAGATGGCAGAACAGAGTGGAAGAGTATGTAAAGGAGAGTAACATGAGGGACAGAGTAGGGCTGGACCAAGTAAGGAGGGAGTGTTGGAACAGAGTGGAAGAGTATGTAAAGGAGAGTAACATGAGGGACAGAGTAGGGCTGGACCAAGTAAGGAGGGAGTGTTGGAACAGGGAAGACTGGAGACTTTTCTGCCGTGGCCATCCCCTTGGGGGAGTTCCTGGAGGGAGGGAGGCGTCACAGCTATAGATAGATAGATAGGTACAGTTGCCCAAGAAAAGATTGCAACCAAAATATGCTAGTGTGTGGCGATATCTAGCAGATGGTCCGTAGTAAACACTCGTAATTTATGAATGGATCACACGGAACCAACAAGCTTTGTATGGATGGATGTGATTGGCTGAAACATTATGTGCCGAAGCCAAATCATCGGCCCTGGTCTGCTCCGAATATTAACAGCATATGAATATATACTGATGATATTTATGAGGCCCATTTAATAAGTATTATAGATATACCAACATGGTTAGAATAACATTCAGTAATCAAGGCAGAATAATGTAGATAGATATTTGTAACGGTGTAGAGGAAATCAGTGGATCCCTCATCACATCGGATAATGATGTGAAGCATTACTTGAGACGCTCCGAAAACATTCTTATTATCTCATAATTCAAACTTATTTTTACATTTGATATTAAACACTATTGTAATAAAGTTAATATTATTTTTCTGTCACTCCAATATAAGATATCATATTAGAGCCTCACTGCACACTTTTCTATTATTAAAATATATATGTTAAGTTTCGTTAAGTAATGAAGAAATTCAGTGATAATAAACTGCACACTTTCAGAATATAATCTTTATTTATCAGTGAATACCTTTGATATAGGTCTAAGAATTTCTCGTTCTAGGTTGACTGAACAAGACTCTTATCACATGATATAACGGAAGCGGATGGGGACAGCTGGCCATTCTTTGATAATTTGTCTTGTGATTGGTCACCTCCAATAAGCGCGTCCCTCATTGGTCCATCATTCCTCTCCCCCCCCCCCCCCCCCCGCCAAGCGTCCCCAACTCCCGGCTACATACAGCTACATACGTAAACAAACTGAGAGTATAGCCATGGCGGGAGCGAAATCGCCTTTTTAAAAATGTAATTACTGTAACAAGGACTTCACAAGAGGGACGCGCTTACTGGAGGTGCTGGCTGCACCAATCACAAGACAAATTATCAAAGAATGGCCAGCCGTCCCCATCCGCTTCCTGATATAACAGTATTCAGCCTTATATAATAGCACAGTGGTAAAGTCTGTGGCTGCAATTCCGTGGCCCAGCGTTGGATCCTTGCTCGGGACACTGTTAAAAATACCATTGATGCCAGAGGTTACCACCCCTGTGAGCAGGGGGTGGGGGGTTTGAGTCAGCTGTCTGAGGTCTTCCTGCTTAGTCAGCCATAGCCGAAGCTGACTCGGGTCTCAGGTGGGTGGAGAGGTCGCTGAGCCACACATTACAGGGATTATCCTTGTGATGTGTGCTATAATTGTGTTTCATACACACAGTGTGTGCTACACTCTGTCCCAGTGACTGCCACTCGCTGGCACCTTTAATAACCTTTTAATAACAGTACGAGACATACTATAAATGTTTAAATATAGAATAAGGTTAAATACCGAAATATCCCTGCTGCTCTACTTTATCTTATTGTTATCAAGGTTTATATTACTTATTCTTTTTTGAGGCTACAATCCCTTTCATAAAATACTTTAGTTGTAATAATAGGAGAATAATACTGATCGCCTGAGGCACTGACAGGCATATCATTATATTCCTCACCAATGTGATAAGGAGGTGGAATATTGCAGCCATGTGAAGATGCATGTCAACCAGGGTTGTTTATCCCTGAGAGTTGCCATGTTCAATTATATCAAGTTCGTCACAACAGATCTCCAATATCATACCATATAATTAATAAATCTAATAAAATATAAATGTCCCGAGTGTTTTATTAACTAACCTTTCACATTTGAATCATTTGCTAAGGAGGTGGAAGATTTCCACTTCGATGGATACTAATACGAATTAAATAATTTACCTCGAGACAGAATCTTCTGCTCCGATGTTCGAAATGAATCAAAACAAACCCCTGAACACTTTCTTCTATGCTAAAGTAATACCATACATTATTCTGCCTTGATTACTGAATGTTATTCTAACCATGTTGGTATATCTATAATACTTATTAAATGGGCCTCATAAATATCATCAGTATATATTCATATGCTGTTAATATTCGGAGCAGACCAGGGCCGATGATTTGGCTTCGGCACATAATGTTTCAGCCAATCACATCCATCCATACAAAGCTTGTTGGTTCCGTGTGATCCATTCATAAATTACGAGTGTTTACTACGGACCATTTGCTAGATATCGCCACACACTAGCATATTTTGGTTGCGATCTTTTCTTGGGCAACTGTACAGTGTGAACCAGGCCTCACACCTATAGATAGATAGATAGGTACAGTGTGAACCAGGCCTCACACCTATAGATAGATAGATAGGTACAGTGTGAACCAGGCCTCACACCTATAGATAGATAGATAGGTACAGTGTGAACCAGGCCTCACACCTATAGATAGATAGATAGGTACAGTGTGAACCAGGCCTCACACCTATAGATAGATAGATAGGTACAGTGTGAACCAGGCCTCACACCTATAGATAGATAGATAGGTACAGTGTGAACCAGGGGCCGGATACTCAAAACGGGTTGTAACTTCCGACGTCGGATCTCATTTGGGACGTCGGATCTCACTTACGACGTCTGATCTTACGAACAATTTAGGATGTTGTATTTCGTGTCGTAAGACAAGATACTCAAAACAAATTTCCGACGTCCTAATCGGTTCGTAACTACTTAGGACTGTCTTTTCCTCTAGGACATCGGAAAATCTTCAGCCAATCAGGTGGCGTCTTTCATGTGGATCCAGCCAATGAAAAGCAAGGAATGCCACAGTGCCAATATGGACCCCATCAGCTGTGTTGTGTAAACATAAAGTGATGCTGGGACGTGAGAAGCGTGTGATGCAGTGACAGCAGTATTATCTCTCTCTTATCGCCTACAGAGAGACTGTCAACAGCAGTAGTAACGTCACACTAACCAAGGAAAGGAGTGAAATGAGAGTGACAGGTAAGTTTTTAGTAACATCATTGACTATTGACGTTCATAATAACCATTAAATATTAGTTTTTCTATGATATTTATGTACTATATTGCCATTGTGCAGTAGATTGTTTCTTCCATTGTTACTAGTAGGCCTATATAACGGGTTGCCACAATTAAGTCCCAGCTGTAGTCTGCTGTGGTTCTGAGGTTTGGTTAGAGCAGGTTAATTACCAAAATTTGACTTGGGAAAAAACATATTAGAGAACTGCATTAGCTTAAATATTTGTTGTTGTTCTTGCATTATACATTTAAGTGTGCATCAAAATATTTGTTAACTCATCCTAAATACATTAGGTTAGGTTAGGTATGTAATTAAAGAAATGTTGGGGTACAATATGTATGCTATTCTAAGTGATCATTAAATACTGTATGATGTAGGATAGTTTTAGGAATTCCATCAACTAATGTAATGTATTGAGAAAGATTGGCAGAATTATACTTCACAATACAGAAAGAAATTAAGCATTCAAGAAGCCCAATACAGTATACTGTACTGTACTAGAGTTTGACTACTTAAAGCAATGCTGCAATGATACTACTGTTCATCTTAGCTATGACTGTAATTTAATGGCTTTTACAGGTGGTGGAATACCTGACACAAAGGACTGGAAGCCTACAGAGGAGGCACTACTTGCTCTCAACGAGACAGAGGCTATTGAGGGGCACTCTGGCCCTTTCGAAAGCAAGGACGTCATTGCTGGTAAATTTGACTAATTTTTACGGAGTGCACATTGAGACAATGTTCTCTCACAAAAGATAATGGAAGAACTGTGTAGGGGATTGTCATGCCTTTCTCAGTGACTTTGTATTGTTAGGCCTGTACATTTAAGGTCTAAAATAACTTATAGAGTGCAGGGGAATGCAAGGCCCCAATTCTGTACTGTATTTGTGTCTTTTATACATACAGTATTATGGTTATTATGTGTTGTCTGTTACTACAAAAGCTCAGAGTAAACATGTTGCATTAGTACTGGATATACTGTTGTGTAACACTGCACACATTATTGTTACAGATGAGCCTCTGCCATCGACCTCTGCTGGTAGTGTTGCCAGACCCATACCGTTGACAAGGACACATGATGAGCATGCACCACTACCCAGTAAGTAGATGCATAATTGGTCATGAAGATGTTGCTGAGCTTAGCTGATGTTCATTATATAATCTTCAGTAGGTTGACGAGATGCAATACATACTGTACTGTATTGAAGATGTTGTTCACTAGTGGTTCTCAAATCTTTTTTCAGCAGATGTTAGGCCAAGTGTGATTATATTTATATATGTTGGGTGACAGTGAAATGTATGTACAGTTTTACCAAAGAAACTGCAATGCAGACAGGAAACTTTGAGGAAGAAGTACTAAGCAAAAAGAAACTTAAAGGAAAAAGGCGGCCCCATGTTTATTGCTCCCACTATGCATCACAGTTCCTTTTTCATTGTAACCATATTACATAAACACAGCACTTCTTATTGTTACAGATTTTGGTGGCAGGAGTAGATGACCCAACACGCCACTTTACAATGTCTGTAGAACATATTGACTTTGAGAGTTCAGGCCTGTTAGAAAATATTCAAAGTCACGAACCATCAGAAAACATTACCATTCCCCAGACAGTGACTTTTGACCATGCCTACTGTAGATCACCACCTCCAGCATCAAGTATGAGGGCAAGTAGATCTGAGAGTCATGACACCAGTAGCCGTGTTCACAGCAGCCGTGCCTGTTCACAGCCCTGTATCAGTGACCAGATGCTGGCAGTACAGGGAGAAATTCTGCAAGTGTTGAGAGGCAGCCTCCCAAGAATTGGCTCTGCACTTGAGGAACTTACAGAGTTAGCCAAACAATGTGATACTGTGCCAAACTAATTAGGTTATTTAACAGTGTGCTGCTTCTGTACAATAAGCAGTTGAATGCAATACAGAATTATATTTTCACAAAGTCTTTATTACTGGTAATATGTTATCGAGTGTTAATGTAGCTGTACAGTGATTATGCTAACAGAACTCTCACTAACTTTAATTTTGTTTTCAAATGTGATTATATTTTAGGTGTGTCATGCTGTGATAGTATTTTAATACTGTACTGCTTTTGAACAATAAACAATTGAATGTAATCTGTAGAATTATATTTTCACAAACACTTTATTACTGTTAAAATGTAGTTTTGAGTGATATTGGGATAAGTAGGAGATGTAGTAATTAACAACAATGTATTTATTTAAATTTACCAAGTTTATTTCATGTAAAGAAATTATCTACAATATCGAGCCCGAAGACGACTGTTATTCCAGATGAAGGAGTCGTGGGTACTGCCAGGGTATCTCATACTATAATGCTAAATTATTTTCTCACTGGTGCAAACACACTGCACATTCAGGGAGTGATAGCCTTTCCTATTAATATATACTTGTGGATTTATATTTGTAGCCTTGATAGGTATATGAGTACCATCAAGGGCTCCAATCACTCAGGGAAAACCATTCACTGCATGGAATCCTCTGCAGGCTCTGCCAATTTCCACAATACCTGAGGGCATCTTTATTTCTACTCTTGCCTTCTCAGCCAACAAATGTACTACAGCAGATTTCACCACTCTACTCACACTTGCTTGAGTCACTCCAGCAGAATCTCCAATCACACTTTGAAAGGTTCCACTAGTTAGCTAATACTCGTAGAGTTACTAACACTTGGGTGTGTGTTGGTATACCATGAGATCTCCTCTTTTGTCGACGAACATATGGGTCAATTGGCAAGTTCCTGGCACAAGTTTAATTAAGATTTCTTGATGAGGAAATCTATAATAGCGAAGTAAGTGTTCTTCACTAACATGTAGAGGGTCCAATGGATCCCTATACACTCTTTCCCTCCGTAGGCGACGCCTATTCTCATATGCAAACCACTATAAGTTCCATCACATTTGTAAATTAGCGCTCGGTGTTCAGTTCATTCAGCTCTCCCACAACAACAAACAACAAGACGTGACGTGGGTGATGGTGTTTTGCCAACACAGCAACGGGGACTCGGGGAGAACCACAGGAGGATTGACAAAAATATATACGTTTTCTATGTGTTTCGGGTCTTAACTCACTTGTGACAGGGTCGCGCGGATTGTAAATCCGCGTGTCTTAAGACCTCACAAGATGGCTGCCCACAGTGCCGAATTTTTTTTGAGTATAAGGTCTTAATGTTTTGAGTATGTGGACCTAACTCGCCTGGGGAAGTTAGGACGTCCCAAATGAGATAGGACGTCGTAAATTGATTTGAGTATCCGGCCCCTTCAAACCAAAATTTTGACCGACTAAAAAATTTCAAAAATCCATATATGTCAATTTTGAGTAATGGATATGAGAGGGGGGATAATTTTGAGGGGGGGTATTGCTCCAAGGGGGGGGGGAGAAATTTGCCCCGTTTTGCTCTCAGATTCACCGTTTTCGAGATATATGCAAATTTGTATCCAAAATTTTGAGTCAAATTTTGAGTGGGTAAATATATATGGATTTTGATGAAATTTGGTGAGAAGGGAGAATATAACATTAGGTAAAACTAACTTTTTCAGATTTATTCTATTGTTTATATTTTTCGAGTTATAAACGTTTTTTGAGTTGAAATTTTAATCCAAAAAACGCTCACAAGTCAAAATATTTTCGTTATAAACCAAAAGTAAAAACGGGATTATGTGTTAATTAATAAATTCTACCTTCAAACAAAGTTTGGTCAAAATCCATATATATTTAGTGGGTCAAAATTTGATCCAAAATAAAATCAAATTTTTGAATTAGTAAATATATATATTTTTTAACCAAACTTTGTGTGAAGGTAGAGTTTATTAATTGACACATAATCCCGTTTTTACTTTTGGTTTATAACGAAAACATTTTGACTTATGAGCGTTTTTTTGGATTAAATTTTCAACTCAAAAAACGCTTATAACTCGAAAAATATAAACAATAGAATAAATCTGAAAAAGCTAGTTTTGTCTAATGTTATATTCTCCCTTCTCACCAAATTTCATCAAAATCCATATATATTTACCCACTCAAAATTTGACTCAAAATTTTGGATACAAATTTGCATATATCTCGAAAACGGTGAATCTGAGAGCAAAACGGGGCAAATTTCTCCCCCCCCCCCTTGGAGTTACACCCCCCCTCAAAATTATCCCCCCTCTCATATCCATTACTCAAAATTAACATATATGGAATTTTGACATTTTGAGTCTGTCAAAATTTTGGTTTCTCGAAAAGGACTGAGAAAGTGTGTGTGTGTACGTGTGTGTGTATGTGTGTGTGTACGTGTGTGTGTTTACGTGTGTGTGTGTGTGTGTGTGTCTTTTTAAGGGGTATCTTTAATAAATTATATAAATACGTAAATAAACGATATATTTACACTAATTAATATTTTAAATTACGTAGGAAATTAAATTAAATCTATAATATTAATGGGAAATTATTATATATAAATAATTTTGACTTAAATGTTGAAAAAAATGAAAAAAAAAATTACGTTCCAATAATATTCTGGACGAATTCAAGATGGAGGACTGGTAGGGGAGTAAACATATCCTTATATTTATTTAAATGGTATTACAGCTTTTATTAAGTAATTATTATATATTTATATATGTAATTAATTATATATAACTATAATTACATCATATATAGTCATAATTATAGTCAAAATATGCTTAAAACAAGATGGCTTCTATAGTATACTCCCCCGCTAAGGGAAGAATGGACTCGACCCAAGATCTAACTTTATAAACCAGCACTGGTTAAATTCTAAGGTAATTACTCTAGATTGGGTACATATGGGATTATTTAAGGTAAAGTTTGGGACAATCTAAGGTAATTTCCACGAAGGCTTATTTGTGATAGAGTGAGGATGTATGTATGTGTGTGTGTGTTATTGAAATAAAATAATATATGATATTATTAAAGGATATTTTAATATAACAAATTACAAAAATACATAAAAATATCCTATATAAATAATTAATTCAATATTTAAGGTAAATTTTTAGTGGATCAATCTAGGGATTTTTTTTTTCAACCCAATTATAAGTAGGGAATTTTAGGAACGCCTTCAGTCACCTTCGAGCCACGGTGGGGTGTAGACGTACGAATTTTCTCTCCTCTCCTCGTGTTTTCGTAAGTTTAATGGCCCTTATTCGAGAACGATGGTGTGTGTGGTGTATACGATGGTTTGTGTGGTACGATACGA
>JAWZYT010001678.1:50000-67500 GCA_034508575.1 Petrolisthes manimaculis
CACACAAAGTTTGGTCAAAATCCATATATATTTAGTGGGTCAAAATTTGATCCAAAATAAAATCAATTTTTTTAATTAGTAAATATATATATTTTTTAAACAAACTTTATATGAAGGTAGAGTTTATTAATTGACACATAATCCCGTTTTTACTTTTGATTTATAACGAAAACATTTTGACTTATGAGCGTTTTTTGGATAAAAATTTCAACTCAAAAAACGTTTATAACTCGAAAAATATAAACAATAGAATAAATCTGAAAAAGTTGGTTTTGCCTAATGTTATATTCTCCCTTCTCACCAAATTTCATCAAAATCCATATATATTTACCCACTCAAAATTTTACTCAAAATTTTGGATACAAATTTGCATATATTTCGAAAACGGTGAATCTGATAGCAAAACGGGGCAAATTTCTCCCCCCCCCCCTTGGAGCTACACCCCCCCTCAAAATTATCCCCCCTCTCATATCCATTACTCAAAATTAACATATATGGAATTTTGACATTTTGAGTCTGTCAAAATTTTGGTTTCTCGAAAAGGACTGAGAAAGTGTGTGTGTGTACGTGTGTGTGTACGTGTGTGTGTGTGTGTGTGTTGGTGGATATTTCTTTCTCTCTCTCTCTCCCTTTTTTCAATAATGGTTATTAATATTAATTTATCTATAATAAATTCATTAATATAAAAAAATCTTAGACACCCATTAAAAATATCATCATAGAAAACCTAGATTAATATTTTTAATCCAGGTTTTCTATTATGATATATTCTTCAGGGGTATCTTTAATAAATTATATAAATACGTAAATAAACGATATATTTACACTAATTAATATTTTAAATTATGTAGGAAATTAAATTAAATCTATAATATTAACCCCTCCGCGACGGGAAAACTATGGATAGCCGCACTGTCAGTCCGGGGCTACTGCACCTTGCCTCCCTCGCTGGCCGGGCGCTTTTACCAAAATCGCTCAATTTCACTCTACTTCACTTACTCCGTACGTCTAAACTACGATACTGAACAACTTAAATATGGTCTTGTACTCACCATCAACTCTTCCTCTCTCCAATGAAACCATCCTCAGCTCTCTGGGACTCTCCGTTGCCGAGAAATGAAGTGAGGAATGAAGGTCACTTCACGGCTGAGAGCGGGGTGGTGTTCGTGCGGGTGGAGTGGCTCTGACGTTGGCTGGGCTGGGTGGTGACAGCGGGTCGGCGAGGTGCGTGACTCAATCATTTTTCTCTCGTGTTTGCGTGCCGTCGTACCCCCTACCTTTTGCAGCCCCTGTTTTAGTGTGGTTAGCTAACCATTCCAGAATATTTTATGCCCTGGAGAGAAGTGTGGGAGTATTTACGCAAAACATTTTCTGTGTCAATATCACTGATTATGTTCAACGTAAATTATACGTGTCACTATCACTTGACTTATATCCTAATCACTATCACTTCACTTATATCCTAAAAACGTGTCACTATCACTTCACTTATATCCTAAAAACGTGTCACTATCACTTCACTTATATCCTAATCACTATCACTTCACTTATATCCTAAAAACGTGTCACTATCACTTCACTTATATCCTAAAAACGTGTCACTATCACTTCACTTATATCCTAAAAACGTGTCACTATCACTTCACTTATATCCTAAAAACGTGTCACTATCACTTCACTTATAACTAAATAGTGTCACTGTCACCAAGTGTCACTGTCACTTCACTCGCATTACTCCCATCACTTCCTGCTTCTATATAAATTCCAGTCCATGATATTCTGAAAAGCAGTTTCCAGGGCATAATGGCACACGACACTCCTTACACCAGTAACGAGTTTCCTTGAGTCTCTGAGTGCGACGTGTCGTGTGCTTGCAGACATGGCAGCGGCGATAACCTGGACGACCTGATGCCAAGGTTGGCAGATCAATTAGGCTGTGGCGCAACATGTAAGCACTCTGTTGCAATCTGTCAGGTCGTCCCGCCGCTGGTGCATGCCTGTGCTGCTGCAGTGGTTGCACAGTGCTAAATTTCTGTAGGAGTTGGGTTACCAACTCCAATTCGTACTGCCGGAGTGGTAGTCGGCTGTTGGTGTGTTGCTGGAGGTAGAGCAAGTACGAATTTAGCACTGTGACGTCAAGAAGGTGGAAGAAAGCCTTCTTGTACCACTTGCAGGTTTTTCTCAGACAATCGATGGCACTCACCATCATGTCTGACTTATCGACGAGCCTCATATTTATATTATAATCAAGCACAGCATCAGGCTTGAAGATGTTGTTACCTGTGCCGCGCTCAATCTTCCCAGAATCCAGCATCGTGCCCCTGTGGACGGTGGTGAGCATCCGGACGGGGCGTTTATCGTGCCAAGTGATGGCCAGCATTTTCCCCGATTTCTTCATGAGACGGTCACCCCTGTGGGTGGGGGTAAATACTGGCCAATTCCTCCTATTGACACGAATGGTGCCGCAGGATCCTGTTTGGTGCTGCAGAAGGAACTGACTAAGTGCTGGAGAGGTGTAATAATTATCAGTGTACAGGATGTGGTTGTTGTCAAGGTAATCCCCCATGAGTTTCTTGACAACACTCCCGCTGAAGCCAAGACGGTCCTGGCCCGGGATATCCACATCCGTACCTGAATAAAGTATAAAATCCAACACATAGCCAGTCTTACAGTCGCAGATGACATAGAATTTGATGCCAAATCTATGCCTCTTTGACGGGATGTACTGAATAAAGGACACTCGTCCCCTGAACAGCACCAGAGACTCGTCGATAACAACATTCTGGAATGGTCGAAAAAAGCCTCGCATTTTCTCCTGGAGCATAGTCAGAATGGGCCTAATTTTCCAAAGCCTGTCTTTCAGGTGTGGACCCATGTTGGGGGCGAAGTGAATATAGGAAAGTATGTCCCTATACCTGTCCCGGGACATATATTTTCCAAAGGCAGGCGTGGAAATAAGGACGTTAGTGCTCCAGAAGTCCTTGAGGCGATGTTTCCTGACGTGCGGCATCAGCATCGTCAGAGCTAACCACACATACAACTCAGCAACAGTCACGTCAGTCCAGGGCAACATTTTGCTGTGTTCCCTATCTGGTGGATTGCTGAATTGTCTGAAGTTATTTATTTCCTGCGTCAAGTATGTCATCATTATTACGTCAAAGAACGCAGTAAAATATTCCAATATTGATGACAACGGACGACAGGGAAATACGGCTTGAATACCTGACCGACTGTTATCAAAAGTCGGTATATCAGGCACAAACGAATCGCAATCCGTCCACAGGTAAGGATGAGGTGCGCCACGAGGACCTGCCGCTGGTGGTGGAGGTGGAGGTGGTGGTGGTGGTGGAGGTGGTGGTGGTGGTGGCGGCGCCGCCGCGTCAGGCAACGTAGGACCGGCAGGCGACAGTGGGAGGTCAGGCGACAGTGGGGGGTCAGGCGACAGTGGGGGGTCAGGCGACAGTGGGGGGGCAGGCAACAGTGGGGGGGCAGGCAACAGTGATGCGTCTTCACCCCCCTGATTGTCACACAAAGGATGAGTAGCATGAGTAGCAGGGGGTGGTGATGAGGGGTGAGATGGCGTCAGGTCTGGTGGGTTATCAGGGTCCAGGTCAGACGAGATAAGCTGCTCCTGCTGCTCCTCTGTTCTCTTCCCTCTACCCTTCCCTCTTCCCTTCCCCTTCCCTCTTCCAACACCTTTCTTTGTGTAGCGTCTTTGCAACTCCTCATCCGAAGAAGAATCTGAGGAGGATGAAAAATCCAACCTCCTCCTTGACCTCTTCTTACCTTGAGGAGTAACCCCGTAGTGGGGTTTGGAGGTGGAAGCTTTTTGTTCTGTATCCAAGGGAGAGGTAGCAACAATAGGAGACAAAAGATTGTCTCCCAAACTACCTCTCAAAGCTCCCACCCCACTCGTGGACGGAATTGCAACAGGGGCTGCAACGTTGGATACGTCTTGCACGCTTGACAATGAAGGAAGAGCTGTGTGGGATACAGATTCACACACTTCTCCCTCTGATGACTGGTCAAGCTGCCATTCCGTATCATAAATACTGTCGCTGTCGTCACTACCAAACGATAACTCGGACATTTCCTCCAACTCCCTATCAATTGCAGAGTCTGAGAGCCTAGCAGGTGGTCTGCGAGCTCTTGCAGGCTGCACGCGGGGAGTTGAAGTCACGAGAGATGACGTACTTGGCAGCGCGGTAGGGGGCACCGAATCGGACACGCGCGAAAATTCTGAGTCACGTTCAGCCATCTTCACAGTCAGTAGCACACTAATTTATGTATGGGATGAGGAGGGGTGGTGGTGAAGTATAGCCAAGTCAAAAAAAACCCGCCAAATTGGGCTCGTAAATGCCGACATTGGCAACAGCGGTGCTTCATCCCGCCCGGTCACCACTTGGCAAGGGTGTAAGACACGACCCGGCCGCCACCTGGCTCCGTTTATGACCGCGGACCGGACGTTAAGGGTTAAACTATAGAGACCTGGGAATCCTGGTTGACAATACCCTAAAGTTTCATGCTCATATAAGAACAACAGTTAACAAAGCTGCAGGATTAGGTAATAATCTACTCAGATCTACTCTTTGTCGCTCCAGTGACTTCATGGTAACTATCTTTAAGTCACATATAAGATCTATATTGGAGTTTAGATCAACATTCTGGAACACTGGTTACTTGGGTGACCTGCGGTTGTTGGAGTCAGTACAGCGTCTTTGAACTAAACACATCGACGGCCTAGCAAACCTATCATATACCAATCACCTCAAGGCTCTGAACCAGTGTACTCTGTACAGGGCAGACTCTTGAGAGCTGATCTTATTAAATGTTGGAAGATTTTTCACAAACCATGGGAAATTTCTCCATCTGATGGCTGATAGTGCTTCACCATGAAGGGTCCAAGGAGTTTATGTACAGCCATGGCTGATAGTGCTTGACCAGAGTCCAAGGAGTGTTGGAGAGCAACTGAACTGAGTTCGAAAATGTGAGTCTTCTAATGGTTTGTAGAATTCCCTTGATGGAACTGTGTTCAGTTACTCTCCAACACTCCTTGTACCTTGTCAGCTGGTGAACCACTATCAGTCAGGGCTGTTTACGTGACACACACACACAGGCTGTAGTACTGTAGTAGTGCTATGGCTAACAAGGAACTGTGTGTGTGTGTGTGTGTGTGTGTGTGTGTGTTACGTGACACAGGCTGTAGTACTGTAGTAGTGGTATGGCTAACAAGGAACTGTGTGTGTGTGTGTGTGTGTGTGTGTGTGTGTTACGTGACACAGGCTGTAGTACTGTAGTAGTGAAGAGAAACCTTGTACCAGAGAACTGCTTTACAGGTAAGACTTGCCTTATTTATTAGAGTAATAAACGGACAGGAAGGTAGTTATCCTCTTGTCCAACCTTATCCTCACCACACACACACACACACACACACACAGCCAACCATCCATACACCAAACCACCTAACACCTTATACCTCACCACACAGCCGCCGCTGCCACCCCCACCGCCGCCGCCGCCGCCGCCGACCCCGCCGCCGCCGACCCCGCCGCTGCCGCCGCCGCCGCCCCCACCGCTATATAACTTATTTTTTTTAATTAATAATTTTTATTTTTTAATTTCTTAATAATTATTTTATTTATTTTCATTTTTAATATATATATTTTTTATTAATTATTATCGTCGTCGTCGTCGCCGCCGCCATCGCCGCCGCCACTAATAAACTATTTTTTTTGTTTTATTAATATTTTTTTTTTTTTTTTTTTTTAATATATTTTTTTTTTTTTTTTTTTTTTTTTTTTAAATTATTATCGTCGTCGCCGCCCCCACCGCCGCCGCCCCCGCCACTGCCGCCCCCGCCCCCGCCGCCGCCGCCGCTAATTAACTATTTTTATTTTTTAATTAGTAATTTTTATTTTTTGTTTTTTTTTAATTATTTTTTATTTTTTTTTTATTTTTTATTTTTATTTTTTTTTACTAATTATTATCGTCGTCACCGCCGCCGCCACCCCCGCCGCCGCCACCCCCGCCGCCGCCACCCCCGCCGCCGCCACCGCCTCCACCGCCGCCACCGCCGCCGCCTCCGCCGCAGCCGCCGCTAATTAATTATATATTTTTTAAATAAATATATATATATTTTTTTAAATAATTATTATTATTTTTTTTTAATATATTTTTTATTGTTTTAATTATTATCGTTGTCGTCGTCGTCGTAGTCGCCTCCGCCGCCGCCGCCACTGCTACCGCCTCCGCCGCCGCCGCCGCCGCAGCCGCTGCCACCGCCGCCGCCGCCGCCGCCGCTAATAAACTATTTTTTTTTGTTTTATTAATAATTTTTTTTTTTTTTTAATATTTTTTTTTTTTTTTTTTTTTTTTTTTTTAATATTTATTTTTTGTTTATTAATTATTGTCGTCGTCGCCGCTGCCACCGCCGCCGCCGCCGCTGTCACCGCCGCCGCCGCCGCTGCTGCCGCTGCCGCTAATTAACTAAAAAAAAAATATTAATATTTTTTTTTAATAATTATTTTTCATATTATTTTTTTATATATATTTTTTGTTTATTAATTATTATCGTCGTCGCCGCTGCTGCCCCCGCCGCCGCCGCCCCCGCTGCCGCCGCCCCCGCCGCCGCCGCTAATTAACTAAAAAAATATTAATTAATATTTTTTTTTTTTTTTTTTTTTTTTTGTATTAATTATTGTCGTCGTCGTAGTCGCCGCTGCCAACTCCGCCACCGCCGCCGCCTCTTCCGCCGCACCCGCCGCCGCACCCGCCGTCGCCGCCGCACCCGCCGCCGCCGCCACCGCCGCCGCTACCTACGCCGCCGCCGCCGCCGCTACCGCCGCCTCCTCCGCTTTTTTTTTAATTAATATTTTTTTATTTTTTTTTAATAATATTTTTTTTTATTTTTTTTTTATTCATATTTTTCTATTAATTATTATCGTCGTCGTCGTCCCCGCCATCGCCGCCGCCATCGCCCCTGTCGCCGCCGCCGCCGCCGCCGCTAATAAACTATTTTTTTTTATTAATAATTTTTATGTTTTATTTTTAATATTTTTTTTTGTTTATTAATTATTATCGCCGTCGCCGCCGCCGCTGCCGCCTCCGCCGCCGCCGCCGTCGCCGCCCCCGCCGTCGCCACCCCTGCCATCGCCGCCGCCGCCGCCGCCGCCGCCACTAATAAACTATTTTTTTTGTTTTATTAATAATTTTTATTTTTTATTTTTTTAAATAATTATTATTATTATTTTTTTATATTTTTTTGTTGTTGTTTATTAATTATTATCGTCGTCGCCCCCGCCGCCGCCACCGCGGTCTCCGCCACCCCCGCCGCCGCCGCTGTCTGCACCACCCCCGCCGCCGCCGCCACCACTAATTAACTATTTTTTTTTTATTAATAATTTGTATTTTTTATTTTTATTTTAATAATTATTTTTCTTATTTTTTTTTTAATATATTTTGTTTTGTTTATTAATTATTATCGTCGTCGCCGCTGCCGCCCCCCGCCCCCGCCGCCGCCGATAATTAACTAATTTTTTTTTAATTAATATTTTTTATTTTTTTATTTTTTTTAATAATTATTTTTCCTTTTTTTTTTAATATATTTTTTTTGTATTAATTATTATTGTCATCGTCGTCGTAGTCGCCGCCCCCGCCGCCGCCGCCGCCGCCGCCACCACTAATAAACTATTTTTTTTGTTTTATTAATATTTTTTTTTTTTTTTTTTTTTAATATTTTTTTTTTTTTTTTTTTATTAATTATTATCGTCGTCGCCGCCCCCACCGCCGCCGCCCCCGCCACTGCAGCCCCCGCCCCCGCCGCCGCCGCCGCCGCCGCTAATTAACTATTTTTATTTTTTAATTAGTAATTTTTTTTTTTTTTTTTTTTTTTAATATTTTTTTTTTTTTTTTTTTTACTAATTATTATCGTCGTCGCCGCCGTCGCCACCCCCGCCGCCGCCACCCCCAAAGCCGCCGCCGCCACCGCCTCCACCGCCGCCACCGCCGCCGCCTCCGCCGCAGCCGCCGCTAATTAATTATATATTTTTTAAATAAATATATATATATATTTTTTTAAATAATTATTATTATTTTTTTTTAATATATTTTTTTTTGTTTTAATTATTATCGTCGTCGTCGTCGTCGTAGTCGCCTCCGCCGCCGCCGCCACTGCTACCGCCTCCGCCGCCGCCGCCGCCGCAGCCGCTGCCACTGCCGCCGCCGCCGCCGCCGCTAATAAACTATTTTTTTTTGTTTTATTAATATTTTTTTATTTTTTTTAATATATTTTTTTTTTTTTTTTTTTTTTTATATTTTTTTTTTTTTTATTAATTATTGTCGTCGTCGCCGCTGCCACCGCCGCCGCCGCCGCTGTCACCGCCGCCGCCGCCGCTGCTGCCGCTACCGCTAATTAACTAAAAAAAAAATATTAATAATTTTTATTTTCTATTTTTTTTTAATAATTATTTTTCTTATTATTTTTTTATATATATTTTTTGTTTATTAATTATTATCGTTGTCGCCGCTGCCGCCCCCGCCGCCGCCGCCCCCGCTGCCGCCGCCCCCGCCACCGCCGCTAATTAACTAAAAAAATATTAATTAATATATATATATATATTTTTTTTTTTTGTATTAATTATTGTCGTCGTCGTAGTCGCCGCTGCCAACTCCGCCGCCGCCGCCGCCTCTTCCGCCGCACCCGCCGCCGCACCCGCCGTCGCCGCCGCCGCCGCCGCCGCCGCCGCCGCCGCCGCCGCTACCGCCGCCTCCTCCGCTTTTTTTTTAATTAATATTTTTTTTATTTTTTTAATTAATATTTTTTTTATTTTTTTTTAATAATATTTTTTTTTATTTTTTTTTTATTCATATTTTTCTATTAATTATTATTGTCGTCGTCGTCCCCGCCGTCCCCGCCATCGCCGCCGCCATCGCCCCTGTCGCCGCCGCCGCCGCCGCCGCTAATAAACTATTTTTTTTTATTAATAATTTTTATGTTTTATTTTTAATATTTTTTTTTGTTTATTAATTATTATCGCCGTCGTCGTAGTCGCCGCCTCCGCCGCCGCCGCCGTCGCCGCCCCCGCCGCCGCCACCCCTGCCATCGCCGCCGCCGCCGCCGCCACTAATAAACTATTTTTTTTGTTTTATTAATAATTTTTATTTTTTATTTTTTTAAATAATTATTATTATTTTTTTTTTTTTTTTTTTTTGTTGTTTATTAATTATTATCGTCGTCGCCCCCGCCGCCGCCACCGCGGTCTCCGCCACCCCCGCCGCCGCCGCTGTCTGCACCACCCCCGCCGCCGCCGCCACCACTAATTAACTATTTTTTTTTTATTAATAATTTGTATTTTTTATTTTTATTTTAATAATTATTTTTCTTATTTTTTTTTTTAATATATTTTGTTTTGTTTATTAATTATTATCGTCGTCGCCGCTGCCGCCCCCCGCCCCCGCCGCCGCCGATAATTAACTATTTTTTTTTTTAATTAGTATTTTTTATTTTTTTATTTTTTTTAATAATTATTTTTCCTTTTTTTTTTAATATATTTTTTTTGTATTAATTATTATTGTCATCGTCGTCGTAGTCGCCGCCCCCGCCGCCGCCGCCGCCGCCGCCACGCCGCCACCACTAATAAACTATTTTTTTTGTTTTATTAATATTTTTTTTTTTTTTTTTTTTTAATATTTTTTTTTTTTTTTTTTTTTATTAATTATTATCGTCGTCGCCGCCCCCACCGCCGCCGCCCCCGCCACTGCAGCCCCCGCCCCCGCCGCCGCCGCAGCTAATTAACTATTTTTATTTTTTAATTAGTAATTTTTTTTTTTTTTTTTTTTTAATATTTTTTTTTTTTTTTTTTTTTTTTTTTTTTTTTTTTTTTTTTTACTAATTATTATCGTCGTCGCCGCCGCCGCCACCCCCGCCGCCGCCACCCCCGCCGCCGCCACCGCCTCCACCGCCGCCACCGCCGTCGCCTCCGCCGCAACCGCCGCTAATTAATTATATATTTTTTAAATAAATATATATATATTTTTTTAAATAATTATTATTATTTTTTTTTAATATATTTTTTATTGTTTTAATTATTATCGTCGTCGTCGTCGTCGTAGTCGCCTCCGCCGCCGCCGCCACTGCTACCGCCTCCGCCGCCGCCGCCGCCGCAGCCGCTGCCACCGCCGCCGCCGCCGCCGCCGCTAATAAACTATTTTTTTTGTTTTATTAATATTTTTTTATTTTTTAATATATATATTTTTTTTTTTTTTTTTTTTTTTTTTTTTGTTTATTAATTATTGTCGTCGTCGCCGCTGCCACCGCCGCCGCCGCCGCTGTCACCGCCGCCGCCGCCGCTGCTGCCGCTACCGCTAATTAACTAAAAAAAAAATATTAATAATTTTTATTTTCTATTTTTTTTTAATAATTATTTTTCTTATTATTTTTTTATATATATTTTTTGTTTATTAATTATTATCGTCGTCGCCGCTGCTGCCCCCGCCGCCGCCGCCCCCGCTGCCGCCGCCCCCGCCGCCGCCGCTAATTAACTAAAAAAATATTAATTAATATTTTTTTTTTTTTTTTTTTTTTTTTATTATTTTTTTTTTGTATTAATTATTGTCGTCGTCGTAGTCGCCGCTGCCAACTCCGCCGCCGCCGCCGCCTCTTCCGCCGCACCCGCCGCCGCACCCGCCGTCGCCGCCGCACCCGCCGCCGCACCCACCGCCGCCGCCGCCGCCTCCTCCGCTTTTTTTTAATTAATATTTTTTTTATTTTTTTTTAATATTTTTTTTTAATTTTTTTTTTATTCATATTTTTCTATTAATTATTATCGTCGTCGCCGTCCCCGCCATCGCCCCTGTCGCCGCCGCCGCCGCCGCCGCTAATAAACTATTTTTTTTATTAATAATTTTTATATTTTATTTTTAATATTTTTTTTTGTTTATTAATTATTATCGCCGTCGTCGTAGTTGCCGCCGCCGCTGCCGCCTCCGCCGCCGCCGCCGTCGCCGCCCCCGTCGCCGCCCCCGCCGCCGCCACCCCTGCCATCGCCGCCGCCGCCGCCGCCACTAATAAACTATTTTTTTTGTTTTATTAATAATTTTTATTTTTTATTTTTTAAAATAATTATTATTATTTTTTTTTTTATATTTTTTTTTTGTTGTTTATTAATTATTATCGTCGTCGCCCCCGCCGCCGCCACCGCGGTCTCCGCCACCCCCGCCGCCGCCGCTGTCTGCACCACCCCCGCCGCCGCCGCCACCACTAATTAACTATTTTTTTTTTTATTAATAATTTGTATTTTTTATTTTTATTTTAATAATTATTTTTCTTATTTTTTTTTTAATATATTTTGTTTTGTTTATTAATTATTATCGTCGTCGCCGCTGCCGCCCCCCGCCCCCGCCGCCGCCGATAATTAACTAATTTTTTTTTAATTAATATTTTTTATTTTTTTATTTTTTTTAATAATTATTTTTCCTTTTTTTTTTAATATATTTTTTTTGTATTAATTATTATTGTCATCGTCGTCGTAGTCGCCGCCCCCGCCGCCGCCGCCACGCCGCCACCACTAATAAACTATTTTTTTTGTTTTATTAAGATTTTTTTTTTTTTTTTTTTTTAATATTTTTTTTTTTTTTTTTTTTATTAATTATTATCGTCGTCGCCGCCCCCGCCACTGCCGCCCCCGCCCCCGCCGCCGCCGCCGCTAATTAACTCTTTTTATTTTTTAATTAGTATTTTTTTTTTTTTTTTTTTTTTTTTTTTTTTTTTTTTTTTTTTTTTACTAATTATTATCGTCGTCGCCGCCGCCGCCACCCCCGCCGCCGCCACCCCCAAAGCCGCCGCCGCCACCGCCTCCACCGCCGCCACCGCCGCCGCCTCCGCCGCAGCCGCCGCTAATTAATTATATATTTTTTAAATAAATATATATATATATTTTTTTAAATAATTATTATTATTTTTTTTTAATATATTTTTTTTTGTTTTAATTATTATCGTCGTCGTCGTCGTCGTAGTCGCCTCCGCCGCCGCCGCCACTGCTACCGCCTCCGCCGCCGCCGCCGCCGCAGCCGCTGCCACCGCCGCCGCCGCCGCTAATAAACTATTTTTTTTTGTTTTATTAATATTTTTTTATTTTTTTAATATATTTTTTTTTTTTTTTTTTTTTTTTTATATATATTTTTTTTTTATTAATTATTGTCGTCGTCGCCGCTGCCACCGCCGCCGCCGCCGCTGTCACCGCCGCCGCCGCCGCTGCTGCCGCTACCGCTAATTAACTAAAAAAAAAATATTAATAATTTTTATTTTCTATTTTTTTTTAATAATTATTTTTCTTATTATTTTTTTATATATATTTTTTGTTTATTAATTATTATCGTCGTCGCCGCTGCCGCCCCCGCCGCCGCCGCCCCCGCTGCCGCCGCCCCCGCCACCGCCGCTAATTAACTAAAAAAATATTAATTAATATATATATATATTTTTTATTTTTTTTGTATTAATTATTGTCGTCGTCGTAGTCTCCGCTGCCAACTCCGCCGCCGCCGCCGCCTCTTCCGCCGCACCCGCCGCCGCACCCGCCGTCGCCGCCGCCGCCGCCGCCGCCGCCTCCTCCGCTTTTTTTTTAATTAGTATTTTTTTTATTTTTTTTATTAATATTTTTTTTATTTTTTTTTAATAATATTTTTTTTTATTTTTTTTTATTCATATTTTTCTATTAATTATTATCGTCGTCGTCGTCCCCGCAATCGCCGCCGCCATCGCCCCTGTCGCCGCCGCCGCCGCCGCCGCTAATAAACTAATTTTTTTTATTAATAATTTTTATGTTTTATTTTTAATATTTATTTTTGTTTATTAATTATTATCGCCGTCGTCGTAGTCGCCGCCGCCGCTGCCGCCTCCGCCGCCGCCGCCGTCCCCGCCTCCGCCACCCCTGCCATCGCCGCCGCCGCCGCCGCCACTAATATACTATTTTTTTTGTTTTATTAATAATTTTTATTTTTTATTTTTTTAAATAATTATTATTATTTTTTTTTTATATTTTTTTTTTGTTGTTTATTAATTATTATCGTCGTCGCCCCCGCCGCCGCCACCGCGGTCTCCGCCACCCCCGCCGCCGCCGCTGTCTGCACCACCCCCGCCGCCGCCGCCACCACTAATTAACTATTTTTTTTTTATTAATAATTTGTATTTTTTATTTTTATTTTAATAATTATTTTTCTTATTTTTTTTTTAATATATTTTGTTTTGTTTATTAATTATTATCGTCGTCGCCGCTGCCGCCCCCCGCCCCCGCCGCCGCCGATAATTAACTAATTTTTTTTTAATTAATATTTTTTATTTTTTTATTTTTTTTAATAATTATTTTTCCTTTTTTTTTTAATATATTTTTTTTGTATTAATTATTATTGTCATCGTCGTCGTAGTCGCAGCCGCCGCCACCGCCGCCTCTGCCGCCGCCGCCGCCGCCGCCGCTAATTAACTTTT
Source organism: Petrolisthes manimaculis (assembly GCA_034508575.1). NCBI lineage: Eukaryota > Metazoa > Arthropoda > Malacostraca > Decapoda > Porcellanidae > Petrolisthes > Petrolisthes manimaculis. The sequence continues at coordinate 63,481 of JAWZYT010001678.1, forward strand.
TTTTTTTAATTAATAATTTTTTTTTTTTTTTTTTAATTTTTTTTTTTTTTTTTTTATATATATATATATTTTCTATTAATTATTATCGTCGTCGTCGTCGCCGCCGTCTCCGCCATCGCCGCCGCCATCGCCGCCGCCGCTGCCGCCGCCCCCGCCGCCGCCACCTCTGTGTGCGTGTGTGTGTGTGTCCACTCTCCAGCCACATACTAAAACTCTCTCTCTCTCTCTCTCTCTCTCTCTCTCTGTGTGTGTGTGTGTGTATGTGTGTGTGTTTATGTGTGTGTGTGTGAGGGAGAGAGAGAGAAAGAGTGTGTGTGTGTATGTGTGTGTGTTATGTGTGTGTGAGGGAGAGAAAGAGAAAGAGAAAGTGTGTGTGTGTGTCGTATTTCATAATAAAAACATTTAAGTTAATCCTTTAATTTATCAAGTTTTCCCATTCTTCTTCATCCCTTCCCATCCTCTATCCATCCCTTCCCATCCTCTATCCATCCCTTCCCATCCTCTATCCATCCCTTCCCATCCTCTATCCATCCCTTCCCATCCTCTATCCATCCCTTCCCATCCTCTATCCATCCCTTCCCATCCTCTATCCATCCCTTCCCATCCTCTATCCATCCCTTCCCATCCTCTATCCATCCCTTCCCATCCTCTATCCATCCCTTCCCATCCTCTATCCATCCCTTCCCATCCTCTATCCATCCCTTCCCATCCTCTATCCATCCCTTCCTATTCTCTATCCATCCCTTCCCATCCTCTATCCATCCCTTCCCATCCTCTATCCATCCCTTCCCATCCTCTATCCATCCCTTCCCATCCTCTATCCATCCCTTCCCATCCTCTATCCATCCCTTCCCATCCTCTATCCATCCCTTCCCATCCTCTATCCATCCCTTCCCATCCTCTATCCATCCCTTCCCATCCTCTATCCATCCCTTCCCATCCTCTATCCATCCCTTCCCATCCTCTATCCATCCCTTCCCATCCTCTATCCATCCCTTCCCATCCTCTATCCATCCCTTCCCATCCTCTATCCATCCCTTCCCATCCTCTATCCATCCCTTCCCATCCTCTATCCATCCCTTCCCATCCTCTATCCATCCCTTCCCATCCTCTATCCATCCCTTCCCATCCTCTATCCATCCCTTCCCATCCTCTATCCATCCCTTCCCATCCTCTATCCATCCCTTCCCATCCTCTATCCATCCCTTCCCATCCTCTATCCATCCCTTCCCATCCTCTATCCATCCCTTCCCATCCTCTATCCATCCCTTCCCATCCTCTATCCATCCCTTCCCATCCTCTATCCATCCCTTCCCATCCTCTATCCATCCCTTCCCATCCTCTATCCATCCCTTCCTATTCTCCTAGCCAAAGGAGAATAGGAAAAATAATTTAAAAGATAGACTTAATTAGATTTACGTAAATTTCACATTCACTTTTCCACTAAATTATAAATAAACGAGACATACGAGTGTGTATTTATGTATGTATGTCTGTATGTATGTATGTGTTATGTCTGTGTGTGTATGTACTGTATTATGTATGTATTTGTGTGTGTATCTATGTATGTATCTTTGTGTGTGTGTGTATGTGTGTATGTATACGAGTGTGTAAACTCTGATATTTGTGTTTATTATTATATTATAAGGTTATATAAACTATATAACACCTATAGGACTCATATAGAGCTATAATATTAACACACACACATACACACACACACAGACACCGTACACACACACACACCTACCGTACGCACAGTACACACATACGCACACACACACACCCCGTACACGCACACAGCCCTACCGTACACACACACACACACATTCCTCCCACCAACCTCCTTACTTCACTCACTACCTACGTGTAAACTACAATGCCTAGAAACTTATACTTAGTTTCATTCTAAGCAGAAACTCTTCCTCTTTCCAATGAGACTATTCCCAGCTGTCTAGGACTACTGGCTACGAAGATATCATGTGAGGAATACACATATGTAATTTATTTTTTGGCCCGAGCGAGGCGTCAGTGAGTGGTGAGGACCTTACACCTTACCACACACACACACACACTCACACAGCCAACCATCCATACACCACCACACACACACACACCGACACAGCCAACCATCCACACACCACCACACACACACACACCGACACACCAGTACACACACACACACACACACCCACACAACCAACCATCCGTACATCAAATCACCTCACCTCTCACACCTCTCCACCACACCACCACAATATATCACACCCCATGGAGCTACAATATTCTCCCTTCTCACCAAATTTCATCAAAATCCATATATATTTACCCACTCAAAATTAGACTCGAAAATTTTGGATACAAATTTGCATATATCTCGAAAATTTCTCCCCCCCCCCTTGGTCCTACACCGCCCCTCAAAATTATCCCCCCTCTCATATCCATTACTCAAAATTAACATATATGGAATTTTGACATTTTGAGTCTGTCAAAATTTTGGTTTCTCGAAAACCAAACGTGTGTGTGTGTGTGTGTGTGTGTACGTGTGTGGGTGTATGTGGCTGGAGAATACACACACACACACACACACACACACAGAGAGAGAGAGAGAGAGAGAGAGAGAGAGAGAGAGAGAGAGAGAGTTTTAGTATGTGGCTGGAGAGTGGATACACACACACACACACATACATACACACACAATGAACAATAGCAGGTGATTCGAAGCTTTCTGTTCCTCACACTCTGGTCAGAAATGATGTATTACGAGTGTATAGTCTAGTGTATAGTGTATAGTGTATAGTGTAGTGTATAGTGTATAGTGTGTAGTGTATAGTGTATAGTGTATAGTGTAGTGTATAGTGTATAGTGTAGTGTATAGTGTATAGTCTAGTGTATAGTCTAGTGAATAGTCTAGTGTATAGTGTAGTGTATAGTGTATAGTCTAGTGTATAGTCTAGTGTATAGTGTATAGTGTATAGTGTATAGTGTATAGTGTATAGTGTATAGTGTATAGTCTAGTGTATAGTGTATAGTGTATAGTGTATAGTGTATAGTTTAGTGTATAGTGTATAGTGTATAGTGTATAGTTTAGTGTATAGTGTATAGTGTATAGTGTATAGTTTAGTGTATAGTGTATAGTGTATAGTGTATAGTTTAGTGTATAGTGTATAGTGTATAGTGTATAGTGTAGTGTATAGTGTATAGTCTAGTGTATAGTATAGTGTATAGTCTAGTGAATAGTCTAGTGTATAGTGTAGTGTATAGTGTATAGTCTAGTGTATAGTGTATAGTGTATAGTGTATAGTGTATAGTCTAGTGTATAGTGTATAGTCTAGTGTATAGTATAGTGTATAGTCTAGTGAATAGTCTAGTGTATAGTGTAGTGTATAGTGTATAGTGTATAGTGTATAGTTTAGTTCACATACTGGTTTGGGGTGGGTGGGAATAGGGGGACAGGCTTGGGGGGGGGTGCAGGAATAGGGGGACAGGTTTGGGGGTGGTGGTAATAGGGGGACAGGCTTGGGGGGGTTTGTGGGTGTTAGAGGGACAGGCTTGGGGGGTTTAGGGGGGTGCAGGAATAGGGGGACAGGCTTTGTATCCACCCCAAGCCTGCCCCCCTATTGCCGCACCCCCCAGTCCCCCCCCAAAGCCTGTCCCCTATCCCCGCACCCCCCCAGAATAGGTTGGAGGAATAATTATCTCCTAAAATGACTAATGTTTACCCTTCCCTTAACGAGTCACAACTACCACTTAATTAAACACACACACACACACACACACACAACCTCGTGATCGTGTATATAATGTCTGTATGTGTGTGTGTGTGTGTATGTGTGTGTCTGTATGTGTGTGTGTGTGTGTGTGTGTTGTAACGACCCTGTACTCCTCTCGAAGCTATCTCCACATCTGGTTCGATCCAGTCAGGAGTCTCCGACCCTGTACTCCTCTCGAAGCTGTCTCTATATCATATTCTATCCAGTTAAGAGTCTCTGAAGCACACCGGGCTTCATACTAAGTATT
>JAWZYT010001678.1:90000-115000 GCA_034508575.1 Petrolisthes manimaculis
ATCAAAAGTAAAAACGGGATTATGTGTCAATTAATAAACTCTACCTTCACACAAAGTTTGGTCAAAATCCATATATATTTAGTGGGTCAAAATTTGATCCAAAATAAAATCAATTTTTTTAATTAGTAAATATATATATTTTTTAAACAAACTTTATATGAAGGTAGAGTTTATTAATTGACACATAATCCCGTTTTTACTTTTGATTTATAACGAAAACATTTTGACTTATGAGCGTTTTTTGGATAAAAATTTCAACTCAAAAAACGTTTATAACTCGAAAAATGTAAACAATAGAATAAATCTGAAAAAGTTGGTTTTGCCTAATGTTATATTCTCCCTTCTCACCAAATTTCATCAAAATCCATATATATTTACCCACTCAAAATTTTACTCAAAATTTTGGATACAAATTTGCATATATTTCGAAAACGGTGAATCTGAGAGCAAAACGGGGCAAATTTCTCCCCCCCCCCTTGGAGCCACACCCCCCCTCAAAATTATCCCCCCTCTCATATCCATTACTCAAAATTAACATATATGGAATTTTGACATTTTGAGTCTGTCAAAATTTTGGTTTCTCGAAAAGGACTGAGAAAGTGTGTGTGTGTACGTGTGTGTGTACGTGTGTGTGTTTACGTGTGTGTGTGTGTGTGTGTTGGTGGATATTTCTTTCTCTCTCTCTCTCCCTTTTTTCAATAATGGTTATTAATATTAATTTATCTATAATAAATTCATTAATATAAAAAAATCTTAGACACCCATTAAAAATATCATCATAGAAAACCTAGATTAATATTTTTAATCCAGGTTTTCTATTATGATATATTCTTCAGGGGTATCTTTAATAAGTTATATAAATACGTAAATAAACGATATATTTACACTAATTAATATTTTAAATTACGTAGGAAATTAAATTAAATCTATAATATTAATGGGAAATTATTATATATAAATAATTTTGACTTAAATGTTGAAAAAAATCAAAAAAAAAATTACGTTCCAATAATATTCTGGTCGAATCCAAGATGGAGGACTGGTAGGGGAGTAAACATATCCTTATATTTATTAAAATGGCATTACAGTTATTATTAGGTAATTATTATATATTTATATATGTAATTAACTTTATATAACTATAATGACATCATATATAGTCATAATTATAGTCAAAATATGCTTAAAACAAGATGGCTTCTATAGTATACTCCCCCGCTAAGGGAAGAATGGACTCGACCCAAGATCTAACTTTATAAACCAGCACTGGTTAAATTCTAAGGTAATTACTCTAGATTGGGTACATATGGGATTATTTAAGGTAAAGTTTTGGACAATCTAAGGTAATTTCCACGAAGGCTTATTTGAGATAGAGTGAGGATGTATGTATGTATGTGTGTGTGATTAAAATAAAATAATATATGATATTCTTAAAGGATATTTTAATATAACAAATTACAAAAATACATAAAAATATCCTATATAAATAATTAATTCAATATTTAAGGTAAATTTTTAGTGGATCAATCTAGGGATTTTTTTTTTCAACCCAATTATAAGTGGGGAATTTTAGGAACGCCTTCAGTCACCTTCTAGTCACGGTGGGGTGTAGACGTACGAATTTTCTCTCCTCTCCTCGTGTTTTCGTAAGTTTAATGGACCTTATTCTCGAACGATGGTGTGTGTGGTGTATACGATGGTTTGTGTGGTACGATACGATGGTGTGTGTGGTGTATACGATAGTGTGTGGTACGATACGATGGTGTGTGTGGTGTATAACTTTACTTTGTTTACTTCCAAACAAAGATGGCTGATCAGGTGGTATTGTCAATTTCATTCTTTATTTTGCTTTTTTGTGCAATAATGTCGATTTATTTAGTATATATGTGTATCCAGAGAGATGGGAAATTATCTACTACATATTATAGGTATGTTAAGAGAGAGAGAGAGAGAGAGAAAGGGAGAGAAAGAGAGATAAAGTGAGAGAGAAGGAAAATTTTCTATTACATATCTACCCACCCCAAGCCTGTACCCCTATTCCCTCACCCCCCAAGCCTGTACCCCTATTCCCACCCCCCCCCCCCCCAGTTCCCCCCCAAGCCTGTCCCCTACTCCTGCACCCCTCAAAGAAAGTCATATAGAAAATAATACCACAGAAATAGACAAAATATTTAAGTGAAATTTATTACTTGTTGTCTCATACTATTTATTTATCTATTTATTTATTTATTTCCTGGTATATTATTATTCAATGGCTTTCCACAGTATGATATAACGATATATATATTTATAAACTATATCACAGAGTAATATAAATTTAAATCAGCTTCGAATTAAATAATAATATTGAACATTTCGGAATATTTTTACAATTTGCCACAACTCCATTTCGAAAATTTTACTATTGTTGTAAAATCATATACGTATTGTTTATTATTACCAAGATTATTATTATTATTTATATTTCACTATTACAAACCATTTATTTACAACATTCTAAGACTATTTTATTTTATGGCATTTCCTCTACAAATGCCCCATTTTCTTTTTTCGTATTTGTTTATTTTTTCATATAACTGATTCTTACTTAATTTATTTATTTGTGTGTTTTCCCCATTAACATTTTATTACTGGCTCTTTCTATTACAGACTACCGGGACCTAACCAGGGCAGACTACAGGGACCTAACCTGTACACACTACCGGGACCTAACCTGTACAGACTACCGGTAAATTACGGAAAATGACCGGGGCAAAATACTGGGACCAAGCCGGATCTGGCAACACTGCTACAAAATGGTAATTATTTCAATAAATACCGTAATATGATTTTAGAACGCATAATAATAATAATAATAATAATAATAATAATAATAATAATCTTGGTAATAATAAACAACACATATATAATCTTACAGCACCTCATAATAATAATAATGATAATAATAATAATAATAATAATTTTTTTTTAACACCCGCTGATAAAAACTTAAAAAAAAAAAAAAAAAAATTATCACCCGCTTAGTAAAACGTAAAAAAAAAAAAAAAATTTTATCACCCGCTAAAAAAAAAAAAAAAAAAAAAAATTATCACCCGCTTCGTAAAACGTAAGCTTCTTGTATATCTTCCTCTTGATGTTTCCTCTTGTTTATATCCTCTCCTCTCCTCTTGAATATCCCTTCTGTACAGTCCTTGTCATAAATACATCACATTAATTAAATAATAATAATGACGATAATGATAATGATAATAATAATGACGATAATGATAATGATAATAATAATAATAATAATAATAATGATGATAATACTAATAATAATAATAATAACAATAATAATAATAATACAGTAATACAATAATAATAATAATAATAATATATTTTTTTTTTTTTTTATTTAATTATTTATTTAATTATTTATTTATCTATTTATTTATCTATTTATTTATTTATTTATTTATTTATCTATATATTTATTTACAGACTACCGGGACCTAACCTGTACAGACTACCGGGACCTAACCTGTACACACTACCGGGACCTAACCTGTACAGACTACCGGTAAATTACGGGAAATGACCGGGGCAAAATACTGGGACCAAGCCGGATCTGGCAACACTGCTACAAAATGGTAATTATTTCAATAAATACCGTAATATGATTTTACAACACATAATAATAATAATAATAATAATAATCTTGGTAATAATAAATAACACATATATAATCTTACAGCACCTCATAATAATAATAATAATAATAATAAAAAAAAAAAAACCACCCGCTGATAAAAAGTAAAAAAAAAATTATCACCCGCTTAGTAAAACGTAAAAAAAAAAAAAAAAAATTTATCACCCGCTGAAAAAAAAAAAAAAAAAAAAAAAAATTATCACCCGCTTCGTAAAACGTAAGCTTCTTGTATATCTTCCTCTTGATGTTTCCTCTTGTTTATATCCTCTCCTCTCCTCTTGAATATCCCTTCTGTACAGTCCTTGTCATAAATACATCACATTAATTAAATAATAATAATAATAATAATAATGATAATGATAATAATAATAATATACCTCACATTAATTAAATAATAATAATAATAATAATAATGATAATGATAATTATAATAATAATGATAATAATGATAATAATAATGATAATAATAATGATAATAATAATAATAATAATAATAATAATGATAATAATAATGATAATAATAATAATAATAATGATAATAATAATAATAATGATAATAATGATAATAATATACTTATCATTTTTTTAGCTTCTATATCTTTTACCAGATGTGGGCACGTAACCTAATTTGCATATTGAACATGAGGAATATTTACAAGTCTAAATTTACAAATGTCCGTCTGATAATACCCATAATCTGATTTTCCTTATTTATTTTTTCAGAGAGATGCTCAGAGAATGACAACATACACAGAGAGAGTGTGTGTGTGTGTGTGTGTGTGTTACGTGGTGGTATCTGGCAGCTATTACTGGTTACTCATCAGCTGACACACCAAAAACAAACACCGGTAAGCACTCTTCAGTAATATATATGACATTTTAGTATAAAACGAGAAATTATCTTCAAAATACATAAAGGTAATATATATGACATTTTAGTATAAAACGAGAAATTATCTTCAAAATACATAAAGGTAATATTATTTTGAAGTTTCCTGAGTGAGTTCTCTAATCAGTAACATTGGAGGGAAATGTTTATTAATGTTTACAAACAAAGGAACATCAACCCGGGTTGGTGGTGGGTGGGTTCTATTTACACCAGACAACCCGGGTTTTTCGGAGCAACCCGGGTTTTTTTCGGAGCAACCCGGGTTTTTTTCGGAGCAACCCGGGTTTTTCGGAGCAACCCGGGTTTTTCGGAGCAACCCGGGTTGATCAAGTGGGATAAATAGAAGACACCTTTTGATTACACACACAAAACGTAAACAACAACAACAACATGAATCTTATGGATGATAATAACCAATTTGTGACTATATTGGTCCTTGTAATTAATTAATAGTTTTGATGAAGAAAAGAGGAAATATTACCATAGGCTTGATTTTATTGTCCATGTTTACATTCAATGAAGACCACACGTGTAGGCCTACCTGTCTACTACTAATACCACACGTGTAGGCCTACCCGTCTACTACTAATACCACACGTGTAGGCCTACCCGTCTACTACTAATACCACACGTGTAGGCCTACCCGTCTACTACTAATACCACACGTGTAGGCCTACCTGTCTACTACTAATACCACACGTGTAGGCCTACCCTTCACTACAGGATGTAAACACAGTAAAATATACACGTCCTATTTATTTTCTACTTTAAATGTGTTTTTTGTTGTTGTTCGAAAATATTTGTATTGCAAAAATGTTTTCTTATATTAATCCCCCTTTTTTACTTAGAATTAATTTATATAAGTACATTATTTATTGACGTACAGTAGTTTCACAGCTTCCTTTTTACAGCTTATATATAAAAGTTTATATATATAGAAGTTTATATATAGAAGTTTGTATATATATAAGTTTATATATATAGAAGTTTGTATATATATAAATTTATATATAAAAGTTTATAATTAGAAGTTTGTATATATAGAAGTTTGTATATATAAGTTTGTATATATTAACTGATTACCTACCTCAACCCTATATTTATATACTGGTTGTGGTATATTCTCTCTCTCTCTCTCTCTCTCTCTCTCTCTCTTACACTTCAATAAATACCTGATAAAAATAATTCTTTCAATATTTAGCAAATAAAAAAAAGTGTATGCGATAACAGTAATTAATTTAATATTTACCCAAAAATATTATAATTAATACGGTATATAATATTTATTTTGTTAATTAATATTTATTTCATTACATAATTGTCTATGAGTACCGACACACACACACACACACACACACACACACACACACACACACAACTACAATAACAACCACAAATATAATTAAATTTATATATATTTATTATATTAACTAATATTTATTTCATTACAGAATTGTCTATGAGTACCGACACACACACACGAACAAACAAGATGGCCGCCTCTACAAACCCCCCCCCCCCAACCCCTACAACCAAGATGGCCGCCACTACAACCTCTGGGATATTAAGTTCTCTCTCTCTCTCTCTCTCTCTCTCTTTGTACACGCACACACAAACGCACACGCTTAAAATTGCACACGCACACACACACACACATGCATATATACACACACGCACACACAAACGCACACACTGTTTGATATCGTGTGTGTGTGTGTGTGTGTGTGTGTGTGTGTATATATAATCCATATTTCTCAATGTCTATATCATTATTACTGTTAATTTAATGTGTATATATGTATGTATGTGTATGTTTATGTATGTGTATGTATATATGTATGTACAGTATGTATGTGTGTATATGTATGTGTATGTATGTATGTGTATATATGTATGTACAGTATGTATGTGTATGTATATGTATGTATATATGTATGTACAGTATGTATGTATGTGTATGTACAGTATGTGTATGTGTAGGCCTATGTGTGTAATTGATTTTCTTACACTATTTTCACAGGTATGATGTGTGTGTGTATGTGTGAGAGTGAAAGAGAGAGAGAGAGAGAGAGAGAGAGAGAAAGAGAGAGAGTCTGTGTGTATTGTTATTATTATTATTATTATTATTATATTAACCTACTAACTTCACCTATCATTAATATTTTTAAAGTGGTCTGACTGCAATTACTACTACTACTACTACTACTACTACTACTACTATTACTACTACTACTACTACTACTACTACTACTATTACTACTACTATTACTACTACTACTACTACTACTATTACTACTATTACTACTACTATTACTACTACTACTACTACTATTACTACTACTACTACTACTACTACTACTACTACTACTACTACTACTACTACTACTACTACTACTACTACCATTACTACTACTACTATTACTACTATTACTACTACTAATAATAATCTTTTTACAGTGATGGATGTGACTACAAGAGTGACATACATACATACACACAAAGGAAGTCTGTTGCCGTGACAACGAGGGAACACACACGAACAAAGAAGATGGCCGCCACTACAACCTCTGGGATATTAAGTTCTCTCTCTCTCTCTCTCTCTCTCTCTCTTTGTACACGCACACACAAACGCACACGCTTAAAATTGCACACGCACACACACACACACACACACACACAAACGCACACGCTTAAAATTGCACACGCACACACACACACACACACACAAACGCACACGCTTAAAATTGCACACGCACACACATTATAACACGTGGCTAATATTATTTTTGATAGAGTAAAATTAATTATTATTTTATTATATTATTATTATTATATTATTTATTTATGTTAATTAATGGATAAATTATTGATTTTTCCCTGAGAGTTAGGACTTTGGACTTCGAACTTCGCACCATCTCCAAGACCGTGAGTCCGGACTTCAACGAGACTTACTATCTTAGGTAAGGTGTTTGTGTGTTTGTTTTTTTCATTAATCAGTCGTGGTTTTTTTTCAGTAATCGGTCGTTTTTTTTTTTTTTTTTTTTTTTTTTCAATCAGTCTTTTTTTTTCTTTTTTTTTTTCAATAATCAGTCTTTTTTTTTTTTGTCATATATACCTTACATTAATTAAATAATAATAATAATAATAATAATAATAATAATAATAATAATTGAAATTTTTCTAGCACAGTACAAATCGCTTCTGAGACCCAAAAAACTCGATTTTTCGGTGTTTTTAGGCTAAATTTGGGATATAAACGGGTATCGAAGATGCATGCACAAATCGACTTTTTGGGCCAAAAAAACGTGTTTTAGCATTTTTTTTGCCTGAAAATTGAAATTTTTCTAGCACAGTACAAATCGCTTCTGAGACCCAAAAAACTCGATTTTTCGGTGTTTTTAGGCTAAATTTGGGATATAAACGGGTATTGAAGATGCATGCACAAATCGACTTTTTGGGCCAAAAAAACGTGTTTTATCATTTTCTTTGCCTGAAAATTGATTTTTTTCTAGAACAGTGTAGACATGTACAAATCGCTTCTGAGACCCAAAAAACTCGATTTTTCGGTGTTTTTAGGCTAAATTTGGGATATAAACGGGTATCGAAGATGCATGCACAAATCGAGTTTTTGGGCCAAAAAAACGTGTTTTAGCATTTTTTTTGCCTGAAAATTGATTTTTTTCTAGAACAGTGTAGACATGTACAAATGGCTTCTGAGACCCAAAAAACTTGATTTTTCGGTGTTTTTAGGCTAAATTTGGGATATAAACGGGTATCGAAGATGCATGCACAAATCGACTTTTTGGGCCAAAAAAACGTGTTTTAGCATTTTTTTTGCCTGAAAATTGAAATTTTTCTAGCACAGTACAAATCGCTTCTGAGACCCAAAAAACTCGATTTTTCGGTGTTTTTAGGCTAAATTTGGGATATAAACGGGTATCGAAGATGCATGCACAAATCGACTTTTTGGGCCAAAAAAACGTGTTTTAGCATTTTTTTTGCCTGAAAATTGACATTTTTCTAGCACAGTACAAATGGCTTCTGAGACCCAAAAAACTCGATTTTTCGGTGTTTTTAGGCTAAATTTGGGATATAAACGGGTATCGAAGATGCATGCACAAATCGACTTTTTGGGCCAAAAAAACGTGTTTTAGCATTTTTTTGCCAGAAAATTGATTTTTTTCTAGAACAGTGTAGACATGTACAAATCGCTTCTGAGACCCAAAAAACTCGATTTTTCGGTGTGTTTAGGCTAAATTTGGGATATAAACGGGTATCGAAGATGCATGCACAAATCGACTTTTTGGGCCAAAAAAACGTGTTTTAGCATTTTTTTTGCCTGAAAATTGATTTTTTTCTAGACCAGTGTAGACATGCACAAATGGCTTCTGAGACCCAAAAAACTCGATTTTTCGGTGTTTTTAGGCTAAATTTGGGATATAAACGGGTATCGAAGATGCATGCACAAATCGACTTTTTGGGCCAAAAAAACGTGTTTTAGCATTTTTTTTGCCTGAAAATTGAAATTTTTCTAGAACAGTGTAGACATGTACAAATCGCTTCTGAGACCCAAAAAACTCGATTTTTCGGTGTTTTTAGGCTAAATTTGGGATATAAACGGGTATCGAAGATGCATGCACAAATTGACTTTTTGGGCCAAAAAAACGTGTTTTAGCATTTTTTTTGCCTGAAAATTGAAATTTTTCTAGAACAATGTAGATATGTACAAATAGCTTCTGAGACCCAAAAAACTCGATTTTTCGGTGTTTTTAGGCTAAATTTGGGATATAAACGGGTATCGAAGAAGCATGCACAAATCGACTTTTTGGGCCAAAAAAACGTGTTTTAGCATTTTTTTTGCCTGAAAATAGAAATTTTTCTTGCACAGTACAAATCGCTTCTGATACCCAAAAAACTCGATTTTTCGGTGTTTTTAGGCTAAATTTGGGATATAAACGGGTATCGAAGATGCATGCACAAATCGACTTTTTGGGCCAAAAAAACGTGTTTTAGCATTTTTTTTGCCTGAAAATTGATTTTTTTCTAGAACAGTGTAGACATGTACAAATGGCTTCTGAGACCCAAAAAACTCGATTTTTCGGTGTTTTTAGGCTAAATTTGGGATATGAACGGGTATCGAAGATGCATGCACAAATCGACTTTTTGGGCCAAAAAAACGTGTTTTAGCATTTTTTTTGCCTGAAAATTGACATTTTTCTAGCACAGTACAAATGGCTTCTGAGACCCAAAAAACTCGATTTTTCGGTGTTTTTAGGCTAAATTTGGGATATAAACGGGTATCGAAGATGCATGCACAAATCGACTTTTTGGGCCAAAAAAACGTGTTTTAGCATTTTTTTGCCAGAAAATTGAATTTTTTCTAGAACAGTGTAGACATGTACAAATCGCTTCTGAGACCCAAAAAACTCGATTTTTCGGTGTGTTTAGGCTAAATTTGGGATATAAACGGGTATCGAAGATGCATGCACAAATCGACTTTTTGGGCCAAAAAAACGTGTTTTAGCATTTTTTTTTGCCTGAAAATTGATTTTTTTCTAGACCAGTGTAGACATGCACAAATGGCTTCTGAGACCCAAAAAACTCGATTTTTCGGTGTTTTTAGGCTAAATTTGGGATATAAACGGGTATCGAAGATGCATGCACAAATCGACTTTTTGGGCCAAAAAAACGTGTTTTAGCATTTTTTTTGCCTGAAAATTGAAATTTTTCTAGAACAGTGTAGACATGTACAAATCGCTTCTGAGACCCAAAAAACTCGATTTTTCGGTGTTTTTAGGCTAAATTTGGGATATAAACGGGTATCGAAGATGCATGCACAAATTGACTTTTTGGGCCAAAAAAACGTGTTTTAGCATTTTTTTTGCCTGAAAATTGAAATTTTTCTAGAACAATGTAGACATGTACAAATAGCTTCTGAGACCCAAAAAACTCGATTTTTCGGTGTTTTTAGGCTAAATTTGGGATATAAACGGGTATCGAAGATGCATGCACAAATCGACTTTTTGGGCCAAAAAAACGTGTTTTAGCATTTTTTTTGCCTGAAAATTGATTTTTTTCTAGAACAGTGTAGACATGTACAAATGGCTTCTGAGACCCAAAAAACTCGATTTTTCGGTGTTTTTAGGCTAAATTTGGGATATAAACGGGTATCGAAGATGAATGCACAAATCGACTTTTTGGGCCAAAAAAACGTGTTTTAGCATTCTTTTTGCCTGAAAATTGAAGTTTTTCTAGCACAGTACAAATCGCTTCTGAGACCCAAAAAACTCGATTTTTCGGTGTTTTTAGGCTAAATTTGGGATATAAACGGGTATCGAAGATGCATGCACAAATCGACTTTTTGGGCCCAAAAAACGTGTTCTAGCATTTTTTTTGCCTGAAAATTGAAATTTTTCTAGAACAGTGTAGACATGTACAAATCGCTTCTAAGACCCAAAAAACTCGATTTTTCGGTGTTTTTAGGCTAAATTTGGGATATAAACGGGTATCGAAGATGCATGCACAAATCGACTTTTTGGGCCAGAAAACGTGTTTTAGCATTTTTTTTGCCTGAAAATTGAAATTTTTCTAGAACAATGTAGACATGTACAAATAGCTTCTGAGACCCAAAAAACTCGATTTTTCGGTGTTTTTAGGCTAAATTTGGGATATAAACGGGTATCGAAGATGCATGCACAAATCGACTTTTTGGGCCAAAAAAACGTGTTTTAGCATTTTTTTTGCCTGAAAATAGAAATTTTTCTTGCACAGTACAAATCGCTTCTGATACCCAAAAAACTCGATTTTTCGGTGTTTTTAGGCTAAATTTGGGATATAAACGGGTATCGAAGATGCATGCACAAATCGACTTTTTGGGCCAAAAAAACGTGTTTTAGCATTTTTTTTGCCTGAAAATTGATTTTTTTCTAGAACAGTGTAGACATGTACAAATGGCTTCTGAGACCCAAAAAACTCGATTTTTCGGTGTTTTTAGGCTAAATTTGGGATATAAACGGGTATCGAAGATGAATGCACAAATCGACTTTTTGGGCCAAAAAAACGTGTTTTAGCATTCTTTTTGCCTGAAAATTGAAGTTTTTTAGCACAGTACAAATCGCTTCTGAGACCCAAAAAACTCGAATTTTCGGTGTTTTTAGGCTAAATTTGGGATATGAACGGGTATCGAAGATGCATGCACAAATCGACTTTTTGGGCCAAAAAAACGTGTTTTAGCATTTTTTTTGCCTGAAAATTGACATTTTTCTAGCACAGTACAAATGGCTTCTGAGACCCAAAAAACTCGATTTTTCGGTGTTTTTAGGCTAAATTTGGAATATAAACGGGTATCGAAGATGCATGCACAAATCGACTTTTTGGGCCAAAAAATTGAATTTTTTCTAGAACAGTGTAGACATGTACAAATGGCTTCTGAGACCCAAAAAACTCGATTTTTCGGTGTTTTTAGGCTAAATTTGGGATATAAACGGGTATCGAAGATGCATGCACAAATCGACTTTTTGGGCCAAAAAAACGTGTTTTAGCATTTTTTTTGCCAGAAAATTGATTTTTTTCTAGAACAGTGTAGACATGTACAAATGGCTTCTGAGACCCAAAAAACTCGATTTTTCGGTGTTTTTAGGCTAAATTTGGGATATGAACGGGTATCGAAGATGCATGCACAAATCGACTTTTTGGACCAAAAAAACGTGTTTTAGCATTTTTTTTGCCTGAAAATTGACATTTTTCTAGCACAGTACAAATCGCTTCTGAGACCCAAAAAACTCGATTTTTCGGTGTTTTTAGGCTAAATTTGGGATATAAACGGGTATCGAAGATGCATGCACAAATCGACTTTTTGGGCCAAAAAAACGTGTTTTAGCATTTTTTTGCCAGAAAATTGATTTTTTTCTAGAACAGTGTAGACATGTACAAATCGCTTCTGAGACCCAAAAAACTCGATTTTTCGGTGTGTTTAGGCTAAATTTGGGATATAAACGGGTATCGAAGATGCATGCACAAATCGACTTTTTGGGCCAAAAACACGTGTTTTAGCATTTTTTTTGCCTGAAAATTGATTTTTTTTCTAGACCAGTGTAGACATGTACAAATGGCTTCTGAGACCCAAAAAACTCGATTTTTCTGTGTTTTTAGGCTAAATTTGGGATATAAACGGGTATCGAAGATGCATGCACAAATCGACTTTTTGGGCCAAAAAAACGTGTTTTAGCATTTTTTTTGCCTGAAAATTGAAATTTTTCTAGAACAATGTAGACATGTACAAATAGCTTCTGAGACCCAAAAAACTCGATTTTTCGGTGTTTTTAGGCTAAATTTGGGATATAAACGGGTATCGAAGATGCATGCACAAATCGACTTTTTGGGCCAAAAAAACGTGTTTTAACATTTTTTTTGCCTGAAAATAGAAATTTTTCTTGCACAGTACAAATCGCTTCTGATACCCAAAAAACTCGATTTTTCGGTGTTTTTAGGCTAAATTTGGGATATAAACGGGTATCGAAGATGCATGCACAAATCGACTTTTTGGGCCAAAAAAACGTGTTTTAGCATTTTTTTTGCCTGAAAATTGATTTTTTTCTAGAACAGTGTAGACATGTACAAATGGCTTCTGAGACCCAAAAAACTCGATTTTTCGGTGTTTTTAGGCTAAATTTGGGATATAAACGGGTATCGAAGATGAATGCACAAATCGACTTTTTGGGCCAAAAAAACGTGTTTTAGCATTCTTTTTGCCTGAAAATTGAAGTTTTTCTAGCACAGTACAAATCGCTTCTGAGACCCAAAAAACTCGATTTTTCGGTGTTTTTAGGCTAAATTTGGGATATAAACGGGTATCGAAGATGCATGCACAAATCGACTTTTTGGGCCAAAAAAACGTGTTTTAGCATTTTTTTTGCCTGAAAATTGAAATTTTTCTAGAACAGCGTAGACATGTACAAATCGCTTCTGAGACCCAAAAAACTCGATTTTTCGGTGTTTTAAGGCTAAATTTGGGATATAAACGGGTATCGAAGATGCATGCACAAATCGACTTTTTGGGCCAAAAAAACGTGTTTTAGCATTTTTTTTGCCTGAAAATTGAATTTTTTCTAGAACAATGTAGACATGTACAAATAGCTTCTGAGACCCAAAAAACTCGATTTTTCGGTGTTTTTAGGCTAAATTTGGGATATAAACGGGTATCGAAGATGCATGCACAAATCGACTTTTTGGGCCAAAAAAACGTGTTATATCATTTTTTTGCCTGAAAATTGAAATTTTTCTAGAACAATGTAGACATGTACAAATAGCTTCTGAGACCCAAAAAACTCGATTTTTCGGTGTTTTTAGGCTAAATTTGGGATATAAACGGGTATCGAAGATGCATGCACAAATCGACTTTTTGGGCAAAAAAAACGTGTTTTAGCATTTTTTTTGCTTGTAAATAGAAATTTTTCTTGCACAGTACAAATCGCTTCTGATACCCAAAAAACTCGATTTTTCGGTGTTTTTAGGCTAAATTTGGGATATAAACGGGTATCGAAGATGCATGCACAAATCGACTTTTTAGGCCCAAAAAACGTTTTTTAGCATTTTTTTTGCCTGAAAATTGACATTTTTCTAGCACAGTACAAATCGCTTCTGAGACCCAAAAAACTCGATTTTTCGGTGTTTTTAGGCTAAATTCGGGATATAAACGGGTATCGAAGATGCATGCACAAATCGACTTTTTGGGCCAAAAAAACGTGTTTTAGCATTTTTTTTTCCTGAAAATTGATTTTTTTTCTAGAACAGTGTAAAAATGTACAAATCGCTTCTGAGACCCAAAAAACTCGATTTTTCGGTGTTTTTAGGCTAAATTTGGGATATAAATGGGTATCGAAGATGCATGCACAAATCGACTTTTTGGGCCCAAAAAACGTGTTTTAGCTTTTTTTTTGCCTGAAAATTGATTTTTTTCTAGAACAGTGTAGACATGTACAAATCGCTTCTGAGACCCAAAAAACTCGATTTTTCGGTGTTTTTAGGCTAAATTTGGGATATAAACGGGTATCGAATATGCATGCACAAATCGACTTTTTGGGCCAAAAAAACGTGTTTTAGCATTTTTTTTGCCTGAAAATTGATTTTTTTCTAGAACAGCGTAGACATGTACAAATCGCTTCTGAGACCCAAAAAACTCGATTTTTCGGTGTTTTTAGGTTAAATTCGGGATATAAACGGGTATCGAAGATGCATGCACAAATCGACTTTTTGGGCCCAAAAAACGTGTTTTAGCATTTTTTTTGCCTGAAAATTGAAATTTTTCTGGCACAGTACAAATCGCTTCTGAGACCCAAAAAACTCGATTTTTCGGTGTTTTTAGGCTAAATTTGGGATATAAACGGGTATCGAAGATGCATGCACAAATCGACTTTTTGGGCCAAAAAAAACGTGTTTTAGCATTTTTTTTGCCTGAAAATTGAATTTTTTCTAGAACAGTATAGACATGTACAAATCGCTTCTGAGACCCAAAAAACTCGATTTTTCGGTGTTTTTAGGCTATATTTGGGATATAAACGGGTATCGAAGATGCATGCACAAATCGACTTTTTGGGCCCAAAAAACGTGTTTTAGCATTTTTTTTGCCTGAAAATTGAAATTTTTCTAGCACAGTACAAATCGCTTCTGAGACCCAAAAAACTCGATTTTTCGGTGTTTTTAGGCAAAATTTGGGATATAAACGGGTATCGAAGATGCATGCACAAATCGACTTTTTGGGCCAAAAAAACGTGTTTTAGCATTTTTTTTGCCTGAAAATTGATTTTTTTCTAGAACAGTGTAGACATGTACAAATCGCTTCTGAGACCCAAAAAACTCGATTTTTCGGTGTTTTTAGGCTAAATTTGGGATATAAACGGGTATCGAAGATGCATGCACAAATCAACTTTTTGGGCCGAAAAAACGTGTTTTAGCTTTTTTTTTGCCTGAAAATTGATTTTTTTCTAGAACAGTGTAGACATGTACAAATCGCTTTTGAGATCCAAAAAACTCGACTTTTCGGTGTTTTTAGGCTAAATTTGGGATATAAACGGGTATCGAAGATGCATGAACAAATCGACTTTTTGGGGCAAAAAAACGTGTTTTAGCATTTTTTTTGCCTGAAAATTGATTTTTTTCTAGAACAGTGTAGACATGTACAAATCGCTTTTGAGACCCAAAAAACTCGATTTTTCGGTGTTTTTAGGCTATATTTGGGATATAAACGGGTATCGAAGATGCATGCACAAATCGACTTTTTTGGCCAAAAAAACGTGTTTTAGCATTTTTTTTGCCTGAAAATTGATTTTTTTCTAGAACAGTGTAGACATGTACAAATCGCTTCCGATACCCAAAAAACTCGATTTTTCGGTGTTTTTAGGCTAAATTTGGGATATGAACGGGTATCGAAGATGCATGCAGAAATCGACTTTTTGGGCCCAAAAAACGTGTTTTAGCATTTTTTTTGCCTGAAAATTGAAATTTTTCTAGCACAGTACAAATCGCTTCTGAGACCCAAAAAACTCGATTTTTCGGTGTTTTTAGGCTAAATTTGGGATGTAAACGGGTATCGAAGATGCATGCACAAATCGACTTTTTGGGCCGAAAAAACGTGTTTTAGCATTTTTTTTGCCTGAAAATTGATTTTTTTCTAGAACAGTGTAGACATGTACAAATCGCTTTTGAGATCCAAAAAACTCGACTTTTCGGTGTTTTTAGGCTAAATTTGTTATATAAACGGGTATCGAAGATGCATGCACAAATCGACTTTTTGGGCCAAAAAAACGTGTTTTAGCATTTTTTATGCCTGAAAATTGAAATTTTTCTGGCACAGTACAAATCGCTTCTGAGATCCAAAAAACTCGATTTTTCGGTGTTTTTAGGCTAAATTTGGGATATAAACGGGTATCGAAGATGCATGCACAAATCGACTTTTTGGGCCAAAAAAACGTGTTTTAGCATTTTTTTTGCCTGAAAATTGATTTTTTTCTAGAACAGTATAGACATGTACAAATCGCTTCTGAGACCCAAAAAACTCGATTTTTCGGTGTTTTTAGGCTATATTTGGGATATAAACGGGTATCGATGATGCATGCACAAATCGACTTTTTGGGCCAAAAAAACGTGTTTTAGCATTTTTTTTGCCTGAAAATTGAATTTTTTCTAGAACAGTGTAGACATGTACAAATCGCTTCTGATACCCAAAAAACTCGATTTTTCGGTGTTTTTAGGCTAAATTTGGGATATAAACGGGTATCGAAGATGCATGCACAAATCGACTTTTTGGGCCAAAAATACGTGTTTTAGCATTTTTTTTGCCTGAAAATTGAATTTTTTCTAGCACAGTACAAATCGCTTCTGAGACCCAAAAAACTCGATTTTTCGGTGTTTTTAGGCTAAATTTGGGATATAAACGGGTATCGAAGATGCATGCACAAATCGACTTTTTGGGCCAAAAAAACATGTTTTAGCATTTTTTTTGCCTGAAAATTGAAATTTTTCTAGCACAGTACAAATTGCTTCTGAGACCCAAAAAACTCGATTTTTCGGTGTTTTTAGGCTAAATTTGGGATATAAACGGTTATCGAAGATACATGCACAAATCGACTTTTTGGGCCAAAACAACGTGTTTTAGCATTTTTTTTGCCTGAAAATTCATTTTTTTTCAAGAACAGTGTAAAAATGTACAAATCGCTTCTGAGACCCAAAAAAACTCGATTTTTCGGTGTTTTTAGGCTAAATTTGGGATATAAATGGGTATCGAAGATGCATGCACAAATCGACTTTTTGGGCCCAAAAAACGTGTATTAGCATTTTTTTTGCCTGAAAATTGATTTTTTTCTAGAACAGTGTAGACATGTACAAATCGCTTCTGAGACCCAAAAAAACTCGATTTTTCGGAGTTTTTAGGCTAAATTTGGGATATAAACGGGTATCGAAGATGCATGCACAAATCGACTTTTTGGGCCAAAAAAAAGTGTTTTAGCATTTTTTTTGCCTGAAAATTGAAATTTGTCTAGCACAGTACAAATCGCTTCTGAGACCCAAAAAACTCGATTTTTCGGTATTTTTAGGCTAAATTTTGGATATAGACGGGTATCGAAGATGCATGCACAAATCGACTTTTTAGGCCAAAAAAACGTGTTTTAGCATTTTTTTGGCCTGAAAATTGAATTTTTTCTAGAACAGTGTAGACATGTACAAATGGCTTCTGAGACCCAAAAAACTCGATTTTTCGGTGTTTTTAGGCTAAATTTGGGATATAAACGGGTATCGAAGATGCATGCACAAATCGACTTTTTGGGCCAAAAAAACGTGTTTTAGCATTTTTTTTGCCTGAAAATTGATTTTTTTCTAGAACAGTGTAGACATGTACAAATCGCTTCTGAGACCCAAAAAACTCGATTTTTCGGTGTTTTTAGGCTAAATTTGGGATATAAACGGGTATCGAAGATTGTAGCCGTGTATCAATATTGTATAATGTATCAATGTTGTATTCATGGTACCAGTCACAGAGGCGCCAGTATAGAGTCTGATGCTTGCACTTCTTGGAGCCGGCTAAAACTACAAGGTGTTAGATCGCATCCGGTGTATATTGATGACAGGGTGAGTGTGGAGGTAAGGAAGATACCGTGAGGGTTGAAAGCAGTTCAAACCAGTTCACCGGACATGACATCTTAAGAAATGTGCTGATCTGACAGCATGATGACCGCGTGATGGAGGCATGATGGAGACTTGCCAGTGCTGAGCTCTGAATGCTAGATTCACTCTATATATTATCTGTATGTTAATCTCTATGCTATAATCAATTGTTTATTGTCATCTCGTATGTAGAGAAAGGGACAATATATATATACTCATATTATTCTTATATAATCGTGTAGTTAAAGTGTATGTATATCATGTATAAACGTAGCGTTGACGAGATGCAATACATACTGTATTGAAGATGTTGTTCACTGGTGGTTCTCAAATCTTTTTTCAGCAGATGTTAGGCCAAGTGTGATTATATTTATATATATTGGGTGACAGTGAAATGTACGTACAGTTTTACCAAAGAAACTGCAATGCAGACAGGAAACTTTGAGGAAGATGTACTAAGCAAAAAGAAACTTAAAGGAAAAAGGCGGCCCCATGTTTATTGCTCCCAGTATGCATCACAGTTCCTTTTTCATTGTAACCATATTACATAAACACAGCACTTCTTATTGTTACAGATTTTGGTGGCAGGAGTAGATGACCAAACACGCCACTCTACAATGTCTGTACAACATAATTTATTGACTTTGAGAGTTCAGGCCTGTTAGAAAATATTCAAAGTCACGAACCATCAGAAAACATTACCATTCCCCAGACAGTGACTTTTGACCATGCCTACTCTAGATCACCACCTCCAGCATCAAGTATGAGGGCAAGTAGATCTGAGAGTCATGACACCAGTAGCCGTGTTCACAGCAGCCGTGCCAGTCCACAGCCCTGTATCAGTGACCAGATGCTGGCAGTACAGGGAGAAATTCTGCAAGTGTTGAGAGGCAGACTCCCAAGAATTGCCTCTGCACTTGAGGAACTTACAGAGTTAGCCAAACAATGTGATACTGTGCCAAACTAATTAGGTTATTTAACAGTTTGCTGCTTCTGTACAATAAGCAGTTGAATGCAATACAGAATTATATTTTCACAAAGTCTTTATTAATGGTAAGATGTTATCGAGTGTTATTGTAGCTGTACAGTGATTATGCTAACGGAACTCTCACTAACTTTAATTTTTTTTTCAAATGTGATTATATTTTAGGTGTGTCATACTGTGATAGTATTTTATTACTGTACTGTATTTGATTTTATAGTGTGCTGCTTTTGAACAATAAACAATTGAATGTAATCTGTAGAATTATATTTTTACAAAGTCTTTATTACTGTTAAAATGTAGTTTTGAGTGATATTGGGATAAGTAGGAGATGCAGTAATTAACAACAATGTATTTATTTAAATTTACCAAGTTTATTTCATGTAAAGAAATTATCTACAATATCGAGCCCGAAGACGACTGTTATTCCAGATGAAGGAGTCGTGGGTACTGCCAGGGTATCTCATACTATAATGCAAAATTATTTTCTCACTGGTGCAAACACACTGCACATTCAGGGAGTGATAGCCTTTCCTATTAATATATACTTGTGAATTTATATTTGTAGCCTTGATAGGTATATGAGTACCATCAATGGCTCCAATCACTCAGGGAAAACCATTCACTGCATGGAATCCTCTGCAGGCTCTGCCAATTTCCACAATACCTGAGGGCATCTTTATTTCTACTCTTGCCTTCTCAGCCAACAAATGTACTACAGCAGAGTTCACCACTCTACTCACACTTGCTTCTGTCACTCCAGCAAAATCTCCAATCACACTTTGAAAGGTTCCACTAGTTAGCTAATACTCGTAGAGTTACTAACACTTGGGTGTGTGTTGGTATACCATGAGATCTCCTCTTTTGTCGACGAACATATGGGTCAATTGGCAAGTTCCTGGCACAAGTTTAATTAAGATTTCTTGATGAGGAAATCTATAATAGCGAAGTAAGTGTTCTTCACTAACATGTAGAGGGTCCAATGGATCCCTATACACTCTTTCCCTCCGTAGGCGACGCCTATTCTCATATGCAAACCACTATAAGTTCCATCACATTTGTAAATTAGCGCTCGGTGTTCAGTTCATTCAGCTCTCCCACAACAACAAACAACAAGACGTGACGTGGGTGATGGTGTTTTGCCAACACAGCAACGGGGACTCGGGGAGAACCACTGGAGGATTGACAAAAATATATACGTTTTCTATGTGTTTCGGGTCTTAACTCACTTGTGACAGGGTCGCGCGGATTGTAAATCCGCGTGTCTTAAGACCTCACAAGATGGCTGCCCACAGTGCCGAATTTTTTTTGAGTATAAGGTCTTAATGTTTTGAGTATGTGGACCTAACTCGCCTGGGGAAGTTAGGACGTCCCAAATGAGATAGGACGTCGTAAATTGCTTTGAGTATCCGGCCCCTTCAAACCAAAATTTTGACCGACTAAAAAATTTCAAAAATCCATATATGTCAATTTTGAGTAATGGATATGAGAGGGGGGATAATTTTGAGGGGGGGTATTGCTCCAAGGGGGGGGGGGGGGGAATTTGCCCCGTTTTGCTCTCAGATTCACCGTTTTCGAGATATATGCAAATTTGTATCCAAAATTTTGAGTCAAATTTTGAGTGGGTAAATATATATGGATTTTGATGAAATTTGGTGAGAAGGGAGAATATAACATTAGGTAAAACTAACTTTTTCAAATTTATTCTATTGTTTATATTTTTCGAGTTATAAACGTTTTTTGAGTTGAAATTTTAATCCAAAAAACGCTCATAAGTCAAAATATTTTCGTTATAAACCAAAAGTAAAAACGGGATTATGTGTTAATTAATAAATTCTACCTTCAAACAAAGTTTGGTCAAAATCCATATATATTTAGTGGGTCAAAATTTGATCCAAAATAAAATCAAATTTTTGAATTAGTAAATATATATATTTTTTAACCAAACTTTGTGTGAAGGTAGAGTTTATTAATTGACACATAATCCCGTTTTTACTTTTGGTTTATAACGAAAATATTTTGACTTATGAGCGTTTTTTTGGATTAAATTTTCAACTCAAAAAACGCTTATAACTCGAAAAATATAAACAATAGAATAAATCTGAAAAAGTTTGTTTTGTCTAATGTTATATTCTCCCTTCTCACCAAATTTCATCAAAATCCATATATATTTACCCACTCAAAATTTGACTCAAAATTTTGGATACAAATTTGCATATATCTCGAAAACGGTGAATCTGAGAGCAAAACGGGGCAAATTTCTCCCCCCCCCCTTGGAGCTACACCCCCCCTCAAAATTATCCCCCCTCTCATATCCATTACTCAAAATTAACATATATGGATTTTTGACATTTTGAGTCTGTCAAAATTTTGGTTTCTCGAAAAGGACTGAGAAAGTGTGTGTGTGTACGTGTGTGTGTATCTGTGTACGTGTGTGTGTGTGTGTGTGTGTGTGTGTGTGTACGTGTGTGTGTGTGAATGAGAACGAGTGTGTGTGTGTGTGTGTGAATGAGAACGAGTGTGTGTGTGTGTGTGTGTGTGTGTGAATGAGAACGAGTGTGTGTGTGTGTGTTTTAACCAAAAGTAAAAACGGGATTATGTGTTAATTAATAAACTCTACCTTCACACAAAGTTTGGTCAAAATCCATATATATTTAGTGGGTCAAAATTTGATCCAAAATAAAATCAAATTTTTGAATTAGTAAATATATATATTTTTTAACCAAACTTTGTGTGAAGGTAGAGTTTATTAATTGACACATAATCCCGTTTTTACTTTTGGTTTATAACGAAAATATTTTGACTTATGAGCGTTTTTTTGGATTAAATTTTCAACTCAAAAAACGCTTATAACTCGAAAAATATAAACAATAGAATAAATCTGAAAAAGTTAGTTTTACCTAATGTTATATTCTCCCTTCTCACCAAATTTCATCAAAATCCATATATATTTACCCACTCAAAATTTGACTCAAAATTTTGGATACAAATTTGCATATATCTCGAAAACGGTGAATCTGAGAGCAAAACGGGGCAAATTTCTCCCCCCCCCTTGGAGCTACACCCCCCCTCAAAATTATCCCCCCTCTCATATCCATTACTCAAAATTGACATATATGGATTTTTGAAATTTTTGAGTCGGTCAAAATTTTGGTTTCTCGAAAAGGAATGAGAAAGTGTGTGTGTGTACGTGTGT
The DNA here is from genome assembly GCA_034508575.1 of Petrolisthes manimaculis. Taxonomy (NCBI): domain Eukaryota; kingdom Metazoa; phylum Arthropoda; class Malacostraca; order Decapoda; family Porcellanidae; genus Petrolisthes; species Petrolisthes manimaculis. The sequence goes on from JAWZYT010001678.1 coordinate 112,415, forward strand.
GTACGTGTGTGTGTTTACGTGTGTGTGTGTGTGTGTGTGTGTCTTTTTAAGGGGTATCTTTAATAAATTATATAAATACGTAAATAAACGATATATTTACACTAATTAATATTTTAAATTACGTAGGAAATTAAATTAAATCCATAATATTAATGGGAAATTATTATATATAAATAATTTTGACTTAAATGTTGAAAAAAAAGAAAAAAAAATTACGTTCTAAGGTAATTACTCTAGATTGGGAATACTTTTTACTATTTAAGGTAAAGTTTGGGACAATCTAAGGTAATTTCCACGAAGGCTTATATGAGATAGAGTGAGGATGTATGTATATATGTGTGTGTGATTAAAATAAAATTATATATGATATTCTTAAAGGATATTTTAATATAACAAATTACAAAATACATAAAAATATTCTATATAAATAATTAATTCAATATTTAAGGTAAATTTTTAGTGGATCAATCTAGGGATTTTTTTTTTCAACCGAATTATAAGTAGGGAATTTTGGGAACGCCTTCAGTCACCTTCTAGCTATGGTGGGGTGTAGACGTACGAATTTTCTCTCCTCTCCTCGTGTTTTCGTAAGTTTAATCACTTTAATGGCCCTTATTCTAGAACGATGGTGTGTGTGGTATATACGATGGTGTGTGTGGTACGATACGATGGTGTGTGTGGTGTATACGATGGTGTGTGGTACGATACGATGGTGTGTGTGGTGTATAACTTTACTTTGTTTACTTCAAAACAAAGATGGCTGATCAGGTGGTATTGTCAATTTCATTCTTTATTTTGCTTTTTTGTGCAATAATGTCGATTTATTTAGTATATATGTGTATCCAGAGAGATGGGAAATTATCTACTACATATTATAGGTATGTTAAGAGAGAGAGAGAGAGAGAGAAAGGGAGAGAAAGAGAGATAAAGTGAGAGAGAAGGAAAATTTTCTATTACATATCTACCCACCCCAAGCCTGTCCCCCTATTCCCACACCCCCCCAAGCCTGTCCCCTATTCCCACACCCCCCCAGTTCCCCCCCAAGCCTGTCCCCTACTCCTGCACCCCCCAAAGAAAGTCATACAGAAAATAATACCACAGAAATAGACAAAATATTTAAGTGAAATTTATTACTTGTTGTCTCATACTATTTATTTATCTATTTATTTATTTATTTCCTGCTATATTATTATTCAATGGCTTTCCACAGTATGATATAACGATAGATATATTTATAAACTATATCACAGAGTAATATAAATTTAAATCAGCTTCGAATTAAATAATAATATTGAACATTTTGGAATATTTTTACAATTTGCCACAACTCCATTTCGAAAATTTTACTATTACCATTGTTTATATTTAACTATTACAAACCATTTATTTACAACATTCTAAGATTATTTTATTTTATGGCATTTTCTTTACAAATGCCCCATTTTCAAGATGGGGCATATTCAAATGGGGCATTTTGAAATTAACCTGACCTGACCTAACCTAACCTAGACCACATCAGACTACCTGGACCTAACCTGTACAAATTCTTCTTATTTATTGTTTTGTGGTGTTCCAAGTAGTTTTTCTATGTATTGTCTATTTTTCTTAGTTAGTTTCTTTGGTCCTGCTGCTGTTCAATATCAGTTTTCCTGCAATTCCAAATTTTATTGAGGTACTCTTTTCTATTGTATAATTAGGTTTTCCTCCTTTTCATCACTTTTTTCAAATATTAAAATGGGTTCCAACGTTTCATACTCCAACCCAAATTCCATTCTACTATTTTCCAGCCATCCCAAATTCCATTCTACTATTTTCCAGCCATCCCAAATTCCGTTCTACTATTTTCCAGCCATCCATTTCTGTCTTCCATTTTCTTTTTTCGTATTTGTTTATTTTTTCATATAACTGATTCTTACTTAATTTATTTATTTGTGTGTTTTCCCCATTAACATTTTATTACTATTACAGACTACCGGGACCTAACCTGTACAGACTACCGGGACCTAACCTGTACAGACTACCGGGACCTAACCAGGGCAGACTACAGGGACCTAACCTGTACAGACTACCGGGACATAACCTGTACAGACTACCGGGACCTAACCTGTACACACTACCGGTAAATTACGGGAAATGACCGGGGCAAAATACTGGGACCAAGCCGGATCTGGCAACACTGCTACAAAATGGTAATTATTTCAATAAATACCGTAATATGATTTTACAACACCTCATAATTATAATAATAATAATAATAATAATAATAATAATAATAATAATAATAATAATAATAATCTTGGTAATAATAATAATAATAATAATAATAATAATAATAAAAAAAAAAAAAAAAAAAAAAAAAAAAAAAAAAAAAAAAAAAAAAAAAAAAAATTATCACCCGCTGAGAAAACGTAAAAAAAAATTTATCACCCGCTTAGTAAAACGTAAAACGTAAGCTTCTTGTATATCTTCCTCTTGATGTTTCCTCTTGTTTATATCCTCTCCTCTCCTCTTGAATATCCCTTCTGTACAGTCCTTGTCATATATACCTTACATTAATTAAATAATAATAATAATAATAATAATGAT
>JAWZYT010001678.1:122500-207500 GCA_034508575.1 Petrolisthes manimaculis
AGTCGTTTTTTTTAAATAATCAGTCTTTTTTTTTTAATAATCAGTCGTTTTTTTTTCAATAATCAGTCGTTTTTTTCATTAATCAGTCGTTTTTTTTTTTTTTTTTCGTCAGTCGCTTTTTTTTTTTTTTTTTTTCATCAGTAGCTTTTTTTTTTTTTTTCAATAATCAGTTTTTTTTTTCATTAATTTATTTAGGAATAATTATAGATTTATGAATATTTTTTTCATAGTTTCCAATTTTTTTCCAATTCATCCAGCCTTTTCTCAGTAACCATTAATGGTACAAAAATGGCATTAGTACCATTAGAAAGAGCATAAAATTCTACATAATAATATATTCTATAATAGTTTATGAATAATATATTTTAAGAGTAATCTTAGAATGAAATGAAAGAAGTATTATTTTTTTTTCCAAATCTTTTCCAATTCAATCTCGATTTTCTCAGCAACCATTAATGCTACAAAAATGACATTAGTACCATTAGAAAGAGCATGAAATTCCGCATAATAACAAATTATTTAATAGTTCCTAAATAGTATATTTTCTAGAAATAATTATAGATTTATGAATATTTTTTTCATAGTTTCCAAATTTTTTCCAATTCATCCAGCATTTTCTCAGTAACCATTAATGGTACAAAAATGGCATTAGTACCATTAGAAAGAGCATAAAATTCTACATAATAATATATTCTATAATAGTTTATGAATAATATATTTTAAGAGTAATCTTAGAATGAAATGAAAGAAGTATTAATTTTTTTTACAAATCTTTTCCAATTCAATCTCGATTTTCTCAGCAACCATTAATGCTACAAAAATGACATTAGTACCATTAGAAAGAGCATGAAATTCCGCATAATAACAAATTATTTAATAGTTTCTAAATGGTATATTTTCTAGAAATAATTATAGATTTATGAATATTTTTTTCATAGTTTCCAAATTTTTTCCAATTCATCCAGCCTTTTCTCAGTAACCATTAATGGTACAAAAATGGCATTAGTACCATTAGAAAGAGCATAAAATTCTACATAATAATATATTCTATAATAGTTTATGAATAATATATTTTAAGAGTAATCTTAGAATGAAATGAAAGAAATATTATTTTTTTTTCCAAATCTTTTCCAATTCAATCTCGATTTTCTCAGCAACCATTAATGATACAAAAATGACATTAGTACCATTAGAAAGAGCATGAAATTCCGCATAATAACAAATTATTTAATAGTTTCTAAATAGTATATTTTCTAGAAATAATTATAGATTTATGAATATTTTTTTCATAGTTTCCAATTTTTTTCCAATTCATCCAGCCTTTTCTCAGTAACCATTAATGGTACAAAAATGGCATTAGTACCATTAGAAAGAGCATAAAATTCTACATAATAATATATTCTATAATAGTTTATGAATAATATATTTTAAGAGTAATCTTAGAATGAAATGAAAGAAGTATTAATTTTTTTTCCAAATCTTTTCCAATTCAATCTCGATTTTCTCAGCAACCATTAATGCTACAAAAATGACATTAGTACCATTAGAAAGAGCATGAAATTCCGCATAATAACAAATTATTTAATAGTTTCTAAATAGTATATTTTCTAGAAATAATTATAGATTTATGAATATTTTTTTCATAGTTTCCAATTTTTTTCCAATTCATCCAGCCTTTTCTCAGTAACCATTAATGGTACAAAAATGGCATTAGTACCATTAGAAAGAGCATAAAATTCTACATAATAATATATTCTATAATAGTTTATGAATAATATATTTTAAGAGTAATCTTAGAATGAAATGAAAGAAGTATTAATTTTTTTACAAATCTTTTCCAATTCAATCTCGATTTTCTCAGCAACCATTAATGCTACAAAAATGACATTAGTACCATTAGAAAGAGCATGAAATTCCGCATAATAACAAATTATTTAATAGTTTCTAAATAGTATATTTTCTAGAAATAATTATAGATTTATGAATATTTTATTCATAGTTTCCAATTTTTTTCCAATTCATCCAGCCTTTTCTCAGTAACCATTAATGGTACAAAAATGGCATTAGTACCATTAGAAAGAGCATAAAATTCTACATAATAATATATTCTATAATAGTTTATGAATAATATATTTTAAGAGTAATCTTAGAATGAAATGAAAGAAGTATTAATTTTTTTTCCAAATCTTTTCCAATTCAATCTCGATTTTCTCAGCAACCATTAATGCTACAAAAATGACATTAGTACCATTAGAAAGAGCATGAAATTCCGCATAATAACAAATTATTTAATAGTTCCTAAATAGTATATTTTCTAGAAATAATTATAGATTTATGAATATTTTTTTCATAGTTTCCAAATTTTTTCCAATTCATCCAGCATTTTCTCAGTAACCATTAATGGTACAAAAATGGCATTAGTACCATTAGAAAGAGCATAAAATTCTACATAATAATATATTCTATAATAGTTTATGAATAATATATTTTAAGAGTAATCTTAGAATGAAATGAAAGAAGTATTAATTTTTTTTACAAATCTTTTCCAATTCAATCTCGATTTTCTCAGCAACCATTAATGCTACAAAAATGACATTAGTACCATTAGAAAGAGCATGAAATTCCGCATAATAACAAATTATTTAATAGTTTCTAAATGGTATATTTTCTAGAAATAATTATAGATTTATGAATATTTTTTTCATAGTTTCCAAATTTTTTCCAATTCATCCAGCCTTTTCTCAGTAACCATTAATGGTACAAAAATGGCATTAGTACCATTAGAAAGAGCATAAAATTCTACATAATAATATATTCTATAATAGTTTATGAATAATATATTTTAAGAGTAATCTTAGAATGAAATGAAAGAAATATTATTTTTTTTTCCAAATCTTTTCCAATTCAATCTCGATTTTCTCAGCAACCATTAATGATACAAAAATGACATTAGTACCATTAGAAAGAGCATGAAATTCCGCATAATAACAAATTATTTAATAGTTTCTAAATAGTATATTTTCTAGAAATAATTATAGATTTATGAATATTTTTTTCATAGTTTCCAATTTTTTTCCAATTCATCCAGCCTTTTCTCAGTAACCATTAATGGTACAAAAATGGCATTAGTACCATTAGAAAGAGCATAAAATTCTACATAATAATATATTCTATAATAGTTTATGAATAATATATTTTAAGAGTAATCTTAGAATGAAATGAAAGAAGTATTAATTTTTTTACAAATCTTTTCCAATTCAATCTCGATTTTCTCAGCAACCATTAATGCTACAAAAATGACATTAGTACCATTAGAAAGAGCATGAAATTCCGCATAATAACAAATTATTTAATAGTTTCTAAATAGTATATTTTCTAGAAATAATTATAGATTTATGAATATTTTTTTCATAGTTTCCAATTTTTTTCCAATTCATCCAGCCTTTTCTCAGTAACCATTAATGGTACAAAAATGGCATTAGTACCATTAGAAAGAGCATAAAATTCTACATAATAATATATTCTATAATAGTTTATGAATAATATATTTTAAGAGTAATCTTAGAATGAAATGAAAGAAGTATTAATTTTTTTTCCAAATCTTTTCCAATTCAATCTCGATTTTCTCAGCAACCATTAATGCTACAAAAATGACATTAGTACCATTAGAAAGAGCATGAAATTCCGCATAATAACAAATTATTTAATAGTTTCTAAATAGTATATTTTCTAGAAATAATTATAGATTTATGAATATTTTTTTCATAGTTTCCAATTTTTTTCCAATTCATCCAGCCTTTTCTCAGTAACCATTAATGGTACAAAAATGGCATTAGTACCATTAGAAAGAGCATAAAATTCTACATAATAATATATTCTATAATAGTTTATGAATAATATATTTTAAGAGTAATCTTAGAATGAAATGAAAGAAGTATTAATTTTTTTACAAATCTTTTCCAATTCAATCTCGATTTTCTCAGCAACCATTAATGCTACAAAAATGACATTAGTACCATTAGAAAGAGCATGAAATTCCGCATAATAACAAATTATTTAATAGTTTCTAAATAGTATATTTTCTAGAAATAATTATAGATTTATGAATATTTTATTCATAGTTTCCAATTTTTTTCCAATTCATCCAGCCTTTTCTCAGTAACCATTAATGGTACAAAAATGGCATTAGTACCATTAGAAAGAGCATAAAATTCTACATAATAATATATTCTATAATAGTTTATAAATAATATATTTTAAGAGTAATCTTAGAATGAAATGAAAGAAGTATTAATTTTTTTTCCAAATCTTTTCCAATTCAATCTCGATTTTCTCAGCAACCATTAATGCTACAAAAATGACATTAGTACCATTAAAAAGAGCATGAAATTCCGCATAATAACAAATTATTTAATAGTTTCTAAATAGTATATTTTCTAGAAATAATTATAGATTTACGAATATTTTTTTCATAGTTTCCAATTTTTTTCCAATTCATCCAGCCTTTTCTCAGTAACCATTAATGGTACAAAAATGGCATTAGTACCATTAGAAAGAGCATAAAATTCTACATAATAATATATTCTATAATAATTTATGAATAATATATTTTAAGAGTAATCTTAGAATGAAATGAAAGAAATATTATTTTTTTTTCCAAATCTTTTCCAATTCAATCTCGATTTTCTCAGCAACCATTAATGCTACAAAAATGACATTAGTACCATTAGAAAGAGCATGAAATTCCGCATAATAACAAATTATTTAATAGTTTCTAAATAGTATATTTTCTAGAAATAATTATAGATTTACGAATATTTTTTTCATAGTTTCCAATTTTTTTCCAATTCATCCAGCCTTTTCTCAGTAACCATTAATGGTACAAAAATGGCATTAGTACCATTAGAAAGAGCATAAAATTCTACATAATAATATATTCTATAATAGTTTATGAATAATATATTTTAAGAGTAATCTTAGAATGAAATGAAAGAAATATTATTTTTTTTTCCAAATCTTTTCCAATTCAATCTCGATTTTCTCAGCAACCATTAATGCTACAAAAATGACATTAGTACCATTAGAAAGAACATGAAATTCCGCATAATAACAAATTATTTAATAGTTTCTAAATAGTATATTTTCTAGAAATAATTATAGATTTATGAATATTTTTTTCATAGTTTCCAATTTTTTTCCAATTCATCCAGCCTATTCTCAGTAACCATTAATGGTACAAAAATGGCATTAGTACCATTAGAAAGAGCATAAAATTCTACATAATAATATATTCTATAATAGTTTATGAATAATATATTTTAAGAGTAATCTTAGAATGAAATGAAAGAAATATTATTTTTTTTTCCAAATCTTTTCCAATTCAATCTCGATTTTCTCAGCAACCATTAATGCTACAAAAATGACATTAGTACCATTAGAAAGAGCATGAAATTCCGCATAATAACAAATTATTTAATAGTTTCTAAATAGTATATTTTCTAGAAATAATTATAGATTTATGAATATTTTTTTCATAGTTTCCAATTTTTTTCCAATTCATCCAGCCTTTTCTCAGTAACCATTAATGGTACAAAAATGGCATTAGTACCATTAGAAAGAGCATAAAATTCTACATAATAATATATTCTATAATAGTTTATGAATAATATATTTTAAGAGTAATCTTAGAATGAAATGAAAGAAGTATTAATTTTTTTTCCAAATCTTTTCCAATTCAATCTCGATTTTCTCAGCAACCATTAATGCTACAAAAATGACATTAGTACCATTAGAAAGAGCATGAAATTCCGCATAATAACAAATTATTTAATAGTTTCTAAATAGTATATTTTCTAGAAATAATTATAGATTTACGAATATTTTTTTCATAGTTTCCAATTTTTTTCCAATTCATCCAGCCTTTTCTCAGTAACCATTAATGGTACAAAAATGACATTAGTACCATTAGAAAGAGCATAAAATTCTACATAATAATATATTCTATAATAGCTTATGAATAATATATTTTAAGAGTAATCTTAGAATGAAATGAAAGAAATATTATTTTTTTTTCCAAATCTTTTCCAATTCAATCTCGATTTTCTCAGCAACCATTAATGCTACAAAAATGACATTAGTACCATTAGAAAGAGCATGAAATTCCGCATAATAACAAATTATTTAATAGTTTCTAAATAGTATATTTTCTAGAAATAATTATAGATTTACGAATATTTTTTTCATAGTTTCCAATTTTTTTCCAATTCATCCAGCCTTTTCTCAGTAACCATTAATGGTACAAAAATGGCATTAGTACCATTAGAAAGAGCATAAAATTCTACATAATAATATATTCTATAATAGTTTATGAATAATATATTTTAAGAGTAATCTTAGAATGAAATGAAAGAAATATTATTTTTTTTTCCAAATCTTTTCCAATTCAATCTCGATTTTCTCAGCAACCATTAATGCTACAAAAATGACATTAGTACCATTAGAAAGAACATGAAATTCCGCATAATAACAAATTATTTAATAGTTTCTAAATAGTATATTTTCTAGAAATAATTATAGATTTATGAATATTTTTTTCATAGTTTCCAATTTTTTTCCAATTCATCCAGCCTATTCTCAGTAACCATTAATGGTACAAAAATGGCATTAGTACCATTAGAAAGAGCATAAAATTCTACATAATAATATATTCTATAATAGTTTATGAATAATATATTTTAAGAGTAATCTTAGAATGAAATGAAAGAAATATTATTTTTTTTTCCAAATCTTTTCCAATTCAATCTCGATTTTCTCAGCAACCATTAATGCTACAAAAATGACATTAGTACCATTAGAAAGAGCATGAAATTCCGCATAATAACAAATTATTTAATAGTTTCTAAATAGTATATTTTCTAGAAATAATTATAGATTTATGAATATTTTTTTCATAGTTTCCAATTTTTTTCCAATTCATCCAGCCTTTTCTCAGTAACCATTAATGGTACAAAAATGGCATTAGTACCATTAGAAAGAGCATAAAATTCTACATAATAATATATTCTATAATAGTTTATGAATAATATATTTTAAGAGTAATCTTAGAATGAAATGAAAGAAGTATTAATTTTTTTTCCAAATCTTTTCCAATTCAATCTCGATTTTCTCAGCAACCATTAATGCTACAAAAATGACATTAGTACCATTAGAAAGAGCATGAAATTCCGCATAATAACAAATTATTTAATAGTTTCTAAATAGTATATTTTCTAGAAATAATTATAGATTTACGAATATTTTTTTCATAGTTTCCAATTTTTTTCCAATTCATCCAGCCTTTTCTCAGTAACCATTAATGGTACAAAAATGGCATTAGTACCATTAGAAAGAGCATAAAATTCTACATAATAATATATTCTATAATAGCTTATGAATAATATATTTTAAGAGTAATCTTAGAATGAAATGAAAGAAATATTATTTTTTTTTCCAAATCTTTTCCAATTCAATCTCGATTTTCTCAGCAACCATTAATGCTACAAAAATGACATTAGTACCATTAGAAAGAGCATGAAATTCCGCATAATAACAAATTATTTAATAGTTTCTAAATAGTATATTTTCTAGAAATAATTATAGATTTATGAATATTTTTTTCATAGTTTCCAATTTTTTTCCAATTCATCCAGCCTTTTCTCAGTAACCATTAATGGTACAAAAATGGCATTAGTACCATTAGAAAGAGCATAAAATTCTACATAATAATATATTCTATAATAGTTTATGAATAATATATTTTAAGAGTAATCTTAGAATGAAATGAAAGAAGTATTAATTTTTTTTACAAATCTTTTCCAATTCAATCTCGATTTTCTCAGCAACCATTAATGCTACAAAAATGACATTAGTACCATTAGAAAGAGCATGAAATTCCGCATAATAACAAATTATTTAATAGTTTCTAAATAGTATATTTTCTAGAAATAATTATAGATTTATGAATATTTTTTTCATAGTTTCCAATTTTTTTCCAATTCATCCAGCCTTTTCTCAGTAACCATTAATGGTACAAAAATGGCATTAGTACCATTAGAAAGAGCATAAAATTCTACATAATAATATATTCTATAATAGTTTATGAATAATATATTTTAAGAGTAATCTTAGAATGAAATGAAAGAAGTATTAATTTTTTTACAAATCTTTTCCAATTCAATCTCGATTTTCTCAGCAACCATTAATGCTACAAAAATGACATTAGTACCATTAGAAAGAGCATGAAATTCCGCATAATAACAAATTATTTAATAGTTTCTAAATAGTATATTTTCTAGAAATAATTATAGATTTATGAATATTTTATTCATAGTTTCCAATTTTTTTCCAATTCATCCAGCCTTTTCTCAGTAACCATTAATGGTACAAAAATGGCATTAGTACCATTAGAAAGAGCATAAAATTCTACATAATAATATATTCTATAATAGTTTATGAATAATATATTTTAAGAGTAATCTTAGAATGAAATGAAAGAAGTATTAATTTTTTTTCCAAATCTTTTCCAATTCAATCTCGATTTTCTCAGCAACCATTAATGCTACAAAAATGACATTAGTACCATTAGAAAGAGCATGAAATTCCGCATAATAACAAATTATTTAATAGTTCCTAAATAGTATATTTTCTAGAAATAATTATAGATTTATGAATATTTTTTTCATAGTTTCCAAATTTTTTCCAATTCATCCAGCATTTTCTCAGTAACCATTAATGGTACAAAAATGGCATTAGTACCATTAGAAAGAGCATAAAATTCTACATAATAATATATTCTATAATAGTTTATGAATAATATATTTTAAGAGTAATCTTAGAATGAAATGAAAGAAGTATTAATTTTTTTTACAAATCTTTTCCAATTCAATCTCGATTTTCTCAGCAACCATTAATGCTACAAAAATGACATTAGTACCATTAGAAAGAGCATGAAATTCCGCATAATAACAAATTATTTAATAGTTTCTAAATGGTATATTTTCTAGAAATAATTATAGATTTATGAATATTTTTTTCATAGTTTCCAAATTTTTTCCAATTCATCCAGCCTTTTCTCAGTAACCATTAATGGTACAAAAATGGCATTAGTACCATTAGAAAGAGCATAAAATTCTACATAATAATATATTCTATAATAGTTTATGAATAATATATTTTAAGAGTAATCTTAGAATGAAATGAAAGAAATATTATTTTTTTTTCCAAATCTTTTCCAATTCAATCTCGATTTTCTCAGCAACCATTAATGATACAAAAATGACATTAGTACCATTAGAAAGAGCATGAAATTCCGCATAATAACAAATTATTTAATAGTTTCTAAATAGTATATTTTCTAGAAATAATTATAGATTTATGAATATTTTTTTCATAGTTTCCAATTTTTTTCCAATTCATCCAGCCTTTTCTCAGTAACCATTAATGGTACAAAAATGGCATTAGTACCATTAGAAAGAGCATAAAATTCTACATAATAATATATTCTATAATAGTTTATGAATAATATATTTTAAGAGTAATCTTAGAATGAAATGAAAGAAGTATTAATTTTTTTACAAATCTTTTCCAATTCAATCTCGATTTTCTCAGCAACCATTAATGCTACAAAAATGACATTAGTACCATTAGAAAGAGCATGAAATTCCGCATAATAACAAATTATTTAATAGTTTCTAAATAGTATATTTTCTAGAAATAATTATAGATTTATGAATATTTTTTTCATAGTTTCCAATTTTTTTCCAATTCATCCAGCCTTTTCTCAGTAACCATTAATGGTACAAAAATGGCATTAGTACCATTAGAAAGAGCATAAAATTCTACATAATAATATATTCTATAATAGTTTATGAATAATATATTTTAAGAGTAATCTTAGAATGAAATGAAAGAAGTATTAATTTTTTTTCCAAATCTTTTCCAATTCAATCTCGATTTTCTCAGCAACCATTAATGCTACAAAAATGACATTAGTACCATTAGAAAGAGCATGAAATTCCGCATAATAACAAATTATTTAATAGTTTCTAAATAGTATATTTTCTAGAAATAATTATAGATTTATGAATATTTTTTTCATAGTTTCCAATTTTTTTCCAATTCATCCAGCCTTTTCTCAGTAACCATTAATGGTACAAAAATGGCATTAGTACCATTAGAAAGAGCATAAAATTCTACATAATAATATATTCTATAATAGTTTATGAATAATATATTTTAAGAGTAATCTTAGAATGAAATGAAAGAAGTATTAATTTTTTTACAAATCTTTTCCAATTCAATCTCGATTTTCTCAGCAACCATTAATGCTACAAAAATGACATTAGTACCATTAGAAAGAGCATGAAATTCCGCATAATAACAAATTATTTAATAGTTTCTAAATAGTATATTTTCTAGAAATAATTATAGATTTATGAATATTTTATTCATAGTTTCCAATTTTTTTCCAATTCATCCAGCCTTTTCTCAGTAACCATTAATGGTACAAAAATGGCATTAGTACCATTAGAAAGAGCATAAAATTCTACATAATAATATATTCTATAATAGTTTATAAATAATATATTTTAAGAGTAATCTTAGAATGAAATGAAAGAAGTATTAATTTTTTTTCCAAATCTTTTCCAATTCAATCTCGATTTTCTCAGCAACCATTAATGCTACAAAAATGACATTAGTACCATTAAAAAGAGCATGAAATTCCGCATAATAACAAATTATTTAATAGTTTCTAAATAGTATATTTTCTAGAAATAATTATAGATTTACGAATATTTTTTTCATAGTTTCCAATTTTTTTCCAATTCATCCAGCCTTTTCTCAGTAACCATTAATGGTACAAAAATGGCATTAGTACCATTAGAAAGAGCATAAAATTCTACATAATAATATATTCTATAATAATTTATGAATAATATATTTTAAGAGTAATCTTAGAATGAAATGAAAGAAATATTATTTTTTTTTCCAAATCTTTTCCAATTCAATCTCGATTTTCTCAGCAACCATTAATGCTACAAAAATGACATTAGTACCATTAGAAAGAGCATGAAATTCCGCATAATAACAAATTATTTAATAGTTTCTAAATAGTATATTTTCTAGAAATAATTATAGATTTACGAATATTTTTTTCATAGTTTCCAATTTTTTTCCAATTCATCCAGCCTTTTCTCAGTAACCATTAATGGTACAAAAATGGCATTAGTACCATTAGAAAGAGCATAAAATTCTACATAATAATATATTCTATAATAGTTTATGAATAATATATTTTAAGAGTAATCTTAGAATGAAATGAAAGAAATATTATTTTTTTTTCCAAATCTTTTCCAATTCAATCTCGATTTTCTCAGCAACCATTAATGCTACAAAAATGACATTAGTACCATTAGAAAGAACATGAAATTCCGCATAATAACAAATTATTTAATAGTTTCTAAATAGTATATTTTCTAGAAATAATTATAGATTTATGAATATTTTTTTCATAGTTTCCAATTTTTTTCCAATTCATCCAGCCTATTCTCAGTAACCATTAATGGTACAAAAATGGCATTAGTACCATTAGAAAGAGCATAAAATTCTACATAATAATATATTCTATAATAGTTTATGAATAATATATTTTAAGAGTAATCTTAGAATGAAATGAAAGAAATATTATTTTTTTTTCCAAATCTTTTCCAATTCAATCTCGATTTTCTCAGCAACCATTAATGCTACAAAAATGACATTAGTACCATTAGAAAGAGCATGAAATTCCGCATAATAACAAATTATTTAATAGTTTCTAAATAGTATATTTTCTAGAAATAATTATAGATTTATGAATATTTTTTTCATAGTTTCCAATTTTTTTCCAATTCATCCAGCCTTTTCTCAGTAACCATTAATGGTACAAAAATGGCATTAGTACCATTAGAAAGAGCATAAAATTCTACATAATAATATATTCTATAATAGTTTATGAATAATATATTTTAAGAGTAATCTTAGAATGAAATGAAAGAAGTATTAATTTTTTTTCCAAATCTTTTCCAATTCAATCTCGATTTTCTCAGCAACCATTAATGCTACAAAAATGACATTAGTACCATTAGAAAGAGCATGAAATTCCGCATAATAACAAATTATTTAATAGTTTCTAAATAGTATATTTTCTAGAAATAATTATAGATTTACGAATATTTTTTTCATAGTTTCCAATTTTTTTCCAATTCATCCAGCCTTTTCTCAGTAACCATTAATGGTACAAAAATGACATTAGTACCATTAGAAAGAGCATAAAATTCTACATAATAATATATTCTATAATAGCTTATGAATAATATATTTTAAGAGTAATCTTAGAATGAAATGAAAGAAATATTATTTTTTTTTCCAAATCTTTTCCAATTCAATCTCGATTTTCTCAGCAACCATTAATGCTACAAAAATGACATTAGTACCATTAGAAAGAGCATGAAATTCCGCATAATAACAAATTATTTAATAGTTTCTAAATAGTATATTTTCTAGAAATAATTATAGATTTACGAATATTTTTTTCATAGTTTCCAATTTTTTTCCAATTCATCCAGCCTTTTCTCAGTAACCATTAATGGTACAAAAATGGCATTAGTACCATTAGAAAGAGCATAAAATTCTACATAATAATATATTCTATAATAGTTTATGAATAATATATTTTAAGAGTAATCTTAGAATGAAATGAAAGAAATATTATTTTTTTTTCCAAATCTTTTCCAATTCAATCTCGATTTTCTCAGCAACCATTAATGCTACAAAAATGACATTAGTACCATTAGAAAGAACATGAAATTCCGCATAATAACAAATTATTTAATAGTTTCTAAATAGTATATTTTCTAGAAATAATTATAGATTTATGAATATTTTTTTCATAGTTTCCAATTTTTTTCCAATTCATCCAGCCTATTCTCAGTAACCATTAATGGTACAAAAATGGCATTAGTACCATTAGAAAGAGCATAAAATTCTACATAATAATATATTCTATAATAGTTTATGAATAATATATTTTAAGAGTAATCTTAGAATGAAATGAAAGAAATATTATTTTTTTTTCCAAATCTTTTCCAATTCAATCTCGATTTTCTCAGCAACCATTAATGCTACAAAAATGACATTAGTACCATTAGAAAGAGCATGAAATTCCGCATAATAACAAATTATTTAATAGTTTCTAAATAGTATATTTTCTAGAAATAATTATAGATTTATGAATATTTTTTTCATAGTTTCCAATTTTTTTCCAATTCATCCAGCCTTTTCTCAGTAACCATTAATGGTACAAAAATGGCATTAGTACCATTAGAAAGAGCATAAAATTCTACATAATAATATATTCTATAATAGTTTATGAATAATATATTTTAAGAGTAATCTTAGAATGAAATGAAAGAAGTATTAATTTTTTTTCCAAATCTTTTCCAATTCAATCTCGATTTTCTCAGCAACCATTAATGCTACAAAAATGACATTAGTACCATTAGAAAGAGCATGAAATTCCGCATAATAACAAATTATTTAATAGTTTCTAAATAGTATATTTTCTAGAAATAATTATAGATTTACGAATATTTTTTTCATAGTTTCCAATTTTTTTCCAATTCATCCAGCCTTTTCTCAGTAACCATTAATGGTACAAAAATGGCATTAGTACCATTAGAAAGAGCATAAAATTCTACATAATAATATATTCTATAATAGCTTATGAATAATATATTTTAAGAGTAATCTTAGAATGAAATGAAAGAAATATTATTTTTTTTTCCAAATCTTTTCCAATTCAATCTCGATTTTCTCAGCAACCATTAATGCTACAAAAATGACATTAGTACCATTAGAAAGAGCATGAAATTCCGCATAATAACAAATTATTTAATAGTTTCTAAATAGTATATTTTCTAGAAATAATTATAGATTTATGAATATTTTTTTCATAGTTTCCAATTTTTTTCCAATTCATCCAGCCTTTTCTCAGTAACCATTAATGGTACAAAAATGGCATTAGTACCATTAGAAAGAGCATAAAATTCTACATAATAATATATTCTATAATAGTTTATGAATAATATATTTTAAGAGTAATCTTAGAATGAAATGAAAGAAGTATTAATTTTTTTTACAAATCTTTTCCAATTCAATCTCGATTTTCTCAGCAACCATTAATGCTACAAAAATGACATTAGTACCATTAGAAAGAGCATGAAATTCCGCATAATAACAAATTATTTAATAGTTTCTAAATAGTATATTTTCTAGAAATAATTATAGATTTATGAATATTTTTTTCATAGTTTCCAATTTTTTTCCAATTCATCCAGCCTTTTCTCAGTAACCATTAATGGTACAAAAATGGCATTAGTACCATTAGAAAGAGCATAAAATTCTACATAATAATATATTCTATAATAGTTTATGAATAATATATTTTAAGAGTAATCTTAGAATGAAATGAAAGAAGTATTAATTTTTTTTCCAAATCTTTTCCAATTCAATCTCGATTTTCTCAGCAACCATTAATGCTACAAAAATGACATTAGTACCATTAGAAAGAACATGAAATTCCGCATAATAACAAATTATTTAATAGTTTCTAAATAGTATATTTTCTAGAAATAATTATAGATTTATGAATATTTTTTTCATAGTTTCCCAATTTTTTCCAATTCATCCAGCCTATTCTCTGTAACCATTAATGGTACAAAAATGGCATTAGTACCATTAGAAAGAGCATAAAATTCTACATAATAATATATTCTATAATAGTTTATGAATAATATATTTTAAGAGTAATCTTAGAATGAAATGAAAGAAATATTTTTTTTTTTTCCAAATCTTTTCCAATTCAATCTCGATTTTCTCAGCAACCATTAATGCTACAAAAATGACATTAGTACCATTAGAAAGAGCATGAAATTCCGCATAATAACAAATTATTTAATAGTTTCTAAATAGTATATTTTCTAGAAATAATTATAGATTTATGAATATTTTTTTCATAGTTTCCAATTTTTTTCCAATTCATCCAGCCTTTTCTCAGTAACCATTAATGGTACAAAAATGGCATTAGTACCATTAGAAAGAGCATAAAATTCTACATAATAATATATTCTATAATAGTTTATGAATAATATATTTTAAGAGTAATCTTAGAATGAAATGAAAGAAATATTATTTTTTTTCCAAATCTTTTCCAATTCAATCTCGATTTTCTCAGCAACCATTAATGCTACAAAAATGACATTAGTACCATTAGAAAGAGCATGAAATTCCGCATAATAACAAATTATTTAATAGTTTCTAAATAGTATATTTTCTACAAATAATTATAGATTTATGAATATTTTTTTCATAGTTTCCAATTTTTTTCCAATTCATCCAGCCTTTTCTCAGTAACCATTAATGGTACAAAAATGGCATTAGTACCATTAGAAAGAGCATAAAATTCTACATAATAATATATTCTATAATAGTTTATGAATAATATATTTTAAGAGTAATCTTAGAATGAAATGAAAGAAATATTATTTTTTTTTCCAAATCTTTTCCAATTCAATCTCAATTTTCTCAGCAACCATTAATGCTACAAAAATGACATTAGTACCATTAAAAAGAACATGAAATTCCGCATAATAACAAATTATTTAATAGTTTCTAAATAGTATATTTTCTAGAAATAATTATAGATTTATGAATATTTTTTTCATAGTTTCCAATTTTTTTCCAATTCATCCAGCCTATTCTCAGTAACCATTAATGGTACAAAAATGGCATTAGTACCATTAGAAAGAGCATAAAATTCTACATAATAATATATTCTATAATAGTTTATGAATAATATATTTTAAGAGTAATCTTAGAATGAAATGAAAGAAATATTATTTTTTTTTCCAAATCTTTTCCAATTCAATCTCGATTTTCTCAGCAACCATTAATGCTACAAAAATGACATTAGTACCATTAGAAAGAGCATGAAATTCCGCATAATAACAAATTATTTAATAGTTTCTAAATAGTATATTTTCTAGAAATAATTATAGATTTATGAATATTTTTTTCATAGTTTCCAATTTTTTTCCAATTCATCCAGCCTTTTCTCAGTAACCATTAATGGTACAAAAATGGCATTAGTACCATTAGAAAGAGCATAAAATTCTACATAATAATATATTCTATAATAGTTTATGAATAATATATTTTAAGAGTAATCTTAGAATGAAATGAAAGAAGTATTAATTTTTTTTCCAAATCTTTTCCAATTCAATCTCGATTTTCTCAGCAACCATTAATGCTACAAAAATGACATTAGTACCATTAGAAAGAGCATGAAATTCCGCATAATAACAAATTATTTAATAGTTTCTAAATAGTATATTTTCTAGAAATAATTATAGATTTACGAATATTTTTTTCATAGTTTCCAATTTTTTTCCAATTCATCCAGCCTTTTCTCAGTAACCATTAATGGTACAAAAATGGCATTAGTACCATTAGAAAGAGCATAAAATTCTACATAATAATATATTCTATAATAGCTTATGAATAATATATTTTAAGAGTAATCTTAGAATGAAATGAAAGAAATATTATTTTTTTTTCCAAATCTTTTCCAATTCAATCTCGATTTTCTCAGCAACCATTAATGCTACAAAAATGACATTAGTACCATTAGAAAGAGCATGAAATTCCGCATAATAACAAATTATTTAATAGTTTCTAAATAGTATATTTTCTAGAAATAATTATAGATTTACGAATATTTTTTTCATAGTTTCCAATTTTTTTCCAATTCATCCAGCCTTTTCTCAGTAACCATTAATGGTACAAAAATGGCATTAGTACCATTAGAAAGAGCATAAAATTCTACATAATAATATATTCTATAATAGTTTATGAATAATATCTTTTAAGAGTAATCTTAGAATGAAATGAAAGAAGTATTAATTTTTTTTCCAAATCTTTTCCAATTCAATCTCGATTTTCTCAGCAACCATTAATGCTACAAAAATGACATTAGTACCATTAGAAAGAGCATGAAATTCCGCATAATAACAAATTATTTAATAGTTCCTAAATAGTATATTTTCTAGAAATAATTATAGATTTATGAATATTTTTTTCATAGTTTCCAAATGTTTTCCAATTCATCCAGCCTTTTCTCAGTTACCATTAATGGTACAAAAATGGCATTAGTACCATTAGAAAGAGCATAAAATTCTACATAATAATATATTCTATAATAGTTTATGAATAATATATTTCAAGAGTAATCTTAGAATGAAATGAAAGAAGTATTAATTTTTTTTCCAAATCTTTTCCAATTCAATCTCGATTTTCTCAGCAACCATTAATGCTACAAAAATGACATTAGTACCATTAGAAAGAGCATGAAATTCCGCATAATAACAAATTATTTAATAGTTTCTAAATAGTATATTTTCTAGAAATAATTATAGATTTATGAATATTTTTTTCATAGTTTCCAATTTTTTTCCAATTCATCCAGCCTTTTCTCAGTAACCATTAATGGTACAAAAATGGCATTAGTACCATTAGAAAGAGCATAAAATTCTACATAATAATATATTCTATAATAGTTTATGAATAATATATTTTAAGAGTAATCTTAGAATGAAATGAAAGAAATATTATTTTTTTTTCCAAATCTTTTCCAATTCAATCTCGATTTTCTCAGCAACCATTAATGCTACAAAAATGACATTAGTACCATTAGAAAGAGCATGAAATTCCGCATAATAACAAATTATTTAATAGTTTCTAAATAGTATATTTTCTAGAAATAATTATAGATTTATGAATATTTTTTTCATAGTTTCCAATTTTTTTCCAATTCATCCAGCCTTTTCTCAGTAACCATTAATGGTACAAAAATGGCATTAGTACCATTAGAAAGAGCATAAAATTCTACATAATAATATATTCTATAATAGTTTATGAATAATATATTTTAAGAGTAATCTTAGAATGAAATGAAAGAAGTATTAATTTTTTTTCCAAATCTTTTCCAATTCAATCTCGATTTTCTCAGCAACCATTAATGCTACAAAAATGACATTAGTACCATTAGAAAGAACATGAAATTCCGCATAATAACAAATTATTTAATAGTTCCTAAATAGTATATTTTCTAGAAATAATTATAGATTTATGAATATTTTTTTCATAGTTTCCAAATTTTTTCCAATTCATCCAGCCTTTTCTCAGTAACCATTAATGGTACAAAAATGGCATTAGTACCATTAAAAAGAGCATAAAATTCTACATAATAATATATTCTATAATAGTTTATGAATAATATATTTTAAGAGTAATCTTAGAATGAAATGAAAGAAGTATTAATTTTTTTTCCCAAATCTTTTCCAATTCAATCTCGATTTTCTCAGCAACCATTAATGCTACAAAAATGACATTAGTACCATTAGAAAGAGCATGAAATTCCGCATAATAACAAATTATTTAATAGTTTCTAAATAGTATATTTTCTAGAAATAATTATAGATTTATGAATATTTTTTTCATAGTTTCCAATTTTTTTCCAATTCATCCAGCCTTTTCTCAGTAACCATTAATGGTACAAAAATGGCATTAGTACCATTAGAAAGAGCATAAAATTCTACATAATAATATATTCTATAATAGTTTATGAATAATATATTTTAAGAGTAATCTTAGAATGAAATGAAAGAAGTATTAATATTTTTTCCAAATCTTTTCCAATTCAATCTCGATTTTCTCAGCAACCATTAATGCTACAAAAATGACATTAGTACCATTAGAAAGAGCATGAAATTCCGCATAATAACAAATTATTTAATAGTTCCTAAATAGTATATTTTCTAGAAATAATTATAGATTTATGAATATTTTTTTCATAGTTTCCAAATTTTTTCCAATTCATCCAGCCTTTTCTCAGTAACCATTAATGGTACAAAAATGGCATTAGTACCATTAGAAAGAGCATAAAATTCTACATAATAATATATTCTATAATAGTTTATGAATAATATATTTTAAGAGTAATCTTAGAATGAAATGAAAGAAGTATTAATTTTTTTTCCAAATCTTTTCCAATTCAATCTCGATTTTCTCAGCAACCATTAATGCTACAAAAATGACATTAGTACCATTAGAAAGAGCATGAAATTCCGCATAATAACAAATTATTTAATAGTTTCTAAATAGTATATTTTCTAGAAATAATTATAGATTTATGAATATTTTTTTCATAGTTTCCAATTTTTTTCCAATTCATCCAGCCTTTTCTCAGTAACCATTAATGGTACAAAAATGGCATTAGTACCATTAGAAAGAGCATAAAATTCTACATAATAATATATTCTATAATAGTTTATGAATAATATATTATAGGAGTAATCTTAGAATGAAATGAAAGAAGTATTAATTTTTTTTTCAAATCTTTTCCAATTCAATCTCGATTTTCTCAGCAACCATTAATGCTACAAAAATGACATTAGTACCATTAGAAAGAGCATGAAATTCCGCATAATAACAAATTATTTAATAGTTTCTAAATAGTATATTTTCTAGAAATAATTATAGATTTATGAATATTTTTTTCATAGTTTCCAAATTTTTTCCAATTCATCCATAAAATTCTACATAATAATATATTCTATAATAGTTCATGAATAATATATTATAGGAGTAATCTTAGAATGAAATGAAAGAAGTATTAATTTTTTTTCAAATCTTTTCCAATTCAATCTCGATTTTCTCAGCAACCATTAATGCTACAAAAATGACATTAGTACCATTAGAAAGAGCATGAAATTCCGCATAATAACAAATTATTTAATAGTTTCTAAATAGTATATTTTCTAGGAATAATTATAGATTTATGAATATTTTTTTCATAGTTTCCAATTTTTTTCCAATTCATCCATAAAATTCTACATAATAATATATTCTATAATAGTTTATGAATAATATATTATAGGAGTAATCTTAGAATGAAATGAAAGAAGTATTAATTTTTTTTTCAAATCTTTTCCAATTCAATCTCGATTTTCTCAGCAACCATTAATGCTACAAAAATGACATTAGTACCATTAGAAAGAGCATGAAATTCCGCATAATAACA
Source organism: Petrolisthes manimaculis (assembly GCA_034508575.1). Classification (NCBI taxonomy): domain Eukaryota; kingdom Metazoa; phylum Arthropoda; class Malacostraca; order Decapoda; family Porcellanidae; genus Petrolisthes; species Petrolisthes manimaculis. The sequence continues at coordinate 142,713 of JAWZYT010001678.1, forward strand.
AATTATTTAATAGTTTCTAAATAGTATATTTTCTAGAAATAATTATAGATTTATGAATATTTTTTTCATAGTTTCCAAATTTTTTCCAATTCATCCAGCCTTTTCTCAGTAACCATTAATGGTACAAAAATAGCATTAGTACCATTAGAAAGAGCATAAAATTCTACATAATAATATATTCTATAATAGTTCATGAATAATATATTTTAAGAGTAATCTTAGAATGAAATGAAAGAAATATTATTTTTTTTTCCAAATCTTTTCCAATTCAATCTCGATTTTCTCAGCAACCATTAATGCTACAAAAATGAAATTAGTACCATTAGAAAGAGCATGACATTCCGCATAATAACAAATTATTTAATAGTTTCTAAATAGTATATTTTCTAGAAATAATTATAGATTTATGAATATCTTTTTCATAGTTTCCAAATTTTTTCCAATTCATCCATAAAATTCTACATAATAATATATTCTATAATAGTTTATGAATAATATATTATAGGAGTAATCTTAGAATGAAATGAAAGAAGTATTAATTTTTTTTTCAAATCTTTTCCAATTCAATCTCGATTTTCTCAGCAACCATTAATGCTACAAAAATGACATTAGTACCATTAGAAAGAGCATGAAATTCCGCATAATAACAAATTATTTAATAGTTTCTAAATAGTATATTTTCTAGAAATAATTATAGATTTATGAATATTTTTTTCATAGTTTCCAATTTTTTTCCAATTCATCCAGCCTTTTCTCAGTAACCATTAATGGTACAAAAATAGCATTAGTACCATTAGAAAGAGCATAAAATTCTACATAATAATATATTCTATAATAGTTTATGAATAATATATTATAGGAGTAATCTTAGAATGAAATGAAAGAAGTATTAATTTTTTTTTCAAATCTTTTCCAATTCAATCTCGATTTTCTCAGCAACCATTAATGCTACAAAAATGACATTAGTACCATTAGAAAGAGCATGACATTCCGCATAATAACAAAGTATTTAATAGTTTCTAAATAGTATATTTTCTAGAAATAATTATAGATTTATGAATATTTTTTTCATAGTTTCCAAATTTTTTCCAATTCATCCATAAAATTCTACATAATAATATATTCTATAATAGTTTATGAATAATATATTATAGGAGTAATCTTAGAATGAAATGAAAGAAGTATTAATTTTTTTTTCAAATCTTTTCCAATTCAATCTCGATTTTTTCAGCAACCATTAATGCTACAAAAATGACATTAGTACCATTAGAAAGAGCATGACATTCCGCATAATAACAAATTATTTAATAGTTTCTAAATAGTATATTTTCTAGAAATAATTATAGATTTATGAATATTTTTTTCATAGTTTCCAAATTTTTTCCAATTCATCCATAAAATTCTACATAATAATATATTCTATAATAGTTTATGAATAATATATTATAGGAGTAATCTTAGAATGAAATGAAAGAAGTATTAATTTTTTTTTCAAATCTTTTCCAATTCAATCTCGATTTTCTCAGCAACCATTAATGCTACAAAAATGACATTAGTACCATTAGAAATAGCATGAAATTTCGCATAATAACAAATTATTTAATAGTTTCTAAATAGTATATTTTCTAGAAATAATTATAGATTTATGAATATTTTTTTCATAGTTTCCAATTTTTTTCCAATTCATCCAGCCTTTTCTCAGTAACCATTAATGGTACAAAAATAGCATTAGTACCATTAGAAAGAGCATAAAATTCTACATAATAATATATTCTATAATAGTTTATGAATAATATATTATAGGAGTAATCTTAGAATGAAATGAAAGAAGTATTATTTTTTTTTCAAATCTTTTCCAATTCAATCTCGATTTTCTCAGCAACCATTAATGCTACAAAAATGACATTAGTACCATTAGAAAGAGCATGACATTCCGCATAATAACAAATTATTTAATAGTTTCTAAATAGTATATTTTCTAGAAATAATTATAGATTTATGAATATTTTTTTCATAGTTTCCAAATTTTTTCCAATTCATCCAGCCTTTTCTCAGTAACCATTAATGGTACAAAAATAGCATTAGTACCATTAGAAAGAGCATAAAATTCTACATAATAATATATTCTATAATAGTTTATGAATAATATATTATAGGAGTAATCTTAGAATGAAATGAAAGAAGTATTAATTTTTTTTTCAAATCTTTTCCAATTCAATCTCGATTTTCTCAGCAACCATTAATGCTACAAAAATGACATTAGTACCATTAGAAAGAGCATGACATTCCGCATAATAACAAATTATTTAATAGTTTCTAAATAGTATATTTTCTAGAAATAATTATAGATTTATGAATATTTTTTTCATAGTTTCCAAATTTTTTCCAATTCATCCAGCCTTTTCTCAGTAACCATTAATGGTACAAAAATAGCATTAGTACCATTAGAAAGAGCATAAAATTCTACATAATAATATATTCTATAATAGTTTATGAATAATATATTATAGGAGTAATCTTAGAATGAAATGAAAGAAGTATTATTTTTTTTTTCAAATCTTTTCCAATTCAATCTCGATTTTCTCAGCAACCATTAATGCTACAAAAATGACATTAGTACCATTAGAAAGAGCATGACATTCCGCATAATAACAAATTATTTAATAGTTTCTAAATAGTATATTTTCTAGAAATAATTATAGATTTATGAATATTTTTTTCATAGTTTCCAAATTTTTTCCAATTCATCCAGCCTTTTCTCAGTAACCATTAATGGTACAAAAATAGCATTAGTACCATTAGAAAGAGCATAAAATTCTACATAATAATATATTCTATAATAGTTTATGAATAAAATATTTTAGGAGTAATCTTAGAATGAAATGAAAGAAGTATTAATTTTTTTTTCAAATCTTTTCCAATTCAATCTCGATTTTCTCAGCAACCATTAATGCTACAAAAATGACATTAGTACCATTAGAAAGAGCATGACATTCCGCATAATAACAAATTATTTAATAGTTTCTAAATAGTATATTTTCTAGAAATAATTATAGATTTATGAATATTTTTTTCATAGTTTCCAAATTTTTTCCAATTCATCCATAAAATTCTACATAATAATATATTCTATAATAGTTTATGAATAATATATTATAGGAGTAATCTTAGAATGAAATGAAAGAAGTATTAATTTTTTTTTCAAATCTTTTCCAATTCAATCTCGATTTTCTCAGCAACCATTAATGCTACAAAAATGACATTAGTACCATTAGAAAGAGCATGAAATTCCGCATAATAACAAATTATTTAATAGTTTCTAAATAGTATATTTTCTAGAAATAATTATAGATTTATGAATATATTTTTCATAGTTTCCAATTTTTTTCCAATTCATCCAGCCTTTTCTCAGTAACCATTAATGGTACAAAAATAGCATTAGTACCATTAGAAAGAGCATAAAATTCTACATAATAATATATTCTATAATAGTTTATGAATAATATATTATAGGAGTAATCTTAGAATGAAATGAAAGAAGTATTAATTTTTTTTTCAAATCTTTTCCAATTCAATCTCGATTTTCTCAGCAACCATTAATGCTACAAAAATGACATTAGTACCATTAGAAAGAGCATGACATTCCGCATAATAACAAATTATTTAATAGTTTCTAAATAGTATATTTTCTAGAAATAATTATAGATTTATGAATATTTTTTTCATAGTTTCCAAATTTTTTCCAATTCATCCATAAAATTCTACATAATAATATATTCTATAATAGTTTATGAATAATATATTATAGGAGTAATCTTAGAATGAAATGAAAGAAGTATTAATTTTTTTTTCAAATCTTTTCCAATTCAATCTCGATTTTCTCAGCAACCATTAATGCTACAAAAATGACATTAGTACCATTAGAAAGAGCATGAAATTCCGCATAATAACAAATTATTTAATAGTTTCTAAATAGTATATTTTCTAGAAATAATTATAGATTTATGAATATTTGTTTCATAGTTTCCAATTTTTTTCCAATTCATCCAGCCTTTTCTCAGTAACCATTAATGGTACAAAAATAGCATTAGTACCATTAGAAAGAGCATAAAATTCTACATAATAATATATTCTATAATAGTTTATGAATAATATATTATAGGAGTAATCTTAGAATGAAATGAAAGAAGTATTAATTTTTTTTTCAAATCTTTTCCAATTCAATCTCGATTTTCTCAGCAACCATTAATGCTACAAAAATGACATTAGTACCATTAGAAAGAGCATTACATTTCGCATAATAACAAATTATTTAATAGTTTCTAAATAGTATATTTTCTAGAAATAATTATAGATTTATGAATATTTTTTTCATAGTTTCCAAATTTTTTTCTAATTCATCCATAAAATTCTACATAATAATATATTCTATAATAGTTTATGAATAATATATTATAGGAGTAATCTTAGAATGAAATGAAAGAAGTATTAATTTTTTTTTCAAATCTTTTCCAATTCAATCTCGATTTTCTCAGCAACCATTAATGCTACAAAAATGACATTAGTACCATTAGAAAGAGCATGACATTCCGCATAATAACAAATTATTTAATAGTTTCTAAATAGTATATTTTTTAGAAATAATTATAGATTTATGAATATTTTTTTCATAGTTTCCAAATTTTTTCCAATTCATCCAGCCTTTTCTCAGTAACCATTAATGGTACAAAAATAGCATTAGTACCATTAGAAAGAGCATAAAATTCTACATAATAATATATTCTATAATAGTTTATGAATAATATATTATAGGAGTAATCTTAGAATGAAAAGAAAGAAGTATTAATTTTTTTTTCAAATCTTTTCCAATTCAATCTCGATTTTCTCAGCAACCATTAATGCTACAAAAATGACATTAGTACCATTAGAAAGAGCATGACATTCCGCATAATAACAAATTATTTAATAGTTTCTAAATAGTATATTTTCTAGAAATAATTATAGATTTATGAATATTTTTTTCATAGTTTCCAAATTTTTTCCAATTCATCTAGCCTTTTCTCAGTAACCATTAATGGTACAAAAATAGCATTAGTACCATTAGAAAGAGCATAAAATTCTACATAATAATATATTCTATAATAGTTTATGAATAATATATTATAGGAGTAATCTTAGAATGAAATGAAAGAAGTATTAATTTTTTTTTCAAATCTTTTCCAATTCAATCTCGATTTTCTCAGCAACCATTAATGCTACAAAAATGACATTAGTACCATTAGAAAGAGCATGACATTCCGCATAATAACAAATTATTTAATAGTTTCTAAATAGTATATTTTCTAGAAATAATTATAGATTTATGAATATTTTTTTCATAGTTTCCAATTTTTTTCCAATTCATCCATAAAATTCTACATAATAATATATTCTATAATAGTTTATGAATAATATATTATAGGAGTAATCTTAGAATGAAATGAAAGAAGTATTAATTTTTTTTTCAAATCTTTTCCAATTCAATCTCGATTTTCTCAGCAACCATTAATGCTACAAAAATGACATTAGTACCATTAGAAAGAGCATGACATTCCGCATAATAACAAATTATTTAATAGTTTCTAAATAGTATATTTTCTAGAAATAATTATAGATTTATGAATATTTTTTTCATAGTTTCCAAATTTTTTCCAATTCATCCATAAAATTCTACATAATAATATATTCTATAATAGTTTATGAATAATATATTATAGGAGTAATCTTAGAATGAAATGAAAGAAGTATTAATTTTTTTTTCAAATCTTTTCCAATTCAATCTCGATTTTCTCAGCAACCATTAATGCTACAAAAATGACATTAGTACCATTAGAAAGAGCATGACATTCCGCATAATAACAAATTATTTAATAGTTTCTAAATAGTATATTTTCTAGAAATAATTATAGATTTATGAATATTTTTTTCATAGTTTCCAAATTTTTTCCAATTCATGCAGCCTTTTCTCAGTAACCATTAATGGTACAAAAATAGCATTAGTACCATTAGAAAGAGCATAAAATTCTACATAATAATATATTCTATAATAGTTTATGAATAAAATATTTTAGGAGTAATCTTAGAATGAAATGAAAGATGTATTAAATTTTTTTTCAAATCTTTTCCAATTCAATCTCGATTTTCTCAGCAACCATTAATGCTACAAAAATGACATTAGTACCATTAGAAAGAGCATGACATTCCGCATAATAACAAATTCTTTAATAGTTTCTAAATAGTATATTTTCTAGAAATAATTATAGATTTATGAATATTTTTTTCATAGTTTCCAAATTTTTTCCAATTCATCCATAAAATTCTACATAATAATATATTCTATAATAGTTTATGAATAATATATTATAGGAGTAATCTTAGAATGAAATGAAAGAAGTATTAATTTTTTTTTCAAATCTTTTCCAATTCAATCTCGATTTTCTCAGCAACCATTAATGCTACAAAAATGACATTAGTACCATTAGAAAGAGCATGAAATACCGCATAATAAAAAATTATTTAATAGTTTCTAAATAGTATATTTTCTAGAAATAATTATAGATTTATGAATATTTTTTTCATAGTTTCCAAATTTTTTCCAATTCATCCAGCCTTTTCTCAGTAACCATTAATGGTACAAAAATAGCATTAGTACCATTAGAAAGAGCATAAAATTCTACATAATAATATATTCTATAATAGTTTATGAATAATATATTTTAGGAGTAATCTTAGAATGAAATGAAAGAAGTATTAAATTTTTTTTCAAATCTTTTCCAATTCAATCTCGATTTTCTCAGCAACCATTAATGCTACAAAAATGACATTAGTACCATTAGAAAGAGCATGACATTCCGCATAATAACAAATTCTTTAATAGTTTCTAAATAGTATATTTTCTAGAAATAATTATAGATTTATGAATATTTTTTTCATAGTTTCCAAATTTTTTCCAATTCATCAATAAAATTCTACATAATAATATATTCTATAATAGTTTATGAATAATATATTATAGGAGTAATCTTAGAATGAAATGAAAGAAGTATTAATTTTGTTTTCAAATCTTTTCCAATTCAATCTCGATTTTCTCAGCAACCATTAATGCTACAAAAATGACATTAGTACCATTAGAAAGAGCATGAAATACCGCATAATAAAAAAATATTTAATAGTTTCTAAATAGTATATTTTCTAGAAATAATTATAGATTTATGAATATTTTTTTCATAGTTTCTAATTTTTTTCCAATTCATCCAGCCTTTTCTCAGTAACCATTAATGGTACAAAAATAGCATTAGTACCATTAGAAAGAGCATAAAATTCTACATAATAATATATTCTATAATAGTTTATGAATAATATATTATAGGAGTAATCTTAGAATGAAATGAAAGAAGTATTAATTTTTTTTTCAAATCTTTTCCAATTCAATCTCGATTTTCTCAGCAACCATTAATGCTACAAAAATGACATTAGTACCATTAGAAAGAGCATGACATTCCGCATAATAACAAATTATTTAATAGTTTCTAAATAGTATATTTTCTAGAAATAATTATAGATTTATGAATATTTTTTTCATAGTTTCCAATTTTTTTCCAATTCATCCATAAAATTCTACATAATAATATATTCTATAATAGTTTATGAATAATATATTATAGGAGTAATCTTAGAATGAAATGAAAGAAGTATTAATTTTCTTTTCAAATCTTTTCCAATTCAATCTCGATTTTCTCAGCAACCATTAATGCTACAAAAATGACATTAGTACCATTAGAAAGAGCATGAAATTCCGCATAATAACAAATTATTTAATAGTTTCTAAATAGTATATTTTCTAGAAATAATTATAGATTTATGAATATTTTTTTCATAGTTTCCAAATTTTTTCCAATTCATCCAGCCTTTTCTCAGTAACCATTAATGGTACAAAAATAGCATTAGTAACATTAGAAAGAGCATAAAATTCTACATAATAATATATTCTATAATAGTTTATGAATAATATATTATAGGAGTAATCTTAGAATGAAATGAAAGAAGTATTAATTTTTTTTTCAAATCTTTTCCAATTCAATCTCGATTTTCTCAGCAACCATTAATGCTACAAAAATGACATTAGTACCATTAGAAAGAGCATAAAATTCCGCATAATAACAAATTATTTAATAGTTTCTAAATAGTATATTTTCTAGAAATAATTATAGATTTATGAATATTTTTTTCATAGTTTCCAAATTTTTTCCAATTCATCCAGCCTTTTCTCAGTAACCATTAATGGTACAAAAATAGCATTAGTACCATTAGAAAGAGCATAAAATTCTACATAATAATATATTCTATAATAGTTTATGAATAATATATTATAGGAGTAATCTTAGAATAAAATGAAAGAAGTATTAATTTTTTTTTCAATTTTTTTTCAATTCAATCTCGATTTTCTCAGCAACCATTAATGCTACAAAAATGACATTAGTACCATTAGAAAGAGCATGACATTCCGCATAATAACAAATTATTTAATAGTTTCTAAATAGTATATTTTCTATAAATAATTATAGATTTATGAATATTTTTTTCATAGTTTCCAATTTTTTTCCAATTCATCCAGCCTTTTCTCAGTAACCATTAATGGTACAAAAATAGCATTAGTACCATTAGAAAGAGCATAAAATTCTACATAATAATATATTCTATAATAGTTTATGAATAATATATTATAGGAGTAATCTTAGAATGAAATGAAAGAAGTATTAATTTTTTTTTCAAATCTTTTCCAATTCAGTCTCGATTTTCTCAGCAACCATTAATGCTATAAAAATGACATTAGTACCATTAGAAAGAGCATGACATTCCGCATAATAACAAATTATTTAATAGTTTCTAAATAGTATATTTTCTTGAAATAATTATAGATTTATGAATATTTTTTTCATAGTTTCCAAATTTTTTCCAATTCATCCATAAAATTCTACATAATAATATATTCTATAATAGTTTATGAATAATATATTATAGGAGTAATCTTAGAATGAAATGAAAGAAGTATTAATTTTTTTTTCAAATCTTTTCCAATTCAATCTCGATTTTCTCAGCAACCATTAATGCTACAAAAATGACATTAGTACCATTAGAAAGAGCATGACATTCCGCATAATAACAAATTATTTAATAGTTTCTAAATAGTATATTTTCTAGAAATAATTATAGATTTATGAATATTTTTTTCATAGTTTCCAATTTTTTTCCAATTCATCCAGCCTTTTCTCAGTAACCATTAATGGTACAAAAATAGCATTAGTACCATTAGAAAGAGCATAAAATTCTACATAATAATATATTCTATAATAGTTTTTGAATAAAATATTTTAGGAGTAATCTTAGAATGAAATGAAAGAAGTATTAATTTTTTTTTCAAATCTTTTCCAATTCAATCTCGATTTTCTCAGCAACCATTAATGCTACAAAAATGACATTAGTACCATTAGAAAGAGCATGACATTCCGCATAATAACAAATTATTTAATAGTTTCTAAATAGTATATTTTCTAGAAATAATTATAGATTTATGAATATTTTTTTCATAGTTTCCAAAATTTTTCCAATTCATCCATAAAATTCTACATAATAATATATTCTATAATAGTTTATGAATAATATATTATAGGAGTAATCTTAGAATGAAATGAAAGAAGTATTAATTTTTTTTTCAAATCTTTTCCAATTCAATCTCGATTTTCTCAGCAACCATTAATGCTACAAAAATGACATTAGTACCATTAGAAAGAGCATGAAATTCCGCATAATAACAAATTATTTAATAGTTTCTAAATAGTATATTTTCTAGAAATAATTATAGATTTATGAATATTTTTTTCATAGTTTCCAAATTTTTTCCAATTCATCCAGCCTTTTCTCAGTAACCATTAATGGTACAAAAATAGCATTAGTACCATTAGAAAGAGCATAAAATTCTACATAATAATATCTATAATAGTTTATGAATAAAATATTATAGGAGTAATCTTAGAATGAAATGAAAGAAGTATTAATTTTTTTTTCAAATCTTTTCCAATTCAATCTCGATTTTCTCAGCAACCATTAATGCTACAAAAATGACATTAGTACCATTAGAAAGAGCATGAAATTCCGCATAATAACAAATTATTTAATAGTTTCTAAATAGTATATTTTCTAGAAATAATTATAGATTTATGAATATTTTTTTCATAGTTTCCAAATTTTTTCCAATTCATCCAGCCTTTTCTCAGTAACCATTAATGGTACAAAAATAGCATTAGTACCATTAGAAAGAGCATAAAATTCTACATAATAATATATTCTATAATAGTTTATGAATAATATATTATAGGAGTAATCTTAGAATGAAATGAAAGAAGTATTAATTTTTTTTTCAAATCTTTTCCAATTCAATCTCGATTTTCTCAGCAACCATTAATGCTACAAAAATGACATTAGTACCATTAGAAAGAGCATGACATTCCGCATAATAACAAATTATTTAATAGTTTCTAAATAGTATATTTTCTAGAAATAATTATAGATTTATGAATATTTTTTTCATAGTTTCCAAATTTTTTCCAATTCATCCATAAAATTCTACATAATAATATATTCTATAATAGTTTATGAATAATATATTATAGGAGTAATCTTAGAATGAAATGAAAGAAGTATTAATTTTTTTTTCAAATCTTTTCCAATTCAATCTCGATTTTCTCAGCAACCATTAATGCTACAAAAATGACATTAGTACCATTAGAAAGAGCATGAAATTCCGCATAATAACAAATTATTTAATAGTTTCTAAATAGTATATTTTCTAGAAATAATTATAGATTTATGAATATTTTTTTCATAGTTTCCAAATTTTTTCCAATTCATCCAGCCTTTTCTCAGTAACCATTAATGGTACAAAAATAGCATTAGTACCATTAGAAAGAGCATAAAATTCTACATAATAATATATTCTATAATAGTTTATGAATAATATATTATAGGAGTAATCTTAGAATGAAATGAAAGAAGTATTATTTTTTTTTTCAAATCTTTTCCAATTCAATCTCGATTTTCTCAACAACCATTAATGCTACAAAAATGACATTAGTACCATTAGAAAGAGCATGAAATTCCGCATAATAACAAATTATTTAATAGTTTCTAAATAGTATATTTTCTAGAAATAATTATAGATTTATGAATATTTTTTTCATAGTTTCCAATTTTTTTCAAATTCATCCAGTCTTTTCTCAGTAACCATTAATGGTACAAAAATAGCATTAGTACCATTAGAAAGAGCATAAAATTCTACATAATAATATATTCTATAATAGTTTATGAATAATATATTATAGGAGTAATCTTAGAATGAAATGAAAGAAGTATTAATTTTTTTTTCAAATCTTTTCCAATTCAGTCTCGATTTTCTCAGCAACCATTAATGCTATAAAAATGACATTAGTACCATTAGAAAGAGCATGACATTCCGCATAATAACAAATTATTTAATAGTTTCTAAATAGTATATTTTCTTGAAATAATTATAGATTTATGAATATTTTTTTCATAGTTTCCAAAATTTTTCCAATTCATCCATAAAATTCTACATAATAATATATTCTATAATAGTTTATGAATAATATATTATAGGAGTAATCTTAGAATGAAATGAAAGAAGTATTAATTTTTTTTTCAAATCTTTTCCAATTCAATCTCGATTTTCTCAGCAACCATTAATGCTACAAAAATGACATTAGTACCATTAGAAAGAGCATGACATTCCGCATAATAACAAATTATTTAATAGTTTCTAAATAGTATATTTTCTAGAAATAATTATAGATTTATGAATATTTTTTTCATAGTTTCCAAATTTTTTCCAATTCATCCAGCCTTTTCTCAGTAACCATTAATGGTACAAAAATAGCATTAGTACCATTAGAAAGAGCATAAAATTCTACATAATAATATATTCTATAATAGTTTTTGAATAAAATATTTTAGGAGTAATCTTAGAATGAAATGAAAGAAGTATTAATTTTTTTTTCAAATCTTTTCCAATTCAATCTCGATTTTCTCAGCAACCATTAATGCTACAAAAATGACATTAGTACCATTAGAAAGAGCATGACATTCCGCATAATAACAAATTATTTAATAGTTTCTAAATAGTATATTTTTTAGAAATAATTAAAGATTTATGAATATTTTTTTCATAGTTTCCATTTTTTTTCCAATTCATCCAGCCTTTTCTCAGTAACCATTAATGGTACAAAAATAGCATTAGTACCATTAGAAAGAGCATAAAATTCTACATAATAATATATTCTATAATAGTTTATGAATAATATATTATAGGAGTAATCTTAGAATGAAATGAAAGAAGTATTAATTTTTTTTTCAAATCTTTTCCAATTCAATCTCGATTTTCTCAGCAACCATTAATGCTACAAAAATGACATTAGTACCATTAGAAAGAGCATGAAATTCCGCATAATAACAAATTATTTAATAGTTTCTAAATAGTATATTTTCTAGAAATAATTATAGATTTATGAATATTTTTTTCATAGTTTCCAAATTTTTTCCAATTCATCCAGCCTTTTCTCAGTAACCATTAATGGTACAAAAATAGCATTAGTACCATTAGAAAGAGCATAAAATTCTACATAATAATATATTCTATAATAGTTTATGAATAAAATATTTTAGGAGTAATCTTAGAATGAAATGAAAGAAGTATTATTTTTTTTTTCAAATCTTTTCCAATTCAATCTCGATTTTCTCAGCAACCATTAATGCTACAAAAATGACATTAGTACCATTAGAAAGAGCATGAAATTCCGCATAATAACAAATTATTTAATAGTTTCTAAATAGTATATTTTCTAGAAATAATTATAGATTTATGAATATTTTTTTCATAGTTTCCAAATTTTTTCCAATTCATCCAGCCTTTTCTCAGTAACCATTAATGGTACAAAAATAGCATTAGTACCATTAGAAAGAGCATAAAATTCTACATAATAATATATTCTATAATAGTTTATGAATAATATATTATAGGAGTAATCTTAGAATGAAATGAAAGAAGTATTAATTTTTTTTTCAAATCTTTTCCAATTCAATCTCGATTTTCTCAGCAACCATTAATGCTACAAAAATGACATTAGTACCATTAGAAAGAGCATGACATTCCGCATAATAACAAATTATTTAATAGTTTCTAAATAGTATATTTTCTAGAAATAATTATAGATTTATGAATATTTTTTTCATAGTTTCCAATTTTTTTCCAATTCATCCATAAAATTCTACATAATAATATATTCTATAATAGTTTATGAATAATATATTATAGGAGTAATGTTAGAATGAAATGAAAGAAGTATTAATTTTCTTTTCAAATCTTTTCCAATTCAATCTCGATTTTCTCAGCAACCATTAATGCTACAAAAATGACATTAGTACCATTAGAAAGAGCATGAAATTCCGCATAATAACAAATTATTTAATAGTTTCTAAATAGTATATTTTCTAGAAATAATTATAGATTTATGAATATTTTTTTCATAGTTTCCAAATTTTTTCCAATTCATCCAGCCTTTTCTCAGTAACCATTAATGGTACAAAAATAGCATTAGTAACATTAGAAAGAGCATAAAATTCTACATAATAATATATTCTATAATAGTTTATGAATAATATATTATAGGAGTAATCTTAGAATGAAATGAAAGAAGTATTAATTTTTTTTTCAAATCTTTTCCAATTCAATCTCGATTTTCTCAGCAACCATTAATGCTACAAAAATGACATTAGTACCATTAGAAAGAGCATAAAATTCCGCATAATAACAAATTATTTAATAGTTTCTAAATAGTATATTTTCTAGAAATAATTATAGATTTATGAATATTTTTTTCATAGTTTCCAAATTTTTTCCAATTCATCCAGCCTTTTCTCAGTAACCATTAATGGTACAAAAATAGCATTAGTACCATTAGAAAGAGCATAAAATTTTACATAATAATATATTCTATAATAGTTTATGAATAATATATTATAGGAGTAATCTTAGAATGAAATGAAAGAAGTATTAATTTTTTTTTCAATTTTTTTTCAATTCAATCTCGATTTTCTCAGCAACCATTAATGCTACAAAAATGACATTAGTACCATTAGAAAGAGCATGACATTCCGCATAATAACAAATTATTTAATAGTTTCTAAATAGTATATTTTCTAGAAATAATTATAGATTTATGAATATTTTTTTCATAGTTTCCAAATTTTTTCCAATTCATCCAGCCTTTTCTCAGTAACCATTAATGGTACAAAAATAGCATTAGTACCATTAGAAAGAGCATAAAATTCTACATAATAATATATTCTATAATAGTTTATGAATAATATATTATAGGAGTAATCTTAGAATGAAATGAAAGAAGTATTAATTTTTTTTTCAAATCTTTTCCAATTCAATCTCGATTTTCTCAGCAACCATTAATGCTACAAAAATGACATTAGTACCATTAGAAAGAGCATGACATTCCGCATAATAACAAATTATTTAATAGTTTCTAAATAGTATATTTTCTAGAAATAATTATAGATTTATGAATATTTTTTTCATAGTTTCCAAATTTTTTCCAATTCATCCATAAAATTCTACATAATAATATATTCTATAATAGTTTATGAATAATATATTATAGGAGTAATCTTAGAATGAAATGAAAGAAGTATTAATTTTTTTTTCAAATCTTTTCCAATTCAATCTCGATTTTCTCAGCAACCATTAATGCTACAAAAATGACATTAGTACCATTAGAAAGAGCATGAAATTCCGCATAATAACAAATTATTTAATAGTTTCTAAATAGTATATTTTCTAGAAATAATTATAGATTTATGAATATTTTTTTCATAGTTTCCAAATTTTTTCCAATTCATCCAGCCTTTTCTCAGTAACCATTAATGGTACAAAAATAGCATTAGTACCATTAGAAAGAGCATAAAATTCTACATAATAATATATTCTATAATAGTTTATGAATAATATATTATAGGAGTAATCTTAGAATGAAATGAAAGAAGTATTATTTTTTTTTTCAAATCTTTTCCAATTCAATCTCGATTTTCTCAACAACCATTAATGCTACAAAAATGACATTAGTACCATTAGAAAGAGCATGAAATTCCGCATAATAACAAATTATTTAATAGTTTCTAAATAGTATATTTTCTAGAAATAATTATAGATTTATGAATATTTTTTTCATAGTTTCCAATTTTTTTCAAATTCATCCAGCCTTTTCTCAGTAACCATTAATGGTACAAAAATAGCATTAGTACCATTAGAAAGAGCATAAAATTCTACATAATAATATATTCTATAATAGTTTATGAATAATATATTATAGGAGTAATCTTAGAATGAAATGAAAGAAGTATTAATTTTTTTTTCAAATCTTTTCCAATTCAGTCTCGATTTTCTCAGCAACCATTAATGCTATAAAAATGACATTAGTACCATTAGAAAGAGCATGACATTCCGCATAATAACAAATTATTTAATAGTTTCTAAATAGTATATTTTCTTGAAATAATTATAGATTTATGAATATTTTTTTCATAGTTTCCAAATTTTTTCCAATTCATCCATAAAATTCTACATAATAATATATTCTATAATAGTTTATGAATAATATATTATAGGAGTAATCTTAGAATGAAATGAAAGAAGTATTAATTTTTTTTTCAAATCTTTTCCAATTCAATCTCGATTTTCTCAGCAACCATTAATGCTACAAAAATGACATTAGTACCATTAGAAAGAGCATGACATTCCGCATAATAACAAATTATTTAATAGTTTCTAAATAGTATATTTTCTAGAAATAATTATAGATTTATGAATATTTTTTTCATAGTTTCCAAATTTTTTCCAATTCATCCAGCCTTTTCTCAGTAACCATTAATGGTACAAAAATAGCATTAGTACCATTAGAAAGAGCATAAAATTCTACATAATAATATATTCTATAATAGTTTTTGAATAAAATATTTTAGGAGTAATCTTAGAATGAAATGAAAGAAGTATTAATTTTTTTTTCAAATCTTTTCCAATTCAATCTCGATTTTCTCAGCAACCATTAATGCTACAAAAATGACATTAGTACCATTAGAAAGAGCATGACATTCCGCATAATAACAAATTATTTAATAGTTTCTAAATAGTATATTTTTTAGAAATAATTAAAGATTTATGAATATTTTTTTCATAGTTTCCATTTTTTTTCCAATTCATCCAGCCTTTTCTCAGTAACCATTAATGGTACAAAAATAGCATTAGTACCATTAGAAAGAGCATAAAATTCTACATAATAATATATTCTATAATAGTTTATGAATAATATATTATAGGAGTAATCTTAGAATGAAATGAAAGAAGTATTATTTTTTTTTTCAAATCTTTTCCAATTCAATCTCGATTTTCTCAGCAACCATTAATGCTACAAAAATGACATTAGTACCATTAGAAAGAGCATGAAATTCCGCATAATAACAAATTATTTAATAGTTTCTAAATAGTATATTTTCTAGAAATAATTATAGATTTATGAATATTTTTTTCATAGTTTCCAAATTTTTTCCAATTCATCCAGCCTTTTCTCAGTAACCATTAATGGTACAAAAATAGCATTAGTACCATTAGAAAGAGCATAAAATTCTACATAATAATATATTCTATAATAGTTTATGAATAATATATTATAGGAGTAATCTTAGAATGAAATGAAAGAAGTATTAATTTTTTTTTCAAATCTTTTCCAATTCAATCTCGATTTTCTCAGCAACCATTAATGCTACAAAAATGACATTAGTACCATTAGAAAGAGCATGACATTCCGCATAATAACAAATTATTTAATAGTTTCTAAATAGTATATTTTCTAGAAATAATTATAGATTTATGAATATTTTTTTCATAGTTTCCAATTTTTTTCCAATTCATCCATAAAATTCTACATAATAATATATTCTATAATAGTTTATGAATAATATATTATAGGAGTAATGTTAGAATGAAATGAAAGAAGTATTAATTTTCTTTTCAAATCTTTTCCAATTCAATCTCGATTTTCTCAGCAACCATTAATGCTACAAAAATGACATTAGTACCATTAGAAAGAGCATGAAATTCCGCATAATAACAAATTATTTAATAGTTTCTAAATAGTATATTTTCTAGAAATAATTATAGATTTATGAATATTTTTTTCATAGTTTCCAAATTTTTTCCAATTCATCCAGCCTTTTCTCAGTAACCATTAATGGTACAAAAATAGCATTAGTAACATTAGAAAGAGCATAAAATTCTACATAATAATATATTCTATAATAGTTTATGAATAATATATTATAGGAGTAATCTTAGAATGAAATGAAAGAAGTATTATTTTTTTTTTCAAATCTTTTCCAATTCAATCTCGATTTTCTCAGCAACCATTAATGCTACAAAAATGACATTAGTACCTTTAGAAAGAGCATAAAATTCCGCATAATAACAAATTATTTAATAGTTTCTAAATAGTATATTTTCTAGAAATAATTATAGATTTATGAATATTTTTTTCATAGTTTCCAAATTTTTTCCAATTCATCCAGCCTTTTCTCAGTAACCATTAATGGTACAAAAATAGCATTAGTACCATTAGAAAGAGCATAAAATTTTACATAATAATATATTCTATAATAGTTTATGAATAATATATTATAGGAGTAATCTTAGAATGAAATGAAAGAAGTATTAATTTTTTTTTCAATTTTTTTTCAATTCAATCTCGATTTTCTCAGCAACCATTAATGCTACAAAAATGACATTAGTACCATTAGAAAGAGCATGACATTCCGCATAATAACAAATTATTTAATAGTTTCTAAATAGTATATTTTCTAGAAATAATTATAGATTTATGAATATTTTTTTCATAGTTTCCAATTTTTTTCCAATTCATCCAGCCTTTTCTCAGTAACCATTAATGGTACAAAAATAGCATTAGTACCATTAGAAAGAGCATAAAATTCTACATAATAATATATTCTATAATAGTTTATGAATAATATATTATAGGAGTAATCTTAGAATAAAATGAAAGAAGTATTAATTTTTTTTTCAAATCTTTTCCAATTCAGTCTCGATTTTCTCAGCAACCATTAATGCTATAAAAATGACATTAGTACCATTAGAAAGAGCATGACATTCCGCATAATAACAAATTATTTAATAGTTTCTAAATAGTATATTTTCTTGAAATAATTATAGATTTATGAATATTTTTTTCATAGTTTCCAAATTTTTTCCAATTCATCCATAAAATTCTACATAATAATATATTCTATAATAGTTTATGAATAATATATTATAGGAGTAATCTTAGAATGAAATGAAAGAAATATTATTTTTTTTTTCAAATCTTTTCCAATTCAATCTCGATTTTCTCAGCAACCATTAATGCTACAAAAATGACATTAGTACCATTAGAAAGAGCATGACATTCCGCATAATAACAAATTATTTAATAGTTTCTAAATAGTATATTTTCTAGAAATAATTATAGATTTATGAATATTTTTTTCATAGTTTCCAATTTTTTTCCAATTCATCCAGCCTTTTCTCAGTAACCATTAATGGTACAAAAATAGCATTAGTACCATTAGAAAGAGCATAAAATTCTACATAATAATATATTCTATAATAGTTTTTGAATAAAATATTTTAGGAGTAATCTTAGAATGAAATGAAAGAAGTATTAATTTTTTTTTCAAATCTTTTCCAATTCAATCTCGATTTTCTCAGCAACCATTAATGCTACAAAAATGACATTAGTACCATTAGAAAGAGCATGACATTCCGCATAATAACAAATTATTTAATAGTTTCTAAATAGTATATTTTCTAGAAATAATTTTAGATTTATGAATATTTTTTTCATAGTTTCCAAATTTTTTCCAATTCATCCATAAAATTCTACATAATAATATATTCTATAATAGTTTATGAATAATATATTATAGGAGTAATCTTAGAATGAAATGAAAGAAGTATTATTTTTTTTTTCAAATCTTTTCCAATTCAATCTCGATTTTCTCAGCAACCATTAATGCTACAAAAATGACATTAGTACCATTAGAAAGAGCATGAAATTCCGCATAATAACAAATTATTTAATAGTTTCTAAATAGTATATTTTCTAGAAATAATTATAGATTTATGAATATTTTTTTCATAGTTTCCAAATTTTTTCCAATTCATCCAGCCTTTTCTCAGTAACCATTAATGGTACAAAAATAGCATTAGTACCATTAGAAAGAGCATAAAATTCTACATAATAATATATTCTATAATAGTTTATGAATAAAATATTTTAGGAGTAATCTTAGAATGAAATGAAAGAAGTATTATTTTTTTTTTCAAATCTTTTCCTATTCAATCTCGATTTTCTCAGCAACCATTAATGCTACAAAAATGACATTAGTACCATTAGAAAGAGCATGAAATTCCGCATAATAACAAATTATTTAATAGTTTCTAAATAGTATATTTTCTAGATATAATTATAGATTTATGAATATTTTTTTCATAGTTTCCAAATTTTTTCCAATTCATCCAGCCTTTTCTCAGTAACCATTAATGGTACAAAAATAGCATTAGTACCATTAGAAAGAGCATAAAATTCTACATAATAATATATTCTATAATAGTTTATGAATAATATATTATAGGAGTAATCTTAGAATGAAATGAAAGAAGTATTAATTTTTTTTTCAAATCTTTTCCAATTCAATCTCGATTTTCTCAGCAACCATTAATGCTACAAAAATGACATTAGTACCATTAGAAAGAGCATGACATTCCGCATAATAACAAATTATTTAATAGTTTCTAAATAGTATATTTTCTAGAAATAATTATAGATTTATGAATATTTTTTTCATAGTTTCCAAATTTTTTCCAATTCATCCATAAAATTCTACATAATAATATATTCTATAATAGTTTATGAATAATATATTATAGGAGTAATCTTAGAATGAAATGAAAGAAGTATTAATTTTTTTTTCAAATCTTTTCCAATTCAATCTCGATTTTCTCAGCAACCATTAATGCTACAAAAATGACATTAGTACCATTAGAAAGAGCATGAAATTCCGCATAATAACAAATTATTTAATAGTTTCTAAATAGTATATTTTCTAGAAATAATTATAGATTTATGAATATTTTTTTCATAGTTTCCAATTTTTTTCCAATTCATCCAGCCTTTTCTCAGTAACCATTAATGGTACAAAAATAGCATTAGTACCATTAGAAAGAGCATAAAATTCTACATAATAATATATTCTATAATAGTTTATGAATAATATATTATAGGAGTAATCTTAGAATGAAATGAAAGAAGTATTAATTTTTTTTTCAAATCTTTTCCAATTCAATCTCGATTTTCTCAGCAACCATTAATGCTACAAAAATGACATTAGTACCATTAGAAAGAGCATAAAATTCCGCATAATAACAAATTATTTAATAGTTTCTAAATAGTATATTTTCTAGAAATAATTATAGATTTATGAATATTTTTTTCATAGTTTCCAAATTTTTTCCAATTCATCCAGCCTTTTCTCAGTAACCATTAATGGTACAAAAATAGCATTAGTACCATTAGAAAGAGCATAAAATTCTACATAATAATATATTCTATAATAGTTTATGAATAATATATTATAGGAGTAATCTTAGAATGAAATGAAAGAAGTATTAATTTTTTTTTCAAATCTTTTCCAATTCAATCTCGATTTTCTCAGCAACCATTAATGCTACAAAAATGACATTAGTACCATTAGAAAGAGCATGACATTCCGCATAATAACAAATTATTTAATAGTTTCTAAATAGTATATTTTCTAGAAATAATTATAGATTTATGAATATTTTTTTCATAGTTTCCAAATTTTTTCCAATTCATCCATAAAATTCTACATAATAATATATTCTATAATAGTTTATGAATAATATATTATAGGAGTAATCTTAGAATGAAATGAAAGAAGTATTAATTTTTTTTTCAAATCTTTTCCAATTCAATCTCGATTTTCTCAGCAACCATTAATGCTACAAAAATGACATTAGTACCATTAGAAAGAGCATGACATTCCGCATAATAACAAATTATTTAATAGTTTCTAAATAGTATATTTTCTAGAAATAATTATAGATTTATGAATATTTTTTTCATAGTTTCCAAATTTTTTCCAATTCATCCATAAAATTCTACATAATAATATATTCTATAATAGTTTATGAATAATATATTATAGGAGTAATCTTAGAATGAAATGAAAGAAGTATTAATTTTTTTTTCAAATCTTTTCCAATTCAATCTCGATTTTCTCAGCAACCATTAATGCTACAAAAATGACATTAGTACCATTAGAAAGAACATGACATTCCGCATAATAACAAATTATTTAATAGTTTCTAAATAGTATATTTTCTAGAAATAATTATAGATTTAAGAATATTTTTTTCATAGTTTCCAAATTTTTTCCAATTCATCCATAAAATTCTACATAATAATATATTCTATAATAGTTTATGAATAATATATTATAGGAGTAATCTTAGAATGAAATGAAAGAAGTATTAATTTTTTTTTCAAATCTTTTCCAATTCAATCTCGATTTTCTCAGCAACCATTAATGCTACAAAAATGACATTAGTACCATTAGAAAGAGCATGAAATTCCGCATAATAACAAATTATTTAATAGTTTCTAAATAGTATATTTTCTAGAAATAATTATAGATTTATGAATATTTTTTTCATAGTTTCCAAATTTTTTCCAATTCATCCAGCCTTTTCTCAGTAACCATTAATGGTACAAAAATAGCATTAGTACCATTAGAAAGAGCATAAAATTCTACATAATAATATATTCTATAATAGTTTATGAATAATATATTATAGGAGTAATCTTAGAATGAAATGAAAGAAGTATTAATTTTTTTTTCAAATCTTTTCCAATTCAATCTCGATTTTCTCAGCAACCATTAATGCTACAAAAATGACATTAGTACCATTAGAAAGAGCATAAAATTCCGCATAATAACAAATTATTTAATAGTTTCTAAATAGTATATTTTCTAGAAATAATTATAGATTTATGAATATTTTTTTCATAGTTTCCAAATTTTTTCCAATTCATCCAGCCTTTTCTCAGTAACCATTAATGGTACAAAAATAGCATTAGTACCATTAGAAAGAGCATAAAATTCTACATAATAATATATTCTATAATAGTTTATGAATAATATATTATAGGAGTAATCTTAGAATGAAATGAAAGAAGTATTAATTTTTTTTTCAAATCTTTTCCAATTCAATCTCGATTTTCTCAGCAACCATTAATGCTACAAAAATGACATTAGTACCATTAGAAAGAGCATGACATTCCGCATAATAACAAATTATTTAATAGTTTCTAAATAGTATATTTTCTAGAAATAATTATAGATTTATGAATATTTTTTTCATAGTTTCCAAATTTTTTCCAATTCATCCATAAAATTCTACATAATAATATATTCTATAATAGTTTATGAATAATATATTATAGGAGTAATCTTAGAATGAAATGAAAGAAGTATTAATTATTTTTTCAAATCTTTTCCAATTCAATCTCGATTTTCTCAGCAACCATTAATGCTACAAAAATGACATTAGTACCATTAGAAAGAGCATGAAATTCCGCATAATAACAAATTATTTAATAGTTTCTAAATAGTATATTTTCTAGAAATAATTATAGATTTATGAATATTTTTTTCATAGTTTCCAATTTTTTTCCAATTCATCCAGCCTTTTCTCAGTAACCATTAATGGTACAAAAATAGCATTAGTACCATTAGAAAGAGCATAAAATTCTACATAATAATATATTCTATAATAGTTTATGAATAATATATTATAGGAGTAATCTTAGAATGAAATGAAAGAAGTATTATTTTTTTTTTCAAATCTTTTCCAATTCAATCTCGATTTTCTCAGCAACCATTAATGCTACAAAAATGACATTAGTACCATTAGAAAGAGCATGACATTCCGCATAATAACAAATTATTTAATAGTTTCTAAATAGTATATTTTCTAGAAATAATTATAGATTTATGAATATTTTTTTCATAGTTTCCAATTTTTTTCCAATTCATCCAGCCTTTTCTCAGTAACCATTAATGGTACAAAAATAGCATTAGTACCATTAGAAAGAGCATAAAATTCTACATAATAATATATTCTATAATAGTTTATGAATAATATATTATAGGAGTAATCTTAGAATGAAATGAAAGAAGTATTAATTTTTTTTTCAAATCTTTTCCAATTCAATCTCGATTTTCTCAGCAACCATTAATGCTACAAAAATGACATTAGTACCATTAGAAAGAGCATGAAATTCCGCATAATAACAAATTATTTAATAGTTTCTAAATAGTATATTCTCTAGAAATAATTATAGATTTATGAATATTTTTTTCATAGTTTCCAAATTTTTTCCAATTCATCCAGCCTTTTCTCAGTAACCATTAATGGTACAAAAATAGCATTAGTACCATTAGAAAGAGCATAAAATTCTACATAATAATATATTCTATAATAGTTTATGAATAATATATTATAGGAGTAATCTTAGAATGAAATGAAAGAAGTATTAATTTTTTTTTCAAATCTTTTCCAATTCAATCTCGATTTTCTCAGCAACCATTAATGCTACAAAAATGACATTAGTACCATTAGAAAGAGCATGACATTCCGCATAATAACAAATTATTTAATAGTTTCTAAATAGTATATTTTCTAGAAATAATTATAGATTTATGAATATTTTTTTCATAGTTTCCAAATTTTTTCCAATTCATCCAGCCTTTTCTCAGTAACCATTAATGGTACAAAAATAGCATTAGTACCATTAGAAAGAGCATAAAATTCTACATAATAATATATTCTATAATAGTTTATGAATAATATATTATAGGAGTAATCTTAGAATGAAATGAAAGAAGTATTATTTTTTTTTTCAAATCTTTTCCAATTCAATCTCGATTTTCTCAGCAACCATTAATGCTACAAAAATGACATTAGTACCATTAGAAAGAGCATGACATTCCGCATAATAACAAATTATTTAATAGTTTCTAAATAGTATATTTTCTAGAAATAATTATAGATTTATGAATATTTTTTTCATAGTTTCCAAATTTTTTTCCAATTCATCCAGCCTTTTCTCAGTAACCATTAATGGTACAAAAATAGCATTAGTACCATTAGAAAGAGCATAAAATTCTACATAATAATATATTCTATAATAGTTTATGAATAATATATTATAGGAGTAATCTTAGAATGAAATGAAAGAAGTATTAATTTTTTTTTCAAATCTTTTCCAATTCAATCTCGATTTTCTCAGCAACCATTAATGCTACAAAAATGACATTAGTACCATTAGAAAGAGCATGACATTCCGCATAATAACAAATTATTTAATAGTTTCTAAATAGTATATTTTCTAGAAATAATTATAGATTTATGAATATTTTTTTCATAGTTTCCAATTTTTTTCCAATTCATCCAGCCTTTTCTCAGTAACCATTAATGGTACAAAAATAGCATTAGTACCATTAGAAAGAGCATAAAATTCTACATAATAATATATTCTATAATAGTTTATGAATAATATATTATAGGAGTAATCTTAGAATGAAATGAAAGAAGTATTAATTTTTTTTTCAAATCTTTTCCAATTCAATCTCGATTTTCTCAGCAACCATTAATGCTACAAAAATGACATTAGTACCATTAGAAAGAGCATGACATTCCGCATAATAACAAATTATTTAATAGTTTCTAAATAGTATATTTTCTAGAAATAATTATAGATTTATGAATATTTTTTTCATAGTTTCCAAATTTTTTCCAATTCATCCAGCCTTTTCTCAGTAACCATTAATGGTACAAAAATAGCATTAGTACCATTAGAAAGAGCATAAAATTCTACATAATAATATATTCTATAATAGTTTATGAATAATATATTATAGGAGTAATCTTAGAATGAAATGAAAGAAGTATTAATTTTTTTTTCAAATCTTTTCCAATTCAATCTCGATTTTCTCAGCAACCATTAATGCTACAAAAATGACATTAGTACCATTAGAAAGAGCATGACATTCCGCATAATAACAAATTATTTAATAGTTTCTAAATAGTATATTTTCTAGAAATAATTATAGATTTATGAATATTTTTTTCATAGTTTCCAAATTTTTTCCAATTCATCCAGCCTTTTCTCAGTAACCATTAATGGTACAAAAATAGCATTAGTACCATTAGAAAAAGCATAAAATTCTACATAATAATATATTCTATAATAATTTATGAATAATATATTATAGGAGTAATCTTAGAATGAAATGAAAGAAGTATTAATTTTTTTTTCAAATCTTTTCCAATTCAATCTCGATTTTCTCAGCAACCATTAATGCTACAAAAATGACATTAGTACCATTAGAAAGAGCATGAAATTCCGCATAATAACAAATTATTTAATAGTTTCTAAATAGTATATTTTCTAGAAATAATTATAGATTTATGAATATTTTTTTCATAGTTTCCAAATTTTTTCCAATTCATGCAGCCTTTTCTCAGTAACCATTAATGGTACAAAAATAGCATTAGTACCATTAGAAAGAGCATAAAATTCTACATAATAATATATTCTATAATTGTTTATGAATAATATATTATAGGAGTAATCTTAGAATGAAATGAAAGAAGTATTAATTTTTTTTTCAAATCTTTTCCAATTCAATCTCGATTTTCTCAGCAACCATTAATGCTACAAAAATGACATTAGTACCATTAGAAAGAGCATGACATTCCGCATAATAACAAATTATTTAATAGTTTCTAAATAGTATATTTTCTAGAAATAATTATAGATTTATGAATATTTTTTTCATAGTTTCCAAATTTTTTCCAATTCATCCATAAAATTCTACATAATAATATATTCTATAATAGTTTATGAATAATATATTATAGGAGTAATCTTAGAATGAAATGAAAGAAGTATTAATTTTTTTTTCAAATCTTTTCCAATTCAATCTCGATTTTCTCAGCAACCATTAATGCTACAAAAATGACATTAGTACCATTAGAAAGAGCATGAAATTCCGCATAATAACACATTATTTAATAGTTTCTAAATAGTATATTTTCTAGAAATAATTATAGATTTATGAATATTTTTTTCATAGTTTCCAAATTTTTTCCAATTCATCCAGCCTTTTCTCAGTAACCATTAATGGTACAAAAATAGCATTAGTACCATTAGAAAGAGCATAAAATTCTACATAATAATATATTCTATAATAGTTTATGAATAATATATTATAGGAGTAATCTTAGAATGAAATGAAAGAAGTATTAATTTTTTTTTCAAATCTTTTCCAATTCAATCTCGATTTTCTCAGCAACCATTAATGCTACAAAAATGACATTAGTACCATTAGAAAGAGCATGAAATTCCGCATAATAACAAATTATTTAATAGTTTCTAAATAGTATATTCTCTAGAAATAATTATAGATTTATGAATATTTTTTTCATAGTTTCCAAATTTTTTCCAATTCATCCAGCCTTTTCTCAGTAACCATTAATGGTACAAAAATAGCATTAGTACCATTAGAAAGAGCATAAAATTCTACATAATAATATATTCTATAATAGTTTATGAATAATATATTATAGGAGTAATCTTAGAAAGAAATGAAAGAAGTATTATTTTTTTTTTCAAATCTTTTCCAATTCAATCTCGATTTTCTCAGCAACCATTAATGCTACAAAAATGACATTAGTACCATTAGAAAGAGCATGACATTCCGCATAATAACAAATTATTTAATAGTTTCTAAATAGTATATTTTCTAGAAATAATTATAGATTTATGAATATTTTTTTCATAGTTTCCAAATTTTTTCCAATTCATCCATAAAATTCTACATAATAATATATTCTATAATAGTTTATGAATAATATATTATAGGAGTAATCTTAGAATGAAATGAAAGAAGTATTAATTTTTTTTTCAAATCTTTTCCAATTCAATCTCGATTTTCTCAGCAACCATTAATGCTACAAAAATGACATTAGTACCATTAGAAAGAGCATGAAATTCCGCATAATAACAAATTATTTAATAGTTTCTAAATAGTATATTTTCTAGAAATAGTTATAGATTTATGAATATTTTTTTCATAGTTTCCAAATTTTTTCCAATTCATCCAGCCTTTTCTCAGTAACCATTAATGGTACAAAAATAGCATTAGTACAATTAGAAAGAGCATAAAATTCTACATAATAATATATTCTATAATAGTTTATGAATAATATATTATAGGAGTAATCTTAGAATGAAATGAAAGAAGTATTAATTTTTTTTTCAAATCTTTTCCAATTCAATCTCGATTTTCTCAGCAACCATTAATGCTACAAAAATGACATTAGTACCATTAGAAAGAGCATGACATTCCGCATAATAACAAATTATTTAATAGTTTCTAAATAGTATATTTTCTAGAAATAATTATAGATTTATGAATATTTTTTTCATAGTTTCCAAATTTTTTCCAATTCATCCAGCCTTTTCTCAGTAACCATTAATGGTACAAAAATAGCATTAGTACCATTAGAAAGAGCATAAAATTCTACATAATAATATATTCTATAATAGTTTATGAATAATATATTATAGGAGTAATCTTAGAATGAAATGAAAGAAGTATTAATTTTTTTTTCAAATCTTTTCCAATTCAATCTCGATTTTCTCAGCAACCATTAATGCTACAAAAATGACATTAGTACCATTAGAAAGAGCATGAAATTCCGCATAATAACAAATTATTTAATAGTTTCTAAATAGTATATTCTCTAGAAATAATTATAGATTTATGAATATTTTTTTCATAGTTTCCAAATTTTTTCCAATTCATCCAGCCTTTTCTCAGTAACCATTAATGGTACAAAAATAGCATTAGTACCATTAGAAAGAGCATAAAATTCTACATAATAATATATTCTATAATAGTTTATGAATAATATATTATAGGAGTAATCTTAGAAAGAAATGAAAGAAGTATTATTTTTTTTTTCAAATCTTTTCCAATTCAATCTCGATTTTCTCAGCAACCATTAATGCTACAAAAATGACATTAGTACCATTAGAAAGAGCATGACATTCCGCATAATAACAAATTATTTAATAGTTTCTAAATAGTATATTTTCTAGAAATAATTATAGATTTATGAATATTTTTTTCATAGTTTCCAAATTTTTTCCAATTCATCCATAAAATTCTACATAATAATATATTCTATAATAGTTTATGAATAATATATTATAGGAGTAATCTTAGAATGAAATGAAAGAAGTATTAATTTTTTTTTCAAATCTTTTCCAATTCAATCTCGATTTTCTCAGCAACCATTAATGCTACAAAAATGACATTAGTACCATTAGAAAGAGCATGAAATTCCGCATAATAACAAATTATTTAATAGTTTCTAAATAGTATATTTTCTAGAAATAGTTATAGATTTATGAATATTTTTTTCATAGTTTCCAAATTTTTTCCAATTCATCCAGCCTTTTCTCAGTAACCATTAATGGTACAAAAATAGCATTAGTACAATTAGAAAGAGCATAAAATTCTACATAATAATATATTCTATAATAGTTTATGAATAATATATTATAGGAGTAATCTTAGAATGAAATGAAAGAAGTATTAATTTTTTTTTCAAATCTTTTCCAATTCAATCTCGATTTTCTCAGCAACCATTAATGCTACAAAAATGACATTAGTACCATTAGAAAGAGCATGACATTCCGCATAATAACAAATTATTTAATAGTTTCTAAATAGTATATTTTCTAGAAATAATTATAGATTTATGAATATTTTTTTCATAGTTTCCAATTTTTTTCCAATTCATCCAGCCTTTTCTCAGTAACCATTAATGGTACAAAAATAGCATTAGTACCATTAGAAAGAGCATAAAATTCTACATAATAATATATTCTATAATAGTTTATGAATAATATATTATAGGAGTAATCTTAGAATGAAATGAAAGAAGTATTAATTTTTTTTTCAAATCTTTTCCAATTCAATCTCGATTTTCTCAGCAACCATTAATGCTACAAAAATGACATTAGTACCATTAGAAAGAGCATGAAATTCCGCATAATAACAAATTATTTAATAGTTTCTAAATAGTATATTTTCTAGAAATAATTATAGATTTATGAATATTTTTTTCATAGTTTCCAAATTTTTTCCAATTCATCCAGCCTTTTCTCAGTAACCATTAATGGTACAAAAATAGCATTAGTACCATTAGAAAGAGCATAAAATTCTACATAATAATATATTCTATAATAGTTTATGAATAATATATTATAGGAGTAATCTTAGAATGAAATGAAAGAAGTATTAATTTTTTTTTCAAATCTTTTCCAATTCAATCTCGATTTTCTCAGCAACCATTAATGCTACAAAAATGACATTAGTACCATTAGAAAGACCATGAAATTCCGCATAATAATAAATTATTTAATAGTTTCTAAATAGTATATTCTCTAGAAATAATTATAGATTTATGAATATTTTTTTCATAGTTTCCAATTTTTTTCCAATTCATCCAGCCTTTTCTCAGTAACCATTAATGGTACAAAAATAGCATTAGTACCATTAGAAAGAGCATAAAATTCTACATAATAATATATTCTATAATAGTTTATGAATAATATATTATAGGAGTAATCTTAGAATGAAATGAAAGAAGTATTAATTTTTTTTTCAAATCTTTTCCAATTCAATCTCGATTTTCTCAGCAACCATTAATGCTACAAAAATGACATTAGTACCATTAGAAAGAGCATGAAATTCCGCATAATAACAAATTATTTAATAGTTTCTAAATAGTATATTTTCTAGAAATAATTATAGATTTATGAATATTTTTTTCATAGTTTCCAAATTTTTTCCAATTCATCCATAAAATTCTACATAATAATATATTCTATAATAGTTTATGAATAATATATTATAGGAGTAATCTTAGAATGAAATGAAAGAAGTATTAATTTTTTTTTCAAATCTTTTCCAATTCAATCTCGATTTTCTCAGCAACCATTAATGCTACAAAAATGACATTAGTACCATTAGAAAGAGCATGAAATTCCGCATAATAACACATTATTTAATAGTTTCTAAATAGTATATTTTCTAGAAATAATTATAGATTTATGAATATTTTTTTCATAGTTTCCAAATTTTTTCCAATTCATCCAGCCTTTTCTCAGTAACCATTAATGGTACAAAAATAGCATTAGTACCATTAGAAAGAGCATAAAATTCTACATAATAATATATTCTATAATAGTTTATGAATAATATATTATAGGAGTAATCTTAGAATGAAATGAAAGAAGTATTAATTTTTTTTTCAAATCTTTTCCAATTCAATCTCGATTTTCTCAGCAACCATTAATGCTACAAAAATGACATTAGTACCATTAGAAAGAGCATGACATTCCGCATAATAACAAATTATTTAATAGTTTCTAAATAGTATATTTTCTAGAAATAATTATAGATTTATGAATATTTTTTTCATAGTTTCCAAATTTTTTCCAATTCATCCATAAAATTCTACATAATAATATATTCTATAATAGTTTATGAATAATATATTATAGGAGTAATCTTAGAATGAAATGAAAGAAGTATTAATTTTTTTTTCAAATCTTTTCCAATTCAATCTCGATTTTCTCAGCAACCATTAATGCTACAAAAATGACATTAGTACCATTAGAAAGAGCATGAAATTCCGCATAATAACACATTATTTAATAGTTTCTAAATAGTATATTTTCTAGAAATAATTATAGATTTATGAATATTTTTTTCATAGTTTCCAAATTTTTTCCAATTCATCCAGCCTTTTCTCAGTAACCATTAATGGTACAAAAATAGCATTAGTACCATTAGAAAGAGCATAAAATTCTACATAATAATATATTATATAATAGTTTATGAATAATATATTATAGGAGTAATCTTAGAATAAAATGAAAGAAGTATTAATTTTTTTTTCAAATCTTTTCCAATTCAATCTCGATTTTCTCAGCAACCATTAATGCTACAAAAATGACATTAGTACCATTAGAAAGAGCATGACATTCCGCATAATAACAAATTATTTAATAGTTTCTAAATAGTATATTTTCTAGAAATAATTATAGATTTATGAATATTTTTTTCATAGTTTCCAAATTTTTTCCAATTCATCCAGCCTTTTCTCAGTAACCATTAATGGTACAAAAATAGCATTAGTACCATTAGAAAGAGCATAAAATTCTACATAATAATATATTCTATAATAGTTTATGAATAATATATTATAGGAGTAATCTTAGAATGAAATGAAAGAAGTATTAATTTTTTTTTCAAATCTTTTCCAATTCAATCTCGATTTTCTCAGCAACCATTAATGCTACAAAAATGACATTAGTACCACTAGAAAGAGCATGAAATTCCGCATAATAACAAATTATTTAATAGTTTCTAAATAGTATATTTTCTAGAAATAATTATAGATTTATGAATATTTTTTTCATAGTTTCCAAATTTTTTCCAATTCATCCAGCCTTTTCTCAGTAATCATTAATGGTACAAAAATAGCATTAGTACAATTAGAAAGAGCATAAAATTCTACATAATAATATATTCTATAATAGTTTATGAATAATATATTATAGGAGTAATCTTAGAATGAAATGAAAGAAGTATTATTTTTTTTTTCAAATCTTTTCCAATTCAATCTCGATTTTCTCAGCAACCATTAATGCTACAAAAATGACATTAGTACCATTAGAAAGAGCATGAAATTCC
The DNA here is from genome assembly GCA_034508575.1 of Petrolisthes manimaculis. Classification (NCBI taxonomy): domain Eukaryota; kingdom Metazoa; phylum Arthropoda; class Malacostraca; order Decapoda; family Porcellanidae; genus Petrolisthes; species Petrolisthes manimaculis. The sequence goes on from JAWZYT010001678.1 coordinate 174,855, forward strand.
GCATAATAACAAATTATTTAATAGTTTCTAAATAGTATATTCTCTAGAAATAATTATAGATTTATGAATATTTTTTTCATAGTTTCCAAATTTTTTCCAATTCATCCAGCCTTTTCTCAGTAACCATTAATGGTACAAAAATAGCATTAGTACCATTAGAAAGAGCATAAAATTCTACATAATAATATATTCTATAATAGTTTATGAATAATATATTATAGGAGTAATCTTAGAAAGAAATGAAAGAAGTATTATTTTTTTTTTCAAATCTTTTCCAATTCAATCTCGATTTTCTCAGCAACCATTAATGCTACAAAAATGACATTAGTACCATTAGAAAGAGCATGACATTCCGCATAATAACAAATTATTTAATAGTTTCTAAATAGTATATTTTCTAGAAATAATTATAGATTTATGAATATTTTTTTCATAGTTTCCAAATTTTTTCCAATTCATCCATAAAATTCTACATAATAATATATTCTATAATAGTTTATGAATAATATATTATAGGAGTAATCTTAGAATGAAATGAAAGAAGTATTAATTTTTTTTTCAAATCTTTTCCAATTCAATCTCGATTTTCTCAGCAACCATTAATGCTACAAAAATGACATTAGTACCATTAGAAAGAGCATGAAATTCCGCATAATAACAAATTATTTAATAGTTTCTAAATAGTATATTTTCTAGAAATAGTTATAGATTTATGAATATTTTTTTCATAGTTTCCAAATTTTTTCCAATTCATCCAGCCTTTTCTCAGTAACCATTAATGGTACAAAAATAGCATTAGTACCATTAGAAAGAGCATAAAATTCTACATAATAATATATTCTATAATAGTTTATGAATAATATATTATAGGAGTAATCTTAGAATGAAATGAAAGAAGTATTAATTTTTTTTTCAAATCTTTTCCAATTCAATCTCGATTTTCTCAGCAACCATTAATGCTACAAAAATGACATTAGTACCATTAGAAAGAGCATGACATTCCGCATAATAACAAATTATTTAATAGTTTCTAAATAGTATATTTTCTAGAAATAATTATAGATTTATGAATATTTTTTTCATAGTTTCCAATTTTTTTCCAATTCATCCAGTCTTTTCTCAGTAACCATTAATGGTACAAAAATAGCATTAGTACCATTAGAAAGAGCATAAAATTCTACATAATAATATATTCTATAATAGTTTATGAATAATATATTATAGGAGTAATCTTAGAATGAAATGAAAGAAGTATTAATTTTTTTTTCAAATATTTTCCAATTCAATCTCGATTTTCTCAGCAACCATTAATGCTACAAAAATGACATTAGTACCATTAGAAAGAGCATGACATTCCGCATAATAACAAATTATTTAATAGTTTCTAAATAGTATATTTTCTAGAAATAATTATAGATTTATGAATATTTTTTTCATAGTTTCCAAATTTTTTCCAATTCATCCATAAAATTCTACATAATAATATATTCTATAATAGTTTATGAATAATATATTATAGGAGTAATCTTAGAATGAAATGAAAGAAGTATTATTTTTTTTTTCAAATCTTTTCCAATTCAATCTCGATTTTCTCAGCAACCATTAATGCTACAAAAATGACATTAGTACCATTAGAAAGAGCATGAAATTCCGCATAATAACAAATTATTTAATAGTTTCTAAATAGTATATTTTCTAGAAATAATTATAGATTTATGAATATTTTTTCATAGTTTCCAAATTTTTTCCAATTCATCCAGCCTTTTCTCAGTAACCATTAATGGTACAAAAATAGCATTAGTACCATTAGAAAGAGCATAAAATTCTACATAATAATATATTCTATAATAGTTCATGAATAATATATTATAGGAGTAATCTTAGAATGAAATGAAAGAAGTATTAATTTTTTTTTCAAATCTTTTCCAATTCAATCTCGATTTTCTCAGCAACCATTAATGCTACAAAAATGACATTAGTACCATTAGAAAGAGCATGACATTCCGCATAATAACAAATTATTTAATAGTTTCTAAATAGTATATTTTCTAGAAATAATTATAGATTTATGAATATTTTTTTCATAGTTTCCAAATTTTTTCCAATTCATCCATAAAATTCTACATAATAATATATTCTATAATAGTTTATGAATAATATATTATAGGAGTAATCTTAGAATGAAATGAAAGAAGTATTAATTTTTTTTTCAAATCTTTTCCAATTCAATCTCGATTTTCTCAGCAACCATTAATGCTACAAAAATGACATTAGTACCATTAGAAAGAGCATGAAATTCCGCATAATAACACATTATTTAATAGTTTCTAAATAGTATATTTTCTAGAAATAATTATAGATTTATGAATATTTTTTTCATAGTTTCCAAATTTTTTCCAATTCATCCAGCCTTTTCTCAGTAACCATTAATGGTACAAAAATAGCATTAGTACCATTAGAAAGAGCATAAAATTCTACATAATAATATATTATATAATAGTTTATGAATAATATATTATAGGAGTAATCTTAGAATAAAATGAAAGAAGTATTAATTTTTTTTTCAAATCTTTTCCAATTCAATCTCGATTTTCTCAGCAACCATTAATGCTACAAAAATGACATTAGTACCATTAGAAAGAGCATGACATTCCGCATAATAACAAATTATTTAATAGTTTCTAAATAGTATATTTTCTAGAAATAATTATAGATTTATGAATATTTTTTTCATAGTTTCCAAATTTTTTCCAATTCATCCAGCCTTTTCTCAGTAACCATTAATGGTACAAAAATAGCATTAGTACCATTAGAAAGAGCATAAAATTCTACATAATAATATATTCTATAATAGTTTATGAATAATATATTATAGGAGTAATCTTAGAATGAAATGAAAGAAGTATTAATTTTTTTTTCAAATCTTTTCCAATTCAATCTCGATTTTCTCAGCAACCATTAATGCTACAAAAATGACATTAGTACCACTAGAAAGAGCATGAAATTCCGCATAATAACAAATTATTTAATAGTTTCTAAATAGTATATTTTCTAGAAATAATTATAGATTTATGAATATTTTTTTCATAGTTTCCAAATTTTTTCCAATTCATCCAGCCTTTTCTCAGTAATCATTAATGGTACAAAAATAGCATTAGTACAATTAGAAAGAGCATAAAATTCTACATAATAATATATTCTATAATAGTTTATGAATAATATATTATAGGAGTAATCTTAGAATGAAATGAAAGAAGTATTATTTTTTTTTTCAAATCTTTTCCAATTCAATCTCGATTTTCTCAGCAACCATTAATGCTACAAAAATGACATTAGTACCATTAGAAAGAGCATGAAATTCCGCATAATAACAAATTATTTAATAGTTTCTAAATAGTATATTCTCTAGAAATAATTATAGATTTATGAATATTTTTTTCATAGTTTCCAAATTTTTTCCAATTCATCCAGCCTTTTCTCAGTAACCATTAATGGTACAAAAATAGCATTAGTACCATTAGAAAGAGCATAAAATTCTACATAATAATATATTCTATAATAGTTTATGAATAATATATTATAGGAGTAATCTTAGAAAGAAATGAAAGAAGTATTATTTTTTTTTTCAAATCTTTTCCAATTCAATCTCGATTTTCTCAGCAACCATTAATGCTACAAAAATGACATTAGTACCATTAGAAAGAGCATGACATTCCGCATAATAACAAATTATTTAATAGTTTCTAAATAGTATATTTTCTAGAAATAATTATAGATTTATGAATATTTTTTTCATAGTTTCCAAATTTTTTCCAATTCATCCATAAAATTCTACATAATAATATATTCTATAATAGTTTATGAATAATATATTATAGGAGTAATCTTAGAATGAAATGAAAGAAGTATTAATTTTTTTTTCAAATCTTTTCCAATTCAATCTCGATTTTCTCAGCAACCATTAATGCTACAAAAATGACATTAGTACCATTAGAAAGAGCATGAAATTCCGCATAATAACAAATTATTTAATAGTTTCTAAATAGTATATTTTCTAGAAATAGTTATAGATTTATGAATATTTTTTTCATAGTTTCCAAATTTTTTCCAATTCATCCAGCCTTTTCTCAGTAACCATTAATGGTACAAAAATAGCATTAGTACCATTAGAAAGAGCATAAAATTCTACATAATAATATATTCTATAATAGTTTATGAATAATATATTATAGGAGTAATCTTAGAATGAAATGAAAGAAGTATTAATTTTTTTTTCAAATCTTTTCCAATTCAATCTCGATTTTCTCAGCAACCATTAATGCTACAAAAATGACATTAGTACCATTAGAAAGAGCATGACATTCCGCATAATAACAAATTATTTAATAGTTTCTAAATAGTATATTTTCTAGAAATAATTATAGATTTATGAATATTTTTTTCATAGTTTCCAATTTTTTTCCAATTCATCCAGTCTTTTCTCAGTAACCATTAATGGTACAAAAATAGCATTAGTACCATTAGAAAGAGCATAAAATTCTACATAATAATATATTCTATAATAGTTTATGAATAATATATTATAGGAGTAATCTTAGAATGAAATGAAAGAAGTATTAATTTTTTTTTCAAATATTTTCCAATTCAATCTCGATTTTCTCAGCAACCATTAATGCTACAAAAATGACATTAGTACCATTAGAAAGAGCATGACATTCCGCATAATAACAAATTATTTAATAGTTTCTAAATAGTATATTTTCTAGAAATAATTATAGATTTATGAATATTTTTTTCATAGTTTCCAAATTTTTTCCAATTCATCCATAAAATTCTACATAATAATATATTCTATAATAGTTTATGAATAATATATTATAGGAGTAATCTTAGAATGAAATGAAAGAAGTATTATTTTTTTTTTCAAATCTTTTCCAATTCAATCTCGATTTTCTCAGCAACCATTAATGCTACAAAAATGACATTAGTACCATTAGAAAGAGCATGAAATTCCGCATAATAACAAATTATTTAATAGTTTCTAAATAGTATATTTTCTAGAAATAATTATAGATTTATGAATATTTTTTCATAGTTTCCAAATTTTTTCCAATTCATCCAGCCTTTTCTCAGTAACCATTAATGGTACAAAAATAGCATTAGTACCATTAGAAAGAGCATAAAATTCTACATAATAATATATTCTATAATAGTTCATGAATAATATATTATAGGAGTAATCTTAGAATGAAATGAAAGAAGTATTAATTTTTTTTTCAAATCTTTTCCAATTCAATCTCGATTTTCTCAGCAACCATTAATGCTACAAAAATGACATTAGTACCATTAGAAAGAGCATGACATTCCGCATAATAACAAATTATTTAATAGTTTCTAAATAGTATATTTTCTAGAAATAATTATAGATTTATGAATATTTTTTTCATAGTTTCCAAATTTTTTCCAATTCATCCAGCCTTTTCTCAGTAACCATTAATGGTACAAAAATAGCATTAGTACCATTAGAAAGAGCATAAAATTCTACATAATAATATATTCTATAATAGTTTATGAATAATATATTATAGGAGTAATCTTAGAATGAAATGAAAGAAGTATTAATTTTTTTTTCAAATCTTTTCCAATTCAATCTCGATTTTCTCAGCAACCATTAATGCTACAAAAATGACATTAGTACCATTAGAAAGAGCATGAAATTCCGCATAATAACAAATTATTTAATAGTTTCTAAATAGTATATTTTCTAGAAATAATTATAGATTTATGAATATTTTTTTCATAGTTTCCAAATTTTTTCCAATTCATCCAGCCTTTTCTCAGTAACCATTAATGGTACAAAAATAGCATTAGTACCATTAGAAAGAGCATAAAATTCTACATAATAATATATTCTATAATAGTTTATGAATAATATATTATAGGAGTAATCTTAGAATGAAATGAAAGAAGTATTAATTTTTTTTTCAAATCTTTTCCAAGCCAATCTCGATTTTCTCAGCAACCATTAATGCTACAAAAATGACATTAGTACCATTAGAAAGAGCATGAAATTCCGCATAATAACAAATTATTTAATAGTTTCTAAATAGTATATTCTCTAGAAATAATTATAGATTTATGAATATTTTTTTCATAGTTTCCAAATTTTTTCCAATTCATCCAGCCTTTTCTCAGTAACCATTAATGGTACAAAAATAGCATTAGTACCATTAGAAAGAGCATAAAATTCTACATAATAATATATTCTATAATAGTTTATGAATAATATATTATAGGAGTAATCTTAGAATGAAATGAAAGAAGTATTATTTTTTTTTTCAAATCTTTTCCAATTCAATCTCGATTTTCTCAGCAACCATTAATGCTACAAAAATGACATTAGTACCATTAGAAAGAGCATGACATTCCGCATAATAACAAATTATTTAATAGTTTCTAAATAGTATATTTTCTAGAAATAATTATAGATTTATGAATATTTTTTTCATAGTTTCCAAATTTTTTCCAATTCATCCATAAAATTCTACATAATAATATATTCTATAATAGTTTATGAATAATATATTATAGGAGTAATCTTAGAATGAAATGAAAGAAGTATTATTTTTTTTTTCAAATCTTTTCTAATTCAATCTCGATTTTCTCAGCAACCATTAATGCTACAAAAATGACATTAGTACCATTAGAAAGAGCATGAAATTCCGCATAATAACAAATTATTTAATAGTTTCTAAATAGTATATTTTCTAGAAATAATTATAGATTTATGAATATTTTTTTCATAGTTTCCAAATTTTTTCCAATTCATCCAGCCTTTTCTCAGTAAAAATTAATGGTACAAAAATAGCATTAGTACCATTAGAAAGAGCATAAAATTCTACATAATAATATATTCTATAATAGTTTATGAATAATATATTATAGGAGTAATCTTAGAATGAAATGAAAGAAGTATTAATTTTTTTTTCAAATCTTTTCCAATTCAATCTCGATTTTCTCAGCAACCATTAATGCTACAAAAATGACATTAGTACCATTAGAAAGAGCATGACATTCCTCATAATAACAAATTATTTAATAGTTTCTAAATAGTATATTTTCTGGAAATAATTATAGATTTATGAATATTTTTTTCATAGTTTCCAAATTTTTTCCAATTCATCCAGTCTTTTCTCAGTAACCATTAATGGTACAAAAATAGCATTAGTACCATTAGAATGAGCATAAAATTCTACATAATAATATATTCTATAATAGTTTATGAATAATATATTATAGGAGTAATCTTAGAATGAAATGAAAGAAGTATTAATTTTTTTTTCAAATCTTTTCCAAGCCAATCTCGATTTTCTCAGCAACCATTAATGCTACAAAAATGACATTAGTACCATTAGAAAGAGCATGAAATTCCGCATAATAACAAATTATTTAATAGTTTCTAAATAGTATATTCTCTAGAAATAATTATAGATTTATGAATATTTTTTTCATAGTTTCCAAATTTTTTCCAATTCATCCAGCCTTTTCTCAGTAACCATTAATGGTACAAAAATAGCATTAGTACCATTAGAAAGAGCATAAAATTCTACATAATAATATATTCTATAATAGTTTATGAATAATATATTATAGGAGTAATCTTAGAATGAAATGAAAGAAGTATTAATTTTTTTTTCAAATCTTTTCCAATTCAATCTCGATTTTCTCAGCAACCATTAATGCTACAAAAATGACATTAGTACCATTAGAAAGAGCATGACATTCACCATAATAACAAATTATTTAATAATTTCTAAATAGTATATTTTCTAGAAATAATTATAGATTTATGAATATTTTTTTCATAGTTTCCAAATTTTTTCCAATTCATGCATAAAATTCTACATAATAATATATTCTATAATAGTTTATGAATAATATATTATAGGAGTAATCTTAGAATGAAATGAAAGAAGTATTAATTTTTTTTTTTAAACTTTTCCAATTCAATCTCGATTTTCTCAGCAACCATTAATGCTACAAAAATGACATTAGTACCATTAGAAAGAGCATGACATTCCGCATAATAACAAATTATTTAATAGTTTCTAAATAGTATATTTTCTAGAAATAATTATAGATTTATGAATATTTTTTTCATAGTTTCCAAATTTTTTCCAATTCATCCATAAAATTCTACATAATAATATATTCTATAATAGTTTATGAATAATATATTATAGGAGTAATCTTAGAATGAAATGAAAGAAGTATTAATTTTTTTTTCAAATCTTTTCCAATTCAATCTCGATTTTCTCAGCAACCATTAATGCTACAAAAATGACATTAGTACCATTAGAAAGAGCATGACATTCCGCATAATAACAAATTATTTAATAGTTTCTAAATAGTATATTTTCTAGAAATAATTATAGATTTATGAATATTTTTTTCATAGTTTCCAAATTTTTTCCAATTCATCCAGCCTTTTCTCAGTAACCATTAATGGTACAAAAATAGCATTAGTACCATTAGAAAGAGCATAAAATTCTACATAATAATATATTCTATAATAGTTTATGAATAATATATTATAGGAGTAATCTTAGAATGAAATGAAAGAAGTATTAATTTTTTTTTCAAATCTTTTCCAATTCAATCTCGATTTTCTCAGCAACCATTAATGCTACAAAAATGACATTAGTACCATTAGAAAGAGCATGAAATTCCGCATAATAACAAATTATTTAATAGTTTCTAAATAGTATATTTTCTAGAAATAATTATAGATTTATGAATATTTTTTTCATAGTTTCCAAATTTTTTCCAATTCATCCAGTCTTTTCTCAGTAACCATTAATGGTACAAAAATAGCATTAGTACCATTAGAATGAGCATAAAATTCTACATAATAATATATTCTATAATAGTTTATGAATAATATATTATAGGAGTAATCTTAGAATGAAATGAAAGAAGTATTAATTTTTTTTTCAAATCTTTTCCAAGCCAATCTCGATTTTCTCAGCAACCATTAATGCTACAAAAATGACATTAGTACCATTAGAAAGAGCATGAAATTCCGCATAATAACAAATTATTTAATAGTTTCTAAATAGTATATTCTCTAGAAATAATTATAGATTTATGAATATTTTTTTCATAGTTTCCAAATTTTTTCCAATTCATCCAGCCTTTTCTCAGTAACCATTAATGGTACAAAAATAGCATTAGTACCATTAGAAAGAGCATAAAATTCTACATAATAATATATTCTATAATAGTTTATGAATAATATATTATAGGAGTAATCTTAGAATGAAATGAAAGAAGTATTAATTTTTTTTTCAAATCTTTTCCAATTCAATCTCGATTTTCTCAGCAACCATTAATGCTACAAAAATGACATTAGTACCATTAGAAAGAGCATGACATTCACCATAATAACAAATTATTTAATAATTTCTAAATAGTATATTTTCTAGAAATAATTATAGATTTATGAATATTTTTTTCATAGTTTCCAAATTTTTTCCAATTCATGCATAAAATTCTACATAATAATATATTCTATAATAGTTTATGAATAATATATTATAGGAGTAATCTTAGAATGAAATGAAAGAAGTATTAATTTTTTTTTTTAAACTTTTCCAATTCAATCTCGATTTTCTCAGCAACCATTAATGCTACAAAAATGACATTAGTACCATTAGAAAGAGCATGACATTCCGCATAATAACAAATTATTTAATAGTTTCTAAATAGTATATTTTCTAGAAATAATTATAGATTTATGAATATTTTTTTCATAGTTTCCAAATTTTTTCCAATTCATCCATAAAATTCTACATAATAATATATTCTATAATAGTTTATGAATAATATATTATAGGAGTAATCTTAGAATGAAATGAAAGAAGTATTAATTTTTTTTTCAAATCTTTTCCAATTCAATCTCGATTTTCTCAGCAACCATTAATGCTACAAAAATGACATTAGTACCATTAGAAAGAGCATGACATTCCGCATAATAACAAATTATTTAATAGTTTCTAAATAGTATATTTTCTAGAAATAATTATAGATTTATGAATATTTTTTTCATAGTTTCCAAATTTTTTCCAATTCATCCAGCCTTTTCTCAGTAACCATTAATGGTACAAAAATAGCATTAGTACCTTTAGAAAGAGCATAAAATTCTACATAATAATATATTCTATAATAGTTTATGAATAATATATTATAGGAGTAATCTTAGAATGAAATGAAAGAAGTATTAATTTTTTTTTCAAATCTTTTCCAATTCAATCTCGATTTTCTCAGCAACCATTAATGCTACAAAAATGACATTAGTACCATTAGAATGAGCATGAAATTCCGCATAATAACAAATTATTTAATAGTTTCTAAATAGTATATTTTCTAGAAATAATTATAGATTTATGAATATTTTTTTCATAGTTTCCAATTTTTTTCCAATTCATCCAGCCTTTTCTCAGTAACCATTAATGGTACAAAAATAGCATTAGTACCATTAGAAAGAGCATAAAATTCTACATAATAATATATTCTATAATAGTTTATGAATAATATATTATAGGAGTAATCTTAGAATGAAATGATAGAAGTATTAATTTTTTTTTCAAATCTTTTCCAATTCAATCTCGATTTTCTCAGCAACCATTAATGCTACAAAAATGACATTAGTACCATTAGAAAGAGCATGACATTCCGCATAATAACAAATTATTTAATAGTTTCTAAATAGTATATTTTCTAGAAATAATTATAGATTTATGAATATTTTTTTCATAGTTTCCAATTTTTTTCTAATTCATCCAGCCTTTTCTCAGTAACCATTAATGGTACAAAAATAGCATTAGTACCATTAGAAAGAGCATAAAATTCTACATAATAATATATTCTATAATAGTTTATGAATAATATATTATAGGAGTAATCTTAGAATGAAATGAAAGAAGTATTAATTTTTTTTTCAAATCTTTTCCAATTCAATCTCGATTTTCTCAGCAACCATTAATGCTACAAAAATGACATTAGTACCATTAGAAAGAGCATGACATTCAGCATAATAACAAATTATTTAATAGTTTCTAAATAGTATATTTTCTAGAAATAATTATAGATTTATGAATATTTTTTTCATAGTTTCCAATTTTTTTCCAATTCATCCAGCCTTTTCTCAGTAACCATTAATGGTACAAAAATAGCATTAGTACCATTAGAAAGAGCATAAAATTCTACATAATAATATATTCTATAATAGTTTATGAATAATATATTATAGGAGTAATCTTAGAATGAAATGAAAGAAGTATTAATTCTTTTTTCAAATCTTTTCCAATTCAATCTCGATTTTCTCAGCAACCATTAATGCTACAAAAATGACATTAGTACCATTAGAAAGAGCATGAAATTCCGCATAATAACAAATTATTTAATAGTTTCTAAATAGTATATTTTCTAGAAATAATTATAGATTTATGAATATTTTTTTCATAGTTTCCAAATTTTTTCCAATTCATCCAGCCTTTTCTCAGTAACCATTAATGGTACAAAAATGACATTAGTACCATTAGAAAGAGCATGAAATTCCGCATAATAACAAATTATTTAATAGTTTCTAAATAGTATATTTTCTAGAAATAATTATAGATTTATGAATATTTTTTTCATAGTTTCCAATTTTTTTCCAATTCATCCAGCCTTTTCTCAGTAACCATTAATGGTACAAAAATAGCATTAGTACCATTAGAAAGAGCATAAAATTCTACATAATAATATATTCTATAATAGTTTATGAATAATATATTATAGGAGTAATCTTAGAATGAAATGAAAGAAGTATTATTTTTTTTTTCAAATCTTTTCCAATTCAATCTCGATTTTCTCAGCAACCATTAATGCTACAAAAATGACATTAGTACCATTAGAAAGAGCATGAAATTCCGCATAATAACAAATTATTTAATAGTTTCTAAATAGTATATTTTCTAGAAATAATTATAGATTTATGAATATTTTTCTCATAGTTTCCAAATTTTTTCCAATTCATCCATAAAATTCTACATAATAATATATTCTATAATAGTTTATGAATAATATATTATAGGATTAATCTTAGAATGAAATGAAAGAAGTATTAATTTTTTTTTCAAATCTTTTCCAATTCAATCTCGATTTTCTCAGCAACCATTAATGCTACAAAAATGACATTAGTACCATTAGAAAGAGCATGAAATTCCGCATAATAACAAATTATTTAATAGTTTCTAAATAGTATATTTTCTAGAAATAATTATAGATTTATGAATATTTTTTTCATAGTTTCCAAATTTTTTCCAATTCATCCATAAAATTCTACATAATAATATATTCTATAATAGTTTATGAATAATATATTATAGGAGTAATCTTAGAATGAAATGAAAGAAGTATTAATTTTTTTTTCAAATCTTTTCCAATTCAATCTCGATTTTCTCAGCAACCATTAATGCTACAAAAATGACATTAGTACCATTAGAAAGAGCATGACATTCCGCATAATAACAAATTATTTAATAGTTTCTAAATAGTATATTTTCTAGAAATAATTATAGATTTATGAATATTTTTTTCATAGTTTCCAAATTTTTTCCAATTCATCCAGCCTTTTCTCAGTAACCATTAATGGTACAAAAATAGCATTAGTACCATTAGAAAGAGCATAAAATTCTACATAATAATATATTCTATAATAGTTTATGAATAATATATTATATGAGTAATCTTAGAATGAAATGAAAGAAGTATTAATTTTTTTTTCAAATCTTTTCCAATTCAATCTCGATTTTCTCAGCAACCATTAATGCTACAAAAATGACATTAGTACCATTAGAAAGAGCATGACATTCCGCATAATAACAAATTATTTAATAGTTTCTAAATAGTATATTTTCTAGAAATAATTATAGATTTATGAATATTTTTTTCATAGTTTCCAAATTTTTTCCAATTCATCCAGCCTTTTCTCAGTAACCATTAATGGTACAAAAATAGCATTAGTACCATTAGAAAGAGCATAAAATTCTACATAATAATATATTCTATAATAGTTTATGAATAATATATTATAGGAGTAATCTTAGAATGAAATGAAAGAAGTATTATTTTTTTTTTCAAATCTTTTCCAATTCAATCTCGATTTTCTCAGCAACCATTAATGCTACAAAAATGACATTAGTACCATTAGAAAGAGCATGACATTCCGCATAATAACAAATTATTTAATAGTTTCTAAATAGTATATTTTCTAGAAATAATTATAGATTTATGAATATTTTTTTCATAGTTTCCAAATTTTTTCCAATTCATCCAGCCTTTTCTCAGTAACCATTAATGGTACAAAAATAGCATTAGTACCATTAGAAAGAGCATAAAATTCTACATAATAATATATTCTATAATAGTTTATGAATAATATATTATAGGAGTAATCTTAGAATGAAATGAAAGAAGTATTATTTTTTTTTTCAAATCTTTTCCAATTCAATCTCGATTTTCTCAGCAACCATTAATGCTACAAAAATGACATTAGTACCATTAGAAAGAGCATGACATTCCGCATAATAACAAATTATTTAATAGTTTCTAAATAGTATATTTTCTAGAAATAATTATAGATTTATGAATATTTTTTTCATAGTTTCCAAATTTTTTCCAATTCATCCATAAAATTCTACATAATAATATATTCTATAATAGTTTATGAATAATATATTATAGGAGTAATCTTAGAATGAAATGAAAGAAGTATTATTTTTTTTTTCAAATCTTTTCCAATTCAATCTCGATTTTCTCAGCAACCATTAATGCTACAAAAATGACATTAGTACCATTAGAAAGAGCATGAAATTCCGCATAATAACAAATTATTTAATAGTTTCTAAATAGTATATTTTCTAGAAATAATTATAGATTTATGAATATTTTTTTCATAGTTTCCAAATTTTTTCCAATTCATCCATAAAATTCTACATAATAATATATTCTATAATAGTTTATGAATAATATATTATAGGAGTAATCTTAGAATGAAATGAAAGAAGTATTAATTTTTTTTTCAAATCTTTTCCAATTCAATCTCGATTTTCTCAGCAACCATTAATGCTACAAAAATGACATTAGTACCATTAGAAAGAGCATTACATTCCGCATAATAACAAATTATTTAATAGTTTCTAAATAGTATATTGTCTAGAAATAATTATAGATTTATGAATATTTTTTTCATAGTTTCCAATTTTTTTCCAATTCATCCAGCCTTTTCTCAGTAACCATTAATGGTACAAAAATAGCATTAGTACCATTAGAAAGAGCATAAAATTCTACATAATAATATATTCTATAATAGTTTATGAATAATATATTATAGGAGTAATCTTAGAATGAAATGAAAGAAGTATTAATTTTTTTTTCAAATCTTTTCCAATTCAATCTCGATTTTCTCAGCAACCATTAATGCTACAAAAATGACATTAGTACCATTAGAAAGAGCATGACATTCCGCATAATAACAAATTATTTAATAGTTTCTAAATAGTATATTTTCTAGAAATAATTATAGATTTATGAATATTTTTTTCATAGTTTCCAATTTTTTTCCAATTCATCCAGCCTTTTCTCAGTAACCATTAATGGTACAAAAATAGCATTAGTACCATTAGAAAGAGCATAAAATTCTACATAATAATATATTCTATAATAGTTTATGAATAATATATTATAGGAGTAATCTTAGAATGAAATGAAAGAAGTATTAATTTTTTTTTCAAATATTTTCCAATTCAATCTCGATTTTCTCAGCAACCATTAATTCTACAAAAATGACATTAGTACCATTAGAAAGAGCATGACATTCCGCATAATAACAAATTATTTAATAGTTTCTAAATAGTATATTTTCTAGAAATAATTATAGATTTATGAATATTTTTTTCATAGTTTCCAATTTTTTTCCAATTCATCCAGCCTTTTCTCAGTAACCATTAATGGTACAAAAATAGCATTAGTACCATTAGAAAGAGCATAAAATTCTACATAATAATATATTCTATAATAGTTTATGAATAATATATTATAGGAGTAATCTTAGAATGAAATGAAAGAAGTATTAATTTTTTTTTCAAATCTTTTCCAATTCAATCTCGATTTTCTCAGCAACCATTAATGCTACAAAAATGACATTAGTACCATTAGAAAGAGCATGACATTCCGCATAATAACAAATTATTTAATAGTTTCTAAATAGTATATTTTCTAGAAATAATTATAGATTTATGAATATTTTTTTCATAGTTTCCAATTTTTTTCCAATTCATCCAGCCTTTTCTCAGTAACCATTAATGGTACAAAAATAGCATTAGTACCATTAGAAAGAGCATAAAATTCTACATAATAATATATTCTATAATAGTTTATGAATAATATATTATAGGAGTAATCTTAGAATGAAATGAAAGAAGTATTAATTTTTTTTTCAAATCTTTTCCAATTCAATCTCGATTTTCTCAGCAACCATTAATGCTACAAAAATGACATTAGTACCATTAGAAAGAGCATGACATTCCGCATAATAACAAATTATTTAATAGTTTCTAAATAGTATATTTTCTAGAAATAATTTTAGATTTATGAATATTTTTTTCATAGTTTCCAAATTTTTTCCAATTCATCCATAAAATTCTACATAATAATATATTCTATAATAGTTTATGAATAATATATTATAGGAGTAATCTTAGAATGAAATGAAAGAAGTATTATTTTTTTTTTCAAATCTTTTCCAATTCAATCTCGATTTTCTCAGCAACCATTAATGCTACAAAAATGACATTAGTACCATTAGAAAGAGCATGAAATTCCGCATAATAACAAATTATTTAATAGTTTCTAAATAGTATATTTTCTAGAAATAATTATAGATTTATGAATATTTTTTTCATAGTTTCCAAATTTTTTCCAATTCATCCATAAAATTCTACATAATAATATATTCTATAATAGTTTATGAATAATATATTATAGGAGTAATCTTAGAATGAAATGAAAGAAGTATTAATTTTTTTTTCAAATCTTTTCCAATTCAATCTCGATTTTCTCAGCAACCATTAATGCTACAAAAATGACATTAGTACCATTAGAAAGAGCATGACATTCCGCATAATAACAAATTATTTAATTGTTTCTAAATAGTATATTGTCTAGAAATAATTATAGATTTATGAATATTTTTTTCATAGTTTCCAATTTTTTTCCAATTCATCCAGCCTTTTCTCAGTAACCATTAATGGTACAAAAATAGCATTAGTACCATTAGAAAGAGCATAACATTCTACATAATAATATATTCTATAATAGTTTATGAATAATATATTATAGGAGTAATCTTAGAATGAAATGAAAGAAGTATTAATTTTTTTTTCAAATCTTTTCCAATTCAATCTCGATTTTCTCAGCAACCATTAATGCTACAAAAATGACATTAGTACCATTAGAAAGAGCATGACATTCCGCATAATAACAAATTATTTAATAGTTTCTAAATAGTATATTTTCTAGAAATAATTATAGATTTATGAATATTTTTTTCATAGTTTCCAATTTTTTTCCAATTCATCCAGCCTTTTCTCAGTAACCATTAATGGTACAAAAATAGCATTAGTACCATTAGAAAGAGCATAAAATTCTACATAATAATATATTCTATAATAGTTTATGAATAATATATTATAGGAGTAATCTTAGAATGAAATGAAAGAAGTATTAATTTTTTTTTCAAATATTTTCCAATTCAATCTCGATTTTCTCAGCAACCATTAATTCTACAAAAATGACATTAGTACCATTAGAAAGAGCATGACATTCCGCATAATAACAAATTATTTAATAGTTTCTAAATAGTATATTTTCTAGAAATAATTATAGATTTATGAATATTTTTTTCATAGTTTCCAATTTTTTTCCAATTCATCCAGCCTTTTCTCAGTAACCATTAATGGTACAAAAATAGCATTAGTACCATTAGAAAGAGCATAAAATTCTACATAATAATATATTCTATAATAGTTTATGAATAATATATTATAGGAGTAATCTTAGAATGAAATGAAAGAAGTATTATTTTTTTTTTCAAATCTTTTCCAATTCAATCTCGATTTTCTCAGCAACCATTAATGCTACAAAAATGACATTAGTACCATTAGAAAGAGCATGACATTCCGCATAATAACAAATTATTTAATAGTTTCTAAATAGTATATTTATCTAGAAATAATTATAGATTTATGAATATTTTTTTCATAGTTTCCCATTTTTTTCCAATTTATCCAGCCTTTTCTCAGTAACCATTAATGGTACAAAAATAGCATTAGTACCATTAGAAAGAACATAAAATTCTACATAATAATATATTCTATAATAGTTTATGAATAATATATTATAGGAGTAATCTTAGAATGAAATGAAAGAAGTATTATTTTTTTTTTCAAATCTTTTCCAATTCAATCTCGATTTTCTCAGCAACCATTAATGCTACAAAAATGACATTAGTACCATTAGAAAGAGCATGACATTCCGCATAATAACAAATTATTTAATAGTTTCTAAATAGTATATTTTCTAGAAATAATTATAGATTTATGAATATTTTTTTCATAGTTTCCAAATTTTTTCCAATTCATCCATAAAATTCTACATAATAATATATTCTATAATAGTTTATGAATAATATATTATAGGAGTAATCTTAGAATGAAATGAAAGAAGTATTAATTTTTTTTTCAAATCTTTTCCAATTCAATCTCGATTTTCTCAGCAACCATTAATGCTACAAAAATGACATTAGTACCATTAGAAAGAGCATAAAATTCTACATAATAATATATTCTATAATAGTTTATGAATAAAATATTTTAGGAGTAATCTTAGAATGAAATGAAAGAAGTATTATTTTTTTTTTCAAATCTTTTCCAATTCAATCTCGATTTTCTCAGCAACCATTAATGCTACAAAAATGACATTAGTACCATTAGAAAGAGCATGACATTCCGCATAATAACAAATTATTTAATAGTTTCTAAATAGTATATTTTCTAGAAATAATTATAGATTTATGAATATTTTTTTCATAGTTTCCAAATTTTTTCCAATTCATCCAGCATTTTCTCAGTAACCATTAAATATATAAATAAATAAAGATATAAAAATATATTTTATTTGTCCCTACTTTCCATCTATTTTATTCTCTCTCTCTCTCTCTCTCTCTCTCTCTCTCTCTCTCTCTCTCTCTCTCTCTCTCTCTCTCTCTCTCTCTCTCTCTCTCTCTCTCTCTCTCTCTCTCTCTCTCTCTCTCTCTCTCTCTCTCTCTCTCTTATGTGTTTGCTGTCCAATAATAATTAATAATGAATAAATATATAAATAATAATGTGTTTCAATTTCCATAGTATAAAATTTATATGTAAATAATAATTATCCCATGAAATAAATGGGTTTAATATTAAATAATTATCCCATGAAATAAATGGGTTTAATAATAAATCATTATCCCATAAAATAAATGGGTTTAATATTAAATCATTATCCCATGAAATAAATGGGTTTAATATTAAATCATTATCCCATGAAATAAATGGGTTTAACATTAAATAATTATCCCATAAAATAAATGGGTTTAATAATAAATCATTATCCCATGAAATAAATGGGTTTAATATTAAATAATTATCCCATGAAATAAATGGGTTTAATATTAAATCATTATCCCATAAAATAAATGGGTTTAATATTAAATAATTATCCCATGAAATAAATGGGTTTAATATTAAATCATTATCCCATAAAATAAATGGGTTTAATATTAAATAATTATCCCATGAAATAAATGGGTTTAATATTAAATAATTATCCCATAAAATAAATGGGTTTAATAATAATTACCCCATAAAATAAATGGGTTTAATAATAAATAATTATCCCATGAAATAAATGGGTTTAATATTAAATAATTATCCCATAAAATAAATGGGTTTAATAATAATTACCCCATAAAATAAATGGGTTTAATAATAAATCATTATCCCATGAAATTAATGGGTTTAATATTAAATAATTATCCCATAAGATAAATGGGTTTAATAATAAATAATAACCCCATAAAATAAATGGGTTTAATAATAAATCAGTATCCCATGAAATAAATGGGTTTAATATTAAATCATTATCCCATGATATAAATGGGTTAAATATTTATCAATAATTAGTACCCATTATTACCTCTGATTCCCCATATCTAGTTAAAATTCCCCATATTTGGCATCACTTATAGAGAAAATGTTGGCTGAAAATTACTGTTTGAATGGCAGTCCATAAACAGGGTTACTGAGTTGCCTTGGGGTGGGTGGTGTGGTGTTAGGGGGGGGGGGGGGGGGGGGGGGGGGGTAGGGACATGGGTGTGAGGGAGGGGGTATGGGTAGGGGGGTTGGAGGGTAGGGGGGAGGGCAAGTCAACTCAGTAACCCTGTTTATGGACTGCCATTGGAAAGAAAAATTCTGAGCCAATTTCATTCAATCTCTTTCACTCTCTCTCTATTTACCCTTCATTCCCCTCTCCTTTACCTCTCTCTATCTCTCTATCTCTCTCTATCCCTATTTCCTCCCTCACACCCCACAATCCTCCCCTATCCCCAGAGAGAAAGGGAGTGAGAGAGAGAGAGAAAGAGATAGAGAGAGAGGTAAAGGTGAGGGTTAGGGATGAAGGAGAGAGAATATTGGCTCAGAATTTTTCTTTCCAATGGCAGTCCATAAACAGGGTTACTGAGTTGCCTTGCCCTCCCCCCTACCCTGGGGTGGGTGGTGTGGTGTTAGGGGGTGGGTAGGGGTATGGGTGTGAGGGAGGGGGTATGGGTAGAGTGGATGGAGGGTAGGGGGGAGGGCAAGGCAACTCAGTAACCCTGTTTATGGACTGCCATTGGAAAGAAAAATTCTGAGCCAATATTCTCTCTCTCTCTCTCTCTCTCTCTCTCTCTCACTCCCTTTCTCTCTGGGGATAGGGGAGGATTGTGGGGTGTGAGGGAGGAAATAGGGATAGAGAGAGATAGAGAGATAGAGAGAGGTAAAGGAGAGGGGAATGAAGGGTAAATAAATAGAGAGAGAGTGAAAGAGATTGAATGAATTGGCTCAGAATTTTTCTTTCCAATGGCAGTCCATAAACAGGGTTACTGAGTTGACTTGCCCTCCCCCCTACCCTCCAACCCCCCTACCCATTCCCCCTCCCTCACACCCATACCCCTACCCACCCCCTAACACCACACCACCCACCCCAAGGCAACTCAGTAACCCTGTTTATGGACTGCCATTCAAACAGTAATTTTCAGCCAACATTTTCTCTATAAGTGATGCCAAATATGGGGAATTTTCACTAGATATGGGGAATCAGAGGTAATAATGGGTACTAATTATTGATAAATATTAAACCCATTTATATCATGGAATAATGATTTATTATTAAACCCATTTATTTCATGGGATAATTATTTAATATTAAACCCATTTATTTCATGGGATAATTATTTAATATTAAACCCATTTATTTCATGGGATAATTATTTAATATTAAACCCATTTATTTCATGGGATAATTATTTATTATTAAACCCATTTATTTCATGGGATAATTATTTATTATTAAACCCATTTATTTCATGGGATAATTATTTATTATTAAACCCATTTAGTGCAGGAATAATACAGTTTGGAGGAATCGGTTTGCTACAAAATTACCCTAGAGAGATCTGAAGTCCTTTGTAGTACTTTAATTCCTCCATAGTATGTCAGGAAACAGGATTAATTAATAAATATAATGGTATATACCCTGTTGCCTGGCATAGTTTGGAGGAATCAAGTTGCTCCAATATTGCCACCAATTTAATCAGAGAAAACAGTATCATTTTAAAACTCATTTATTTTTTCGTTTTTTTACTTTGATATTTTTATGATAATCTTTTTAACACCAGAATTATTTATTATTGTATATTTCTTTACACTTTAATTAATTATTGACTAATATTAAACCCATTTATTTCATGGGATAAGTAATAAATATTTTTATAATTATAGTTTTACTAAGGAAATTGAAACACATTATTATTTATTTATTTATTATTATTATTATTATAGGACAGCAAGCACGAAGGAAGGAGAGAGAGAGAGAGAGAGAGAGAGAGAGAGAGAGAGAGAGAGAGAGAGAGAGAGAGAGAGAGAGAGAGAGAGAGAGAGAGAGAGATAGAGAGAGAGAGAGAGAGAGAGAGATAGTTGTTTGTAGGGATTATAAGTATAAATTACAGAAGGATATGTATATTTCCTTCTGTTATACATGTTTATAGTCCCTACAAATAGTTGTGGATATTACTAGGGTTAAAGTTCTATCAAGATTTGTCGCAATACCTTTTTTGGCAAATGTACAGTATACTCGTAATAGGTAATCCCTGACCAGAGACGAACGGCAGGCACCACACACACACACACACACACACACACACACACACACACACTCACACATACCCTGCATTCGTACTCAGCCTCTATATGTGTGTACAGGGTGGGGAAATGAACAATACCAGGCGATTCGAAGCTTTCTGCTCTTCTGGTCCTGTTTCCTAGCAGACTTTGGAGGAATCCTGGCACTCCAATGTACACAAAAACAACCACCACCTTAACCAACCTGAAAATACATATAGGAAAATAAAATACAGGTCATGAAAATAAAATACATACATGAAAATAAAATACAGGTCATGGAAATAAAATACATACACTGATGACCTGTGGAATAATATACACATCAATATACGTACATGAGAATACGTACATAAATAATAAAATACCATAGGCCTACCATACTGTAATACTGTACTGTACCCATACACACATTCTCTCTCTCTATCTCTCTCTCTCTCTCTCTCATACATGCACACATACACATTCTCTTTCTCTTTCTCTATTTCTCTCATACACATACATGCATTCTCTATCTTTCTCTGTCTTTCTCTCTCTCTCTCTACTAAAAAAAATATTCAAAAGATTTTCCCGTGTGTGTATTTTCCCGTGTGTGTATTTTCCAGTGTGTGTATTTTCCCATGTGTGTATTTTCCCGTGTGTGTATTTTCCCATGTGTGTATTTTCACATGGATAATTATTTCATTTTCCCATGTGTGTATTTTATTTCCATGTGCATAATATTATTCTCATGTGCGTATTTTTATGTGCGTATTCTTTTCACATGTGTATTTTCATGTATTTATTTTATTCATGTGCGTATTCTCATGTGCGTATTCTCATGTACGTAAGTTTAAATAAATACCCATTATTTGTTTCAGAACGGCATTAGTTTAAATAAATACCCATTATTTATTTCAAAACAGTGTTCTATGTACCCCAAGCCTGTCCCCTTATTCTCCCACCCCCCAGTCCCCCCCAAGCCTGTCCCCCTATTCCCCCACCCCCCAGTCCCCCCCAAGCCTGTCCCCTACTCCTAATCATAATAACACAGTATACATTAGCTAATAATTAATTAATTACAATATTAATATATAATAACAGTTATTTATGGTACTATTATGTTATTATTATTATAAACTGATATAAATAATTATGTTATGTTATTATATAGACTTGTAAATACACATAAACATTAATTATAAAGGAAAATTATAATATAAACAAACCTTGGCTGATACTTCTCTGTTCAAATCCACATTAGCAGTGTTACCATATTGGTTACCAGTGTTACCATACATGTGTGTCACTGGAACTATTAAAAATTATATAGTCTAGAAAAAAAAGCATGTGAATAAAAAAATTATTATTCATTCATTCATTCATTCTTTCATTTATATATATTTTTTATTTTTATTTTTAGGTGAGGTTTTGGGTTCAACCTCAATCTCAAACCTCAAATCAACCTCAAACCTCAAATCAATTTATCTATTTAACAAGATGAAAATTTTCACTTTATATAATCTATTTTTTACTAAAAATTGTAAAATATGACCAAAGTGTCTTAATTTTCTTGTTTATTACTCATCTATTTATCTATCTATTGAAAGTTTGTTGATGGCATCTAATAGATAATTTTATTGTCTATCTTTTGGTATATACATATATATATTTATCTATTTCCTAAGACGAGAAATTCCACTTTATATAATATATTTTTGACTAAAAATAGTAAAATATGACCAAAGTGTCCCAAATTTTTCGTTAATTACTCATCTATTTATCTATCTATCGACAATTTGTTGATGGTATCTAATAGATAATTTTATTGTCTATTTTTTCGTATATACATGTATCAATTTATCTATTTCATAAGATGAGAAATGTCACTTTATATAATATATTTTTGACAAAATTGTAAAATATGACCAAAGTGTCTTTATTTATTCATTTATTACTCGTCTATTTATCTATCTATGGAAAATTTGTTGATGGCACCTAATACATAATTTTATTGTCTATCTTTTCGTATATACATGTATCAATTTATCTATTTCTTAAGATGAGAAATTTCACTTTATATAATATATTTTTGACTAAAAATTGTAAAATATGACCAAAGTGTCTTATTTTCTTGTTTATTACTCATCTATTTATCTATCTATCGACAATTTGTTGATGGCATCTAATAGATAATTTTATTGTCTATCTTTTGGTATATACATGTATCAATTTATCTATTTCCTAAGATGAGAAATTTCACGTTATATATTATATTTTTGACAAAAAAATGTAAAATATGACCAAAGTGTCCCATTTCTTCATTAATTATTCGTCTATTTATCTATCTATCAACAATTTGTTGATGGCATCTAATAGATAATTTTATTGTCTATCGTTTGGTCTATACATATATGTATTTATCTTATACCTAAGATTCGAAATTTCACTTTATATATTATATTTTTGACTAAAAATTGTAATATATTACCAAAGTGTCCCATTTCTTCATTAATTACTCGTCTATTTATCTATCTATCAACAATTTGTTGGTGGCATCTATTAGATAATTTTTACGTCTATATTTTGGTATATACGTGTATCAATTTATCTATTTTTTATGCTGAGAAATTTCACTTTATATAATATATTTTTGACTAAAAATAGTAAAATATGACCAAAGTGTCCCACTTTTTTCGTTAATTACTCGTCTATTTATCTATCTATTGACAATTTGTTGATGGTATCTAATAGATAATTTTATTGTCTATCTTTTGGAATATACATGTATATATTTATCTATTTCCTAAGATGAGAAATTTCACTTTATATAATATATTTTTAACTAAAAATAGTAAAATATGACAAAAATGTCTTAATTTTCTTGTTAATTACTTGTCTATTTATCTATTTATCGACAATTTGTTGATGACATCTAATAGATAATTTTATTGTCTATCTTTTCGTATATACATGTATCTATTTATCTATTTCCTAAGATGAGAAATTTCACTTTATATAATATATTTTTAACTAAAAATAGTAAAATATGACAAAAATGTCTTAATTTTCTTGTTAATTACTCGTCTATTTATCTATTTATCGACAATTTGTTGATGGCATCTAATAGATAATTTTATTGTCTATCGTTTGGTTTAAACATGTATCTATTTATCTTATTCCTAAGATGAGAAATTTCACTTTATATATTATATTTTTGACTAAAAATTGTAAAATATGACAAAAGTGTCTTAATTATTTCATTTATTACTCATCTATTTATCTATCTATCGACAATTTGTTGATGGCATCTAATAGATAATTTTATTGTCTATTTTTTCGTATATACATGTATCAATTTATCTATTTCATAAGATGAGAAATGTCACTTTATATAATATATTTTTGACAAAATTGTAAAATATGACCAAAGTGTCTTTATTTATTCATTTATTACTCGTCTATTTATCTATCTATGGAAAATTTGTTGATGGCAACTAATAGATAATTTTATTGTCTATCTTTTCGTATATACATGTATCAATTTATCTATTTCCTAAGATGAGAAATTTCACTTTAAATAATATATTTTTGACTAAAAATTGTAAAATATGACCAAAATGTCCCAATTTTTTCGTTAATTAATCGTCTATTTATCTATCTATCGACAATTTGTTGATGGCATCTAATAGATAATTTTATTGTCTATCTTTTCTTATATACATGTATCTATTTATCTATTTTCTAAGATGAGAAATTTCACTTTATATAATATATTTTTGACTAAAAAGTGTAAAATATGACCAAAGTGTCTTAATTTATTCATTTATTACTCGTCTATTTATCTATATATCGACAATTTGTTTATCGCATTTAATAAGAAATGTTATTGTCTATTTTTTGGTATATACATGTATCTATTTATCTATTTCCTAAGATGAGAAATTTCACTTTATATAATATATTTTTTACTAAAAATAGTAAAATATGACAAAAATGTCTTAATTATTTCATTTATTACTCGTCTATTTATCTATCTATTGACAATTTGTTGATGGCATCTAATAGATAATTTTATCGTCTATCTTTTGGTATATACATGTATCTATTTATCTATTTCCTAAGATGAGAAATTTCACTTATTATAATATATTTTAACTAAAAAATGTTAAATATGACAAAAGTGTCTTAATTGTTTCATTTATTAATCGTCTATTTATCTATCTATCGACAATTTGTTGATGGCATCTCATAAATAATTTTATCGTGTATCTTTTGGAATATACATGTATCTATTTATTTATTTCCTAAGATGAGTAATTTCACTTTATATATTATATTTTTGACTAAAAATTGTAAAATATGACAAAAATGTCTTGATTGTTTCATTTATTACTCTTCTATTTATCTATCAATTGACAATTTGTTGATGGCATCTAATAGTTAATTTTATTGTCTATTTTTTGGTATATACATGTATCTATTTATCTATTTCCTCAGATTCGAAATTTTACCTTATATAATATATTTTTGACTAAAAATAGTAAAATATGACAAAAATGTCTTATTTTCTTTTTTATTACTCATCTATTTATCTTTCTTTCGACAATATGTTGATGGTATCTAATAGATAATTTTATTGTCTATCTTTTTGTATATACATGTATCAATTTATCTATTTCCTAAGATGAGAAATTTCACTTTATATAATATATTTTTGACTAAAAATAGTAAAATATGACCAAAGTGTCCCAATTTTTCGTTAATTTCTCGTCTATTTATATATCTATCGACAATTTGTTGATGGCATCTAATAGATAATTTTATTGTCTATCTTTTGGTATATACATGTATCTATTTATCTATTTCCTAAGATGAGAAATTTCACTTTATATAATATATTTTTTTCCTAAAAATTGTAAAATATGACAAAAGTGTCTTACTTTTCTTGTTTATTACTCATCTATTTATCTATCTATCGACAATTTGTTGATGGCATCTAATAGATAATTGTATTGTCTATCTTTTGGTTTTTACATGTATCTATTTATCTATTTCCTAAGATGAGAAATTTCACTTTATATATTATATTTTTGACAAAAAAATGTAAAATATGACCAAAGTGTCCCATTTCTTCATTAATTACTCGTCTATTTATCTATCTATCAGCAATTTGTTCATGGCATCTATTAGATAATTTTATCGTCTATCTTTTGGTATATACATGTATCTATTTATCTATTTCCTAAGATGAGAAATTTCACTTTATATATTATATTTTTGACAAAAAATG
This sequence comes from Petrolisthes manimaculis, assembly GCA_034508575.1. NCBI lineage: Eukaryota > Metazoa > Arthropoda > Malacostraca > Decapoda > Porcellanidae > Petrolisthes > Petrolisthes manimaculis. The sequence goes on from JAWZYT010001678.1 coordinate 201,702, forward strand.
TAAAATATGACAAAAGTGTCTTCATTATTTCATTTATTACTCATCTATTTATCTATTTATCAACAATATGTTGATGGCATCTAATAGATAATTATATTGTCTATATTTTGGTATTTACATGTATCTATTTATCTATTTCCTAAGATGAGAAATTTCACTTTATATAATATATTTTTTACTAAAAATGGTAAAATATGACTAAAGTGTCTTAATTGTTTCATTTATTACTCGTCTATTTATCTATCAATTGACAATTTGTTGATGGCATCTAATAGATAATTGTATTGTCTATCTTTTGGTTTTTACATGTATCTATTTATCTATTTCCTAAGATGAGAAATTTCACTTTATATATTATATTTTTGACAAAAAAATGTAAAATATAACCAAAGTGTCTCATTTCTTCATTAATTACTCGTCTATTTATCTATCTATCAACAATTTGTTCATGGCATCTATTAGATATTTTTATCGTCTATCTTTAAGTATATACATGTATCCATTTATCTATTTTTTTAGAGGAGAAATTTCACTTTATATAATATATTTTTGACTAAAAATTGTAAAATATGACAAAAGTGTCTTAATTATTTCATTTATTACACATCTATTTATCTATCTATCGACAATTTGTTCATGGCATCTAATAGATAATTTTATTGTCTATCTTTTCGTATATGCATGTATCAATTTATCTATTTCATAAGATGAGAAATGTCACTTTATATAATATATTTTTTGACAAAATTGTAAAATATGACCAAAGTGTCCTTATTTATTCATTTATTACTCGTCTATTTATCTATCTATGGAAAATTTGTTGATGGCATCTAATAGATAATTTTATTGTCTATCTTTTCGTATATACATGTATCAATTTCTCTATTTCCTAAGATGAGAAATTTCACTTTATATAATATATTTTTGACTAAAAATTGTAAAATATGACCAAAGTGTCCCTATTTTTTCGTTAATTACTCGTCTATTTAACTATCTATCCACAATTTGTTGATGGCATCTAATAGATAATTTTATTGTCTATCTTTTGGTATATACATGTATCTATTTATCTATTTCCTAAGATGAGAAATTTCACTTTATATAATATATTTTTAACTAAAAATAGTAAAATATGACAAAAGTGTCTTAATTTTCTTGTTAATTACTCATCTATTTATATATTTATCGACAATTTGTTGATGGCATCTAATAGATAATTTTATTGTCTATTTTTTGGTATATACATGTATCTATTTATCTATTTCCTCAGATTCGAAATTTTACCTAATATAATATATTTTTGACTAAAAATTGTAGAATATGACAAAAATGTCTTATTTTCTTTTTTATAACTCATCTATTTATCATTCTTTCGACAATATGTTGATGGCATCTAATAGATAATTTTATTGTCTATCTTTGCGTATATACATGTAGCAATTTATCTATTTTCTAAGATGAGAAATTTCACTTTATATAATATATTTTTGACTAAAAATTGTAAAATATGACAAAAATGTCATAATTTATTCATTTATTACTCGTCTATTTATCTATCTACTGAAAATTTGTTGATGGCATCTAATAGATAATTTTATCGTCTATCTTTTGGTATATACATGTATCTATTTATCTATTTCCTAAGATGAGAAATTTCACTTATTATAATATATTTTAACTAAAAAATGTTAAATATGACAAAAGTGTCTTAATTGTTTCATTTATTAATCGTCTATTTATCTATCTATCGACAATTTGTTGATGGCATCTCATAAATAATTTTATCGTGTATCTTTTGGAATATACATGTATCTATTTATTTATTTCCTAAGATGAGTAATTTCACTTTATATATTATATTTTTGACTAAAAATTGTAAAATATGACAAAAATGTCTTGATTGTTTCATTTATTACTCTTCTATTTATCTATCAATTGACAATTTGTTGATGGCATCTAATAGTTAATTTTATTGTCTATTTTTTGGTATATACATGTATCTATTTATCTATTTCCTCAGATTCGAAATTTTACCTTATATAATATATTTTTGACTAAAAATAGTAAAATATGACAAAAATGTCTTATTTTCTTTTTTATTACTCATCTATTTATCTTTCTTTCGACAATATGTTGATGGTATCTAATAGATAATTTTATTGTCTATCTTTTTGTATATACATGTATCAATTTATCTATTTCCTAAGATGAGAAATTTCACTTTATATAATATATTTTTGACTAAAAATAGTAAAATATGACCAAAGTGTCCCAATTTTTCGTTAATTTCTCGTCTATTTATATATCTATCGACAATTTGTTGATGGCATCTAATAGATAATTTTATTGTCTATCTTTTGGTATATACATGTATCTATTTATCTATTTCCTAAGATGAGAAATTTCACTTTATATAATATATTTTTTTCCTAAAAATTGTAAAATATGACAAAAGTGTCTTACTTTTCTTGTTTATTACTCATCTATTTATCTATCTATCGACAATTTGTTGATGGCATCTAATAGATAATTGTATTGTCTATCTTTTGGTTTTTACATGTATCTATTTATCTATTTCCTAAGATGAGAAATTTCACTTTATATATTATATTTTTGACAAAAAAATGTAAAATATGACCAAAGTGTCCCATTTCTTCATTAATTACTCGTCTATTTATCTATCTATCAGCAATTTGTTCATGGCATCTATTAGATAATTTTATCGTCTATCTTTTGGTATATACATGTATCTATTTATCTATTTCCTAAGATGAGAAATTTCACTTTATATATTATATTTTTGACAAAAAATGTAAAATATGACAAAAGTGTCTTCATTATTTCATTTATTACTCATCTATTTATCTATTTATCAACAATATGTTGATGGCATCTAATAGATAATTATATTGTCTATATTTTGGTATTTACATGTATCTATTTATCTATTTCCTAAGATGAGAAATTTCACTTTATATAATATATTTTTTACTAAAAATGGTAAAATATGACTAAAGTGTCTTAATTGTTTCATTTATTACTCGTCTATTTATCTATCAATTGACAATTTGTTGATGGCATCTAATAGATAATTGTATTGTCTATCTTTTGGTTTTTACATGTATCTATTTATCTATTTCCTAAGATGAGAAATTTCACTTTATATATTATATTTTTGACAAAAAAATGTAAAATATAACCAAAGTGTCTCATTTCTTCATTAATTACTCGTCTATTTATCTATCTATCAACAATTTGTTCATGGCATCTATTAGATATTTTTATCGTCTATCTTTAAGTATATACATGTATCCATTTATCTATTTTTTTAGAGGAGAAATTTCACTTTATATAATATATTTTTGACTAAAAATTGTAAAATATGACAAAAGTGTCTTAATTATTTCATTTATTACACATCTATTTATCTATCTATCGACAATTTGTTCATGGCATCTAATAGATAATTTTATTGTCTATCTTTTCGTATATGCATGTATCAATTTATCTATTTCATAAGATGAGAAATGTCACTTTATATAATATATTTTTTGACAAAATTGTAAAATATGACCAAAGTGTCCTTATTTATTCATTTATTACTCGTCTATTTATCTATCTATGGAAAATTTGTTGATGGCATCTAATAGATAATTTTATTGTCTATCTTTTCGTATATACATGTATCAATTTCTCTATTTCCTAAGATGAGAAATTTCACTTTATATAATATATTTTTGACTAAAAATTGTAAAATATGACCAAAGTGTCCCTATTTTTTCGTTAATTACTCGTCTATTTAACTATCTATCCACAATTTGTTGATGGCATCTAATAGATAATTTTATTGTCTATCTTTTGGTATATACATGTATCTATTTATCTATTTCCTAAGATGAGAAATTTCACTTTATATAATATATTTTTAACTAAAAATAGTAAAATATGACAAAAGTGTCTTAATTTTCTTGTTAATTACTCATCTATTTATATATTTATCGACAATTTGTTGATGGCATCTAATAGATAATTTTATTGTCTATTTTTTGGTATATACATGTATCTATTTATCTATTTCCTCAGATTCGAAATTTTACCTAATATAATATATTTTTGACTAAAAATTGTAGAATATGACAAAAATGTCTTATTTTCTTTTTTATAACTCATCTATTTATCATTCTTTCGACAATATGTTGATGGCATCTAATAGATAATTTTATTGTCTATCTTTGCGTATATACATGTAGCAATTTATCTATTTTCTAAGATGAGAAATTTCACTTTATATAATATATTTTTGACTAAAAATTGTAAAATATGACAAAAATGTCATAATTTATTCATTTATTACTCGTCTATTTATCTATCTACTGAAAATTTGTTGATGGCATCTAATAGATAATTCTATTGTCTATCTTTTGGTATATACATATATATATTTATCTATTTCCTAAGATGAGAAATTTACCTTTATATAATATATTTTTGACTAAAAATAGTAAAATATGACCAAAGTGTCCCACTTTTTTCGTTAATTACTCGTCTATTTATCTATCTATCGACAATTTGTTGATGGCATCTAATAGATAATTTAATTGTCTATTTTTTTATATATAAATGTATCTATTTATCTATTTCCTAAAATGAGAAATTTCACTTTATATAATATATTTTTAACTAAAAAAAGTAAAATATGACAAAAGTGTCTTAATTTTCTTGTTAATTACTCGTCTATTTATCTATTTATCGATAATTTGTTGATGGCATCTAATAGATAATTTTATCATCTATTATTTGGTATATACATGTATCTATTTATCTATTTCCTAAGACTCGAAATTTTACTTTATATAATAGATTTTTGACTAAAAATAGTAAAATGTGACCCAATGTCATATTTTCTTTTTTATTACTCATCTATTTATCTTTTTTTCGACAATATGTTGATGGCATCTAATAGATAATTTTATTGTCTATCTTTTCGTATATACATGTATCAATTTATCTATTTCCTAAGATGAGAAATTTCCCTTTATATAATATATTTTTGACTAAAAATTGTAAAATATGACAAAAATGTCTTAATTGTTTCATTTATTACTTGTCTATTTATCTATCTATTGAAAATTTGTTGATGGCATCTAATAGATAATTCTATCGTCTATCTTTTGGTATATACATATATATATTTATCTATTTCCTAAGATGAGAAATTTACCTTTATATAATATATTTTTGACTAAAAATAGTAAAATATGACCAAAGTGTCCCACTTTTTTCGTTAATTACTCGTCTATTTATCTATCTATCGACAATTTGTTGATGGCATCTAATAGATAATTTTATTGTACATTTTTTGGTATATACATGTATCTATTTATCTATTTCCTAAGATGAGAAATTTTACTTTATATAATATATTTTTAACTAAATATAGTAAAATATGACAAAAGTGTCTTATTATTCTTGTTAATTACTCGTCTATTGATCTATTTATCGACAATTTGTTGATGGCATCTAATAGATAATTTTATTGTTTATCGTTTGGTTTATACATGTATCTATTTATCTTATTCCTAAGATGAGAAATTTCACTTTATATATTATATTTTTTTACAAAAAATTGTAAAATATGATAAAAGTGTCTTAATTATTTCATTTATTACTCATCTATTTATCTATCTATCGACAATTTGTTGATCGCATTTAATAGATAATTTTATTGTCTATCTTTTGGTATATATATGTATCTATTTATCTATTTCCTAAGATGAGTAATTTTACTTTATATATTAT